>WHUZ01000064.1:0-361354 GCA_015179045.1 Kalaharituber pfeilii | reverse complement strand
CTGCATCTCGGAAAAGGCCACAATCAAACATGTGGTCATGACCGCCATCAAGACTCATGCGATGTCTATGTTACTTGATTCTGATTCTGATTCTGATGACTATGAGCTCTTAGAAGACTTGCTTATGCTTGATCTCATTGTTTCTAACCATAGTGATCTCTATCCACAGGAGCATGGCTGCCAGAAGTCATAGCGTCGACGTTTTAGATACTGTAATTGAGGAATATCCTGAGAGTGCAGAGTAGCGGAATGTGGAGTAACTGCATGTCAGCCCGCAGCTGTTGCAGCAGACATTTTTCTAGCTCATGATAGTAGAAGCTTGATGGCTTTAATACTTAGATAGGTATGCCCATGAGGTGGCATTAGGCATATGCACCAGCTGTCCAAAACTTGCTGATTTAGGTTAAAAACTCATTGCATTACTCTGTGGTTAGGTAAGAATCGATTGCATATTCCCGTCCTTATGCATCGTTATGCAAAGTTATCGTGATCACTTTGCCAATAGTCGTGTTACAGAAAACCCTGGCTTTTCGTAATGAAATCAGCCAATCAGAGCTTCTGCTTATGTCATATTCCTACATGTAACAGTCACGTAACACATTTCTATATGTAAGTCCAGATGCATTATAGTTGAATCTTTCTTAAAACTCTTCTATAACATGACCTTTCTATTCAATCTTGCCTTTATTTGCTTAAGTAACTACTGTACTAGGGTACTCAGCAAAGCGTCATTAATATCAAATAACTTATTATTATAATCAGGGGTAAGGATAAGTCTTTAGAAGCGCATACAATGTGACAGGGATAGTTGCTAGGATAGAGTTCACCTGTTTGTTATGTAATACAGTACTTGTTACTCTACTGGCATTTCATACATGCTTCACATAGCTTCACGCTTTAATGTTTGTTTTCAACCAGCTCACACAACTCCATTTCCCAGTCACAGCTTCGAATCACCTGCTAAAGCCTCGTACAATAGCGAAATGAAAATCTGAGCTCGGCACGCAAAAGTTTCAGTCATAGAATTCACAATCGAGAAATTACTTGAGTTGAGTGCGTCTGAATTATTACTTTACATGATGAGTGCATAAATGAAGTAGAAGAGCTTCAAAAGAATGAATGAAATGATAAAAGAAAGGCATTGGTTTTTTATCTAATAAATACATCCCTTCCAGAGGTCGGAACTTTTATGCATGTATTAGCTCTAGAATTACCACGGTTATCCAAGTAGTAAGGTATCATCAAATAAACGATAACTGATTTAATGAGCCATTCGCAGTTTCACTATATAATTTGCTTATACTTAGACATGCATGGCTTAACTGTTATTAGATAAAAGTTTTCTAAATCAGCTTCACTGTTATCGTAGTCTAATGGAATTATGCAACAGCTTTTTAACTTGTATGCAGTTAGAAAATACGTGTGTCGTACATCAATGCTGCATAGCGCTTCTAAGTACTGTACCCCCGAGTACAGTTGGGAAAAAGCTTTTTGCCTGTGCAGCTGCAGGGGTCAGGGTATCATAGTACGTCAAACTTGCTAGCATCTGAAGTTGCATGCATACACGCATTTCTTCGCTCGCGATCCCAGCAACATATTTTACTAATATATTGGATCTTAAAATAGAACGAGTGTGGGGTTGGACCACATATTGCTTTGAGCATTAATAGGGTAAATGTTTATTATCGCATTTTGTTGACATCTTACCCTGGTACTCGTCTTGTCTGGTACTTCACCCGCAGTAAGGCACTTTATGCGAACTAATTAGCTTAGCCCTGCACTGTCGCATGGGGTAAATTCCAACTGCGACATGGAACATCCCATCCATACCAAGCTCATTTAACCCCAATCTTCGACAGAATTATCCATTTTTGAGCTATTATTGGACATTTCCAATTTGTCTTTTTATCTTCATGTCGATCCTCATCGGATTTCCATTTCGAGTCACATGTGGGCGTGGTTGTGATAGGACTGACGATAGGTAGTCAAGGCTTCTCTGAGCTAAGGTCGTGGCTGATCAATATTAGCCTATCATCCAACATAGTAAGTACCTTGGATGGGAGTTTGTAGTTTGGACCGCGGAATCTGTGTTACGAGCTGGGAATGGTTAGTACCGTAATGGATTCAATGGATTGATGGAGAGCACTATGATATGCTGTTGTATCTGGGTATCACAGGCAGAAGAATTATATCTTCATTCATTCCAGCTAAGGTTCAATTGGCACGTGGTTACTCCACACTGGCTGCTGATATTTTCGAGCAATATGAGAAATCGCTGTTCCTTGGGTACGAGACTTGCTGTTCCCCGTTTGTCTTAGTAGTGGCATGGAGGTACCATCGCTTGCGCTTGATAAACAATTGAGCAGCCACAGGAACGGATCTTTGCCTAATCCAGGAGATGCGCCACTTCCAATTCTCTGAAGCCGGGCCACTAGCTGTGATGTTACTAGTGCCATCAACCAGACTATAGTGCCATGTACTTTACTGGCTGCCCGGCGTTCCAGTGCAACCTTATCAGTCGAACCAACCAGACTGCAGTCGAACACATAGATCTCAAATTGATGCGCCATCGTGGTCATGCGCCCTACCTGGCTAAGTCACCGCGCCATATGTGGCAGTTCAATCGACGGTCATTTGTGTTGCGCAAGTAATGCACATTTATCTATACGTTCCCACGGTTACTTTCACGGTCACATTGCATATAAATGAAAGTTAGCTACGAAAAAAGGTGAGGATGGACAAGCTTGCTCTCGCGTTTTCTCGCTGTTCTAACCCGGTTTAGTAGGATATCAACCATCGTGATATCATCGCCTGCATGCAACGGCTGGTTGAAGGACTTGAGCTCGAGCTCCTCTCGCTAGCAGATACCGCGAACGGGCTTCTCGCAAGAAAAATTCCTTGTATATGCATTCAACTTGTAGATTGACCCCAGCTGTGGATATGGTTCGAATAAGTGATCCTCGGGCTTGTGCCACACATAGAAATGTAGAGTGACGGCCAGCAATACCTTTGTAACCGTGGTGAGGGGTTCTTAAGTAGTTCCAGAATATGATCTGTGGCTTACCGACTTTCGAAGAGGAGAAAGCGAGACAGCGGATATCCCTGGGGAGAGGAAGAGTGCAAGTAATTGGTTGCTGCATAGAGAGACCCACTTGCAGAGACTGAGACCAATAAACACACGAGGAATGTAAGACCACCTGAAATGGACACCTGACAGAACATTCTGCATCTTGTCTCATGACTACCGGCCAACTGCAAACATGGATTTGAGCAAATGAGGGTCTCATATTCATATGTGCTGTCCAAAACTGGAGTCTCACCAGGCGGCTATACTAGTAGCGCAGTATACACACAAACAAACGTGAGCTTTAGTCACGCTGGAGCGCTTAGAGTACTGAAGATCACCACTGTCTTCGCTAAATGCTTCACTCACCGTGCTTGATATCAGTGACCAACTACGTGAATCATGCATTGTGTTATTTGCACTTTTGTGTGGGTTCATATTGCAAGAACTCGAGGCATGGAAGGCGGCGGAGAGGGGTAAGCAGGACATGCGATTAGCTAGTTGCATGGAGACAGTGGAGTATGTTGGGCTTTCACCAGGTAAGCAGACCCGCAAATTCCCTAGAGACCTAAAGCCATAGACCTGCAACTGTACTCCGAGGAGCCATAGTCCTGCCACCGTAGGCTTGCCACGGACTTTGAATCCTGTACCAAAGCACCGGGGATTTCGGTTTTCTTGTTTTGTTTTCAGTACTCCTGTGCAGCACTTCTGGACTATGACGACGCACGACTAACGTGGGTGGATATTTTAGGTGCAAATGGTTTTTTCATAGGAAGTATAGGAACTCTATTCTTTCCCCTGGTTTATACTCAATTATTCCTGGGTATTTAGACATAAAATTAACACAAATTCATCAGGGTATCACGAACTTTGCTGATTACCAGTGCTGGCATTGGAACACCGCAGAATGCAGGAACCATTTGCAGGTCTTTCCCAGAACCTCCCCAACATGCAAGCAAGGTCATTTCATCCAGATTAACATATGACTGGCTCATAGAGCACCCAAGAACTATGGTAACTGGGAGGCTAAGAACCAGTAGCTGAAGTTGTAATTGATTGTTGATTCGCTGCCCAAAGATTATATAATATGTTTGCTCAATGCTTGTATGCAGCCCCGCTTGACTATAAGGAAGCATGGCTACGTGCGTGACCTACAAACTCGCACAACCTAAGGACAACATGGCCCTCCCTACCTCTACAACCGTCCATACCTCACCGAGAGGCCTCTGCTACCACCTCCGCAAAATCTTTGATGATAACTGTCTCCCTGTCCCTCGGGGCCGGTCACCCCCTTAGATCCTCTACAGCCGGGGGGCTTCAGCCCTCACCGCCCTCGACACCCTTCCATCCAATGAGGTGCTGTCTCCTCCACTTTCCCCTGCCGTCGCACAGCGTACAGATGTCATCATATGGGTTCCCGATATTCAGCCAGTTTCTCCATGGTCCATTCCCGGTGAGTGTATATGCTAATCGCGTTCCTCACTACGGGTACCGCTCCGTGGCCCCTACACATTGATACATCCTACACAAAGAGTATAAGGAAAGGAGGGATGAAAGAGAAGAGTGAAAGGCGCTTACACTCATCGCATGTGAGATGTACTAGTGGACCTCGAACTCCTTGTTGAGATTGGACGCATTATTTTGCATTTTGACAACGCATGCATATAGCATGTTGGTTTGTTCAAAGTCGTTATCACACACTCACGATCTTGATGTGATGCTTACATGCTGCCGGTATATGTATACATGCACCACATGTCTTTCCGCGGAGTAACACAGGATGGAAAGTATCAAGGCATTCAGATGTCCAGACCAGGTCCAGCTTTATGACAATGGTTGCTGCAACTAGACTTGCCTCCTGGCTTCCTTCGAGCGTGGTAATTCCATACTTGGACTATCCTTTTGCTCTGTTATGTCTAGCTTTGCTGGCCACACAAAGAGTAAAGAACCACTGATCTGCTGCTACCTAGATTTTGGGAGGTACCGGCTGTCGTTCTCTATGGAATGCATGAAGGCACAGCGCTTAACCAAGTACTATGATAGGAAGTTAAATATCTACTCACAATTGTGACGTACAGGCCAACATCTTCCCGAATACCCGTTTACGATATGGATGCTAATTATGATTGGTGGCTTGGATACTAGATAGTTGCAGTGGCATCAAGTCAGTTACTGACTCTAGGTCAACAAAATAGACAATGAATGTAGCCTGCCGCACCTCGTAGCTTCCCTAGATGGAGAGATCGTCGTGAGACAAGACGCTTACAGTCATCATCAGGCCATAAAAATCCTCATGTCCCTTGCCACATCCTAGTATAAGTATACCACGAGCGGCAAATGCACGTACAAGACAATGAGCGGGGTCAAGTTCGTAATGTAATTAGGTTTGGGAATTTTCATTCTAGCAATGGCAAGCAGCGTTAACATGTGAATGCGAAGTTAGGTTAATCATTATCAGCAGCTACTAGAAAGTGGAACATAGTAAAACTTTGGTTTATCTTTGTCGTGGGTGGGCCTAGCCCCTCCGAATGACCACTGTGGCACCACATTGATAATTTTCAAACGCAGCAATAGAGAGAGGAGACAATGACACATGTATTGGAAGAATGCAGAGTGTGGAAACGGAGATGGCCCGGAGGGGAAGAACATGTGAGGAGGCCGCCCCGGGGCGGAGAGGGTGAAGGAGACCCACTGAAGAGACTGGTAGAGATGCTGGGGGAGTGAGAAGTTGTTTATTGTTGTATTCACACACCCGCTATGTTTATCTTTTATGTACTTACACCTCGCCATAGCCCATAGGGCGGCATGCGAGTAATGATATAAAAAAAAAAAAAAAAAAAAAAAAAAAAAACGCAGCAATATCCCTTTTAATAACTATGCTGTGTTGAGCTTTGGTGCAATGTTAGTACACTATATTAAACGTTTACACCTTCTAACCAGCCAACTTAACCGTTTACAAAAACGCTGATGACGTTGCAAGAGGGAAAACCCGATGTTCGACAAACGGCAGGAACTTAGACCCCTACAGCGGCAGTTACGTACTAGTTTTCCGCCGCAATCACGCTTAGTGTCAGCATCGAGCGCTTGAATTCGTGCAGCGAGTTCTTTCTCTTTGTTGGTATACGCTCTCTCTTGATCGGACTGATGGGGTACTTCAAACTATGACCGTGTTGACAGCAGTTACATGTATTCTTACAGTTGTGACTGGTGTTGAGTATGCTACGCTGAAGTCCTAGATCTTGAAAGACGTATGCTGGAACGGAAGCATGATATCAAAGCAAGTAGCTTGCAAAAGTTATCCCCTACGTGGCGCAACGGAATCAATTGCCCTGAGCATCTCTGTAGCATTGACAGTCCACCATATCTGCGCGGGAAACTTTACAACCCTCGTTTCGGTGCTTTATTGTACTCGCATTCCCTGTTAGGACCCAACTCGGAACTCACTTGCGCCACCAATGTTCGCTCAGCTACTGTATCGCTCGGGAAAGTCCCTATTCACCGCACACTGCCGGGACCCGCTTTACAGGCCTCCGACTTTCGCTGAGAAGTGACAGTTCCCATTCTACACATACTTACTCCACCGCCGGGACTCATTGCTGCGCATCAGCTGGGGACGTGAACAAGATTATATTCTCTAGTACCCTCTGGCTTTGTGAGTTATCTATTTCATCGGACAGATATATAGTGAAGTGCAGAATACCCTGCCATGGTGAATAGCTGCAAGCGGGGTTACGTGATATTAAAAGAAAAAAAAAAAGTGCAGAATGACCTCTGGACGGAAACCGTGTATTTACCCTGAACTTATGGATTCTTTGCCACCACTTCACGAAATCACAAGAGCACTCAAATGAAATATTTGTAACCCTGCCAGTGCTGCCTATATCTAAATCATACTGCTTTCGTAATTGACACTCGCCCCAGCTAGGGTACAGCGACCGCTTTTGCGCGGCACCGCCGACTGCCTTGCACGTGACAACCGTTTCCTTGGAAAATATATGCGTGCACATCAAGTGCTACCGGTAGTGCTGTATATGTAATACATGGTATTTTTTTTTTTTTACATATCACGTAACTCCGCTTGCAGCTGTTCGTCATGGCAGGGCTACATGGTATTTTAAGAGGTACAATGCTTAGGGGTGCAATAAACTCATAGTTGCCTTAATTTCTACAGCTCTTCAATCCATACTATGCACATTTGACACCCTTACTTGTAGCTATAGTATAATATACATTTGGATGTTGGCCCTGTGAAACAGTGTCAAGATAGTCATTGCATGTTTAACTTCTGAGGTTGTTTCGGTAATATCGCACTTGGAATATTCCTATTCTTTCACAGTTCCATTAATGCACCGCTACATTACCAGATACCGTTGTCTAATTTGGCTCGGCTTTGGTACAAGATACTCTGATTTCTGGTACTTCCGTGGATCGTGGGATGAGATGAGCAACTAGTTACAAGATGTTATTCCCACCAGGGCACCGTCAGACTATTCGTTTGACAGCCGTGCTGTTTGCTCTTTCAGATATAGGCCAAATGTTAAGCCTATAGATACCATTTTTACTCCAAGCAGATCTGGATGTAATATAGAACCCGCGTCCTGCCATTGAAAGCCAATTCCGCCAATTGTGCGGTGATGATCCATGGAGCCCGATTGGACTTCACAAAAGAGGAGAAGCTTTATCTGTGACAGTGGTACGAGACGGACCGACCGTGCCATGGTTGGTACCGTAGTCACTAGTGGCTGCGTGGCGGTAGTGGTGTCTGCCGCAGTTGGAGTTGTGTCTATGTAATAGTGTGGTGTGCGGTGTGTGGTGATCTGTTGGCTGCTAGCCTGGTCCTCTCGTTGGTTCGGTCCCGAGTGCGTTTTGTAGAAAATAGAGGGATACTGTATCGCAGGATGCGACACGACTAAATTCCTTGATAATCTCACTAATACATGACGAGGCTTCCAGTGCCAAACATATATAGAAAAATACATAACACGAAGTTGCATACAAAACCATGAACCACAATAGCTAAGTGTTCGGCCTGCCAAGTATGGAGGACACACGGCCTCATCTCGAATGCCCAGGCTCAAATCGTGGCCCCCACGGACATCCGACCGTGGTAAGTCAACTCTGACAGGATCAGCGATCATGTCCGACCGGTCATTTCGTGTCCCTCCGGACCTTGTCACCGATCTCTCGGACTTCCAGGGCACGGCCTATACGCCTTAGCTAGTCATGGTTCCCAACACGTTTTAGCCTAGCCTGGCTCTGGGGGCTGATGTGTATGAGAGCATTGTGGTAGGCGGCGGCGCCTATCATAACTGCTATAACCACACTGGCGCTGGGCTCAAGCAAGTCGCAGGTCACGAGGGTTGTACAGTAAGCGAATACCGGGAATGAGGGTAAGGCTGGAATTTTTTTTTTTTTTTTTTTTTTTCATTACTCGCATGCCGCCTGACAGGCTATGGCAATACATGATGAGCAAAAGGGAGAATATGAGAGAATAACAAAAACAAAACGAAATGTAACGCCGATGTTAAAGGAAAACTACTCCGCCGCCCAGTCCAAGACCTCCGCCAGCATGTCTCCTTCCCCGCCTGGCTTCATTGGGTACATCAGCCCCGTCTCCCCCCCGGGAGTCTTCTCTTCCACACCTCGCATTCATTCATTATATAAGCAAAGTTCTCGAGGGGGTAAGGCTGGAAGGGAGTGTGATTAAAAATGGATATTTGGTCAACCAGTGGTATAAGAGGCGGTGATTCTGTACAGCTCTTCGTTCTCGACATCCAGCTCTTTGCTACACATCTAGTTCTTCTATTCTATGATTTAGTTCTTCCTGTCTTCAGGTCTCCTTTACTTTCGCTTATTCTTTATATAGCTCACCTTTATGTTCTTACTGATCACCTTCTACTATATTTAATACATACAAACATCAGTTGTTCTTGCCTTGCTTGTACATTCGCACTTGCAGATACACTCAATTCGGCACCACGCAGGACAACCAAAATATCCCTTTGAGGCGAATTGCGCAGTGTCCTCCCAGCAGAGGACCCACGGCTGGTGAGCAATGTTCGGTCGTACCACCTGACCCGCTCATAGCATCAGGATCTAGCTCGTCCACTGTTTGCTTACTTTGAGGTATGAGGACTGAGGTCATCGTCGTAGTGAAGTTTTCAGTCAGAAATCATTCTTCGCAATGTTACGCCTCTGTCTGTGTCATTCCGTGAGTTTGGTTGTCGTCCCTGGGGCCGTTGGGCCGAGGGAGTTCTGTCGGTGTTTTCTGCTTCTTCGTATCGTGTCTGTATGTTGAGATATACTCCCGGTCACGTGATCGTAATCGTGATGATAGGTATGTATATTGTATAAACACCGCCGTCATACAATTATTGCTATTTCAGATACACAGAAGCATCGCTAGTGAAATATCTGTTTGGTCTGATGGAAGGTAACTCTCTGTACTTACCACCTCCATTACAATACTAATGTTACTGCTGTGACAATGCTGTTGGATGCGTTGTATGTGGGCATATTGTATCGCTCTTCAGTCAGAGAAAGAAGTATACTTAAGAACATCATATAACTATAATGATTAAAAAGTAGTCGGCATTAGCATGTAAGCTCCTATTTTAGCCCTGCCATGGTAAGTAGCTGTGAGCCGGTTTATGTACCTCGCTGCGCCTGTAGAGTGCCCTAGGGGCTTGGTATGAGACTAGGTTTATATGAAATTTTTTATTGCTTTTTCAAAAAATAAAAAAGGCTCATATTTATCACTAAGCAAACTTATCTATTACAATTTTCTATAGGATATAATTGAAGTAGTGGAATATATAAAATTATAAAGTCATCATGAAGCAGGAAGTATTATTGTATTTAAAGATATTAATTAGGTATAAGAGATATTGGATCAACTGGAGATAAAAGATAAAAAGGTACAAGGCTCCTAAGGTATAGGAGGAGAGGAACAAATATATATATCCGGCATGCGAGTATTGATATAAAAATATATATATATATATATATATATATATCGAAATTTAACTTCTCATTAATTTATATATTATTATTTGATATTAGAATAAGAGACCAAATTAAAATTCCTATATTAACTGCGTGGACCGGTTCAGGCTGGTATTCTTAGTAGCCTAGACTGGCCTGAATGGCTTGGACCAGTCTGGTTTTTTTTTTTTTTCATTTCACGTAATCCCGCTTGCAGCTGTTTGCCATGACAGAGTCCCTGGACCAAGGTACTTATGGTGCGGAGACAGGCATCTATGCACCTACAAAATCGTCCCTTTACAAAAGCACACAACAATAACCCATGACTTTAGTGAAGCAGAGAAAATGCAAAGTGAAAGCCTAGTCCTTTATGAGAATGATTAAGCACAAATACCCAACCATCCTCCCTGAGAATCAAGCAGTCATATCCATCTCCTCTACGGCCCTCCTGGCCTGGACTGGCCTGAATGGTCTGGACCATCGCCGTAGCCCCCAAGGTGGCATGCAATTAATAATATTAAAAAAAAAAAAAAAGCCCTGGACCGGCCTAGTTGTCCTGGACTGGCCTAATTGGCCTGGACCGGGCTGAATGGCCTGGACCGCCCTGGTTGGCCTGGGCTAGGCTGAATGGCCTGGACTGGCCTGGTTGGCCTGGACTGGCCTGGTTGGCCTGGACTGGCCTGGTTGGCCTGATTCATGTGGATCAGGCCGGTCCAGGCGGTTTCAGTCCAATGCAGGTCACGGCCTGTCTGGTCGGCTGGCCTGGCCTGTTGGATTCATTGATTGTACTGTACCACATTAAAAAATAGAGCAGCAAGATGAGTTCTAGTTCTCCCTTCGTATGTCTCTTTGAGAATCTTTCAAGCTTTTGCCGCTATTGTTGCTCCTCTTATCATCAGTTGTGGCTCATCTTCACAGCTTTCCATGATGTAGTCTAGTAGTTTATCACTTTTGTCGTGCCATAAAGCAAGTTCTGTTGAGTTCGAGCTCAACAGTTGTTCAGTTTCACTTCCAGTTACTATTTGAAGCAGCTTCTGTCTCCGGAGCTGGTGTGTAGTCTTCAATGGCCCACACAGGATAGTAATTTTCAATTTAGTAACTTTTTTGAGATACGAGGGGTGATTTTCAGCACTTCTGAAATATCGAGAATTGATGTAGATTTCGCTGTAGTGGAAGAGGAGGAGGCGCCCTCTAATGGCATGGTGGTAGCGGGTTACACAAGTGATAAGCTCCGATGAGCACTAGTGAGCGGCACGAGCCGAGCCAGCTCGAGCCCGAGCCCACGCGAGCTAGCTCGAGCTTTGAGACAGCTAAGATCACGCTAGTGTTTCTCTTGACAGCTCGCTAAAATGCTTAGCCAGCGCAGGGTTTCATAAACTGTAAATACCTATGATAATATGGTAATAAATTAGAGACTCGGAGCTCATTTCGACCTGCCAACAACTTCTATAAATATCAATTACATAGACCTATATCAAGTCCTTTATGTTTAATATCTCTCAAGATCTTTAGAAGGTAAGTTGCACATCTTAAAAGTGTATATTAGGCCTCTTTATTCTCTCTATCCTCTTGAAATTCTTTTCTCTTTACTATTACTCAATATCAAGACTTCGAGACTCATACTACACTTCGAGACCCTTAATCCTCATACTATACTTCAAGATTCTTGTTCCTTATACTACATTAGCAATTTATCAATATGACAACCAATTCTATATCAATTCATAATGCCTTTCTTGCCAGCCTAGCTGGCCAATATTCTTCAGTTAAAGATCAGCATACTGTTTTGAACTCTCATCATCATAGTTACCTGTATGAAAGATTTATGATTTTGCGGCGAAAAATATCAGATAGTGAGTACGAAATTTTATATGTGTGCATTGTTTCAAGACTTGGCAAGCCAAAAGCCGTGCAACAACAACCACATCCATGTTACTTCACCATTTTCGGAAGTCACATGCATCAGTTCCACTTTCGCGTCAGCCACAGAATTGAAGCGACGAATACCATTTGAGATGATGGTTCCAACAAAGCGAGCTAAACCAGAGGGCTTTTCCGAAACACGTATCGTGAACTCCTTTGCCGCTTTCTTATCTCAACAAATTCACCAATCAAACTAGCAGAAAAGGCATCATTTCTAGAGCTCCTCCAATATTGCAACCCCAAAGTTTAGAAAAGGCGAAGTTCTCAACAAGCGCCGAAACGGAATGGAAGGTGAGACTATGAGCGCTATTATGTGCTTAAAGTCCTGGCTCAATGTTGATGAGCTGAAGGAAGCAGTGGAGGAACTTGCAGCAGGAGTAAATGTAGAAGAAATACTGAATTTAGCGGATAGCGGCGAGGAGGATGAAGCTGTAGAATAGTTTAGATTAGTTATCAATATCATGTTCGAGCTAGCTCGTGCCGCTCAGTAATGAGCACTGTCGCAAACCTGGAGAGGACCTTGGCATTTCACGTGCCCTGGTAAAGGAAGGCTAGAGGAGAGGGTACTAGAAGGTTCGGCGGGTTGAAGAACCAGGAGACTACCAAAAGAGGAAGTGGGCACTTGAGAATTACGGGTATATCAAGAGGGCGGGGAGGAGGCCTTCTCTGTAGCATACACAATACATACAATCATCGTTACAAGGTTGAAGAAAGTCAGATCCACAGACCTCGTTCAATTCCAGTGATTTACTCCTTCTTCCCTCTAGTCCACTTTCCTCCTCGACAGCACAAGTGATGAGCTCCGATGAGCAACAAGTGATGAGCTCCGACGAGCGACAAGTGATGAATAAGGTAACGTGTTGAATATCGGGGATGGCTAGTGGAGCGCCGGGCTCCATAACCTAATGTAATCAAGCTTTTGAGTGGAATTAATTAATTAATTAATTACAGAGGTAATTTCTAGTACATACAGGACCCGTGATTTACAGTATATGCCCCTTGCAGCGGCCTCACAATTGCACAGAAAACTTTTTCACAACGCCACAGTTACTGTCGCTTACCTATTAGTGACCGAGCACCTATTAGTGACCGATCTCTTGGCACTCCTCCTCGTACAACTTCCACATGCAATATCTTCAGCGTCAGGCATGCTAGCAACATGAGGTAAATTGCAGAACATACAGCAGGCATGCCTGAACATTTGGAGGATATTTGATGGCCACACTATATATACACCTTTTGTAATTCAATGATATGCAGAGAAAGTATAGCATTCTACCCCCCCCTTGCATAGCAAAGGATAGCATATACTAAATATTATATGACTATCCTCAACTATAGCTCTTCGTACTCTCAAGTGACTATAGAAGAAGGGTAGCTCACCTAAATGATAGTAGAATAAGTCGCTGTGGATTTCTGTAGCCTTAAAAGCAGTTACCAAAATATTCGAAAGTGCCGGAAGTGCTAAAGCTGCCAGTATGTCCTGTTGCACACATAATATACCCCACTGCAACCAATATACCACTCTAAAAGCAGCATTTCTATGCTCTTGATATAATTAATAGTGTTTTATATAACTAAAGTAGTAGATATATGATGAACCAATTCTTTAATTGCTATATTCTATCAGCAAGCATAAATTTATACCAATTGCTGCTACTTCAATATCAGAGTACTATTACTCTCTATAGGCCTTGTCCTGAGTGCTCTACATATGCTAGTCCTCTGCGTAACTCATATAGCACTCATTTATGTGACTGCAATGCCAGTGCCGGCACTGTCCCTAGCACCATTGCTAGTACTGTCAGCTCATATATCACTTGCATATGTGCATCCACTGACTGCCCACCGTATGGTTGTAGTGAACCTATAACAAGACACTAACCACCCTGACAGAAGTTCTTACAGCTAATTATACCTATGAGGTCATTATAGAATAGTATATATCCAGACACAATTCCACTTATTATATTACTATAAGAAATACTAAATTTTTGTTAGTATTGCTCCCTATATCATCCTATATAGATGTACATAGCAGTAATACTATTATTCTTACCTCCTCTATCAACTATGGTATATGCTATCGATGTTGATATAGTAAGAAGTTTATTTCATCAACTCATTCTATCAGTTAGATATATGCTATTATAGCTGTCAGGGTACTTCTATACCAGCTAATTCTGCAGCTATATACTATCGTTGGTATAGATACCTATCAGGTCTACCAATCCTATTATCCTACTAGGGGCTGTCGCACTCATAAGAGTATTGTTCTTAGCAATTAATACTATTAGTCCTGAAATATACTATACTATTCTTGAAGATGTTTTCCTAGTAGCCAACACTCCTAATTATATTACATACTATCGCAATCATAAGAGAAGTCTTATAACTATTAATCCTGTTATTTTTAGTATATGTAGTTGCTTGTTGCAAGTAATAGAAGAGCATATTGGAAGTTTTGGCACTTCTGGCATTTTCGGCCATTTCAGTGACTGCTTTGAGGCTACCGAAATTCAGAGCAGCCTTATCCTATCACCATTCAAGTTAGCTATCTTCTTCTATAGCCACTTGAGAGTGTGAAGAGCTATAGTTGAGGAGAGTCATATAATATTTAATGTATGCTATCCTTTGCTATGCAAGAGGGGGGTAGAATGCTATACTTTCTCTGCATATCATTGAATTACAAAAGATGTATATATAGGATGGCCATCAAATAACCTCCAAATATTCAGGTGTACCTGCTGTATATTCTGCAATTTACCTCATGTTGCTAGCATGCCTGAAGCCGAAGATATTGCATGTAGAAGTTGTACGAGGAGGAGTGCCAAGAGATCGGTCACTAATAGGTGCTCGGTCGCCAATAGGTAAGCGACAGTAATCATCAATTAAGCCGTCGGCCCATAATTTCTCCGTGCTATCGGTGCCAGGATTACCCCGTCGGTTCAACACTGACGGCATGGTCATAGCACAGTGCAAACCACCAACTGAACCGGATGGACCTCTAGAGATAGAACATCATGATCTCATAGCGCAGATAGACGTTAGATGGAAGACAAGCAGGATTTACTTTAAGAAGTGCTAGCAAGAGCTGCCCCATCAAAAGGTCAAACTGCAAATGTTGTTCTAAGTTACACCCTCATATTTACTACATCATTCGTAGAAACCGTAACATAAATCCGCCTTCAAACCCAAAGATTTGGTATCCTTCCACTGAACAGAGTTGAAATTCCAGCTAACACCATCAACAAACAAATACAACAGGATATACAAAAAAAACATTTACACCTTGAGCCACCTACCCATCCATTCCTTCGTGATTTCCTTCGCCTCATCCACCAGCCCCAATTCCAATAACAGCTGCACGGTGCCTCTGATGGCGCTCTCCAAGGCGCTCGCAATCCACGCGTGAGTATAGCTCGTGTGCTCGCCAACCCACACCATCCCGTTCACTGTCTTGAAATATTCTGGAATATACAGTTTGTGGTCTCCAACCTCTGGATTTGCCCAGCCACCCGGGTGTACTGGTCCAACATCCAGCACAGGCGATTAAACTTGCCTGTGTATTGCTCGTAGACAATGTCGCCGTGGATTTCGGCCATAGCGTCGAGGATGTACTTTGCGTGCTCACTGTCAGACACCGCGAGGAAGGTGTCAGCCATTTTGAATCCGGAGTAGCTGGCGAGGAGGACGCCGGGAAGGGTGGAGTTAAGCGCATAAGAGGGGTAGCAGAAGCTTCCGACGCCGGGACGTCTGTGATACTGCATCCCCCGTAGATTGGGTTGGGGAGGTGTTCCCAAAAACGGGTCTTAAAGTGGAGCGCGACTTTGCAGATGGAGGCATAACCGAGGCTGGACACGGCTCGGCTAATGAGAGATGGCAAGGCAGGCTCGAAGCGCCAGCCTCGAGTGATGGAGAAGGGGACGGCAACAACGGCGTAATCAAATTCGTCTGTGTTGAACTTCTTGTCCGTCCAGTCGTGCTTCCAGTGCACTTTTACCAGCTTCTTTTTATTATCCCATGAGGTCTTGCTGACTTTGCGTCCATACGAGATACGGTTCTTGAGCAGGGGCTGGAAGGCGTCGGGAAGACGCTGCAGACCCTGGTCAATTGTTTTCCACGTGGTTGCACTAAAGTAGGTGTTCTCAAACAGGTCGGTCCAGAAGGATCCGGCCCCGGCCCCTAACAGGTCTGAGGCGTTGAGGGACGCGCCGAGGAGGTTGTGGACGTAGGCGAATTCGGAGAAGTCGTCAAGGCCCTCGTCTTTGGTTATATGTGAGAAATAGCGTGGTCATGATTGCGGCAATTGGAAGGGAAACTCACCAATGAACTGCTTATGCGCCCTAAACATGTTTTCCGCAACATCTCTCATTCTCTCCGGCGACATCACGTGCTCATTAATTACTTCTCCCACATGCTCCAACTCAGATTCCATTGCAACCCCATTGTCCGGCTTGTATGCTAGGTCTGGGTTTTCTGCAATATCATTCATAGTAGGGACCGTGCCATCGGGCTTGCGAATTCCACCCATATACACAAGGTTGTTTCCGTTAGGGGAGGATTGGTACCAAGGGATGAATTTGACTGCGTATTTCGGGTCCTGGCGGTTAAGCTCATTGAGCTTCGTGGCGAGGGAAAAGACGAGCTTGTGGTCGTTGAAGGGAATGGTGAGGTTGAGAGTATGGCTGTGGATGGATACAGGAAAGCGCATGGGGCCCATCTCTGCAAGGAGAGTTAGCATCATAGGTCCTGCTGGGAGTACGCGAGGTTGCGTGGCAGTGCAATTACCCTGATATTGATACTCTTCCGGCCGAGCGAAATGGTGCGTCCGTACGCGTCTTGGCGTTGCTTAGTCAGAATATCTCTATAAGATCCAGAGAACGCCAGTGCAACTTACCCTCCGATCCGATCTGAGGCCTCCAAGATGTGCCAATTATTGAGCCCGGCGGAATCAAGCAATAGCGATGTCATTAAGCCCGACATTCCTCCACCCAAGATTCCAATCTCTAGAATGGGAAGGTCGTCAGTGATGGAGGGCTATACATGCAAGGACTTTCTGGGAACCGAACTTACTCTTCTGTTTGGCCTTCTTGACATCAACCTCGGTCAAATTAAGGCTCTTCAGTGCCAGCACCCCGTCAAACCACGGCCCACTCGCGTCTATACCAGTCTCATTTGTCATAGGAATCCCACGACGCTCCAGTCGCCTTTTCCGCAAGAGCATTCCATCCTCTTCCACATACAGCTGTGGGCTCCGTCCAACTAGTCTCCCAGTAGAAGAGTCCCAGGCAGAGATACATCCCTCAGGAGGCACGTCCTTGGGAATAAGCCATATCAGCCGCTTTTCGTCATCCACCTCCTGCTTGTCAGGGTGAATTGTGTTGGCAATGTGATGGTGGGCGTCAGTAGGGTTCGAAGCATCGCAGGAGCCGAAAGTCACAGATATAGAGGATCCAGCAGGAAGGTCGGTGGAGGGTTCGGAGCGTGCATCAAGAAGCCGAGGTGGGTAGTGGTTGAGGTGGATGTTGGCGGGGGCAGAAGCGGCGAGGTTGCTCCGAGTGGATATGCGCAGTGGAAGGGACTCATGATCGGCGCTGCGTGAAAAGGGTGGGTATGCTGTGACGGTCGAAACGAGCTGTACAGCACATAGCACAAAGGGAAGGAGGCGGGTCAGGAAGCGAGGCGGGCCTGACAAAGAGGTATCTGAGGAAGACATGTTCGGACTCCGGAAATGTTGCGATTATAGTTGTTTTTCGTGGCTTCGCCTTCAGATGGAGGAGCTAGGAGTTCAGGACAGAATATAAAGATTGCAGGCACGGCGGGTCAAGATCCGTCAACGCTGAAGCCTTTGGATCCAATATTGGAAGAATGTCATGTTCTGGACGCTTGACAGCCATCTCTATTTATCTCATCTCCTAAGCCATGGTCGAGCTGAGATGCGCTTCACCATTGAGTCATTCAAACGCTTTGTGATACATTTGGTAATCAGTGAACGGTTCATCACCCCACGCAAAAATATCATGTGCGGAATATCCAATCTCATCCTGTACCACCTAATACCCTACACCTCCTCTCAATTCGCCCCGATCCGGGAACTGCGATGGCAGATCCTTGGCTGACGCCCAGCTGCACGGCACGCTCGCCGCCCTGCTAATGCAGAAAAACTAGAGCGAACGTCGGAAACAGCATTCAAGTTTTCAAGCTCGTGGTTGTGCAAAGGGCCCCAGGGAAGCATAGCCCTCAGGCTAGGCTTAGGCAGGAAGGTCATTGGCAACATTAACGGTTACGAGGCCTACGATTGGGGTAGCCTGACTCCAAAATGAGAGCGGCATCGACATATCGTATAAATCTGCGAGTAAGAATGCTGTCTTATGGTCCGACGTGCAGTCTGGTAGCCCTCTAAAATACTGTCTTATTCGAGAAACTACATTACATGCTTCACCTTGCCTGCCCCGCCTATCTTGGCTACTTGGTGCCTCACGCTGAAAATACATAAGGTACCCGTATTCAGCTGGTTGCCACGCTGAAGTCACATTACTGTCTTACGATAACTCCTGTGAAGCGCGCACTAGTGCACGAATTAGCAGTCTCCACGACATAACAGCTGAGATCCCTTTTTTTTTTTTTTTTTTTTTTTTTTTTTTTTTTTTTTTTATATCACGTAACCCCGCTCGCATCGCCATAGCCCATAGGGCGGCACGCGAGTAATGATAAAAAAAAAAAAAAAATAAAAATAAAAAAAAACCCCGCTCGCAGCTGTTCGCCATGGCGGGGCCCCTGGGTGTAGACCCTCAATGCTCGGAGGCAAGCATAGCTGAGATCCTCAACCGTGACACCAGGCGAACACGAGATAAGGATTTTGCTGTGACAAGGGAATTAATCTTATCGCTTTTCAATTTATGAGCAGTCAGATACTTTGCATGCACGGCAAGATTAGATAGTCACCTAAATATTCCACGCGATCTTGGGCCGGCCAACACACTCGGCTACACTAGTCTGATTTGGTTATATTTGGGTTGTAAACTTGTCTCAAACCGGACAGACTACATATCATACAACCAGTTTTCCAAGCAGAAAACCTTTTTTTTCCCCTGTTTTCATGACGCCACTGAGATTTTTCCCCTGTTCAAGTTTTGGATGATCAACTAATACTATATTATTTAGTCTATTCATAATATTACATATCATGACATTTCAATGCAATAAGGCATTGATTCTAGTGAAATATGTGACTATTGAACTTCAATGTAGCCGCATATTGACATATAATACAATATATCTTGTCGCATATATTATATATATCTAGTTGCATATTGTATATATATTCTGGTTATATATTTTACATTCTAGTTGCATATTTTATTTCAAGTTCATAATACGAGAATATTACATAGAACCACAATATTAAAATGGATTAAATAAAGTTCTTACTGCATTAATATAATATTCTGATAGCATATTTTATTGCGAACTTGAAAAAAATATGTGACTAGAAATTATATATTGAATATGCAACTATATTGAAGGTTCAATGGTTGCATATTTCACTATATATGAGTAGAATTAAGGATTTATTGCATTGGCGTACAATGCTATGTAATATTATGAATAGACTAAATAATACTAGCCGAAAAAATAAGTATCCGGACAGGGGATACATGCATATTATGCGCTATGCAGTTTTTGGCATAAACTAGCATATTTTCGTATGCTTGGCTATGACACTCAGTGTGGATTTTATTATGTCAGAAGTAATAGGACAGCTGACATAACGAATTTGGGACTTGCAGCACCAACAGTCCTATACCTACGTATGAGGACAGCGCAAATAGATGTAAGTCTTTTACTAGAAATATAAAAATGGCACTGCAGGCAACTACGATAAGTGCAGGTTCAGGCATTATAATGATCAAAACTTACTATTCTGATAGCCTGACTACTATTCTGATAGATCCTAAGATTTCGAGACTGCTCTTCAGGGCTTTTTTAGAGACCATTGAAATACTGTTTAAGAGGCTGTTCGAGCTCAAACAGCCTCCGAAACAGCCTCCGAAACAGCGCACGAAACAGCCTCCGAAACGGCCTGGAAAGTTGCCTCCGGAACGACCTCCGGTACGACCTCCGGTACGACTTCCGAAACAGCCTCTGAACAGCCTCTGAACAGCCTCCGGAACACCCTCTTAAACAGCTACTCGAACAGCTTCTCAAACAGCATCCAGAATAGCCTTCGGAACAGCCTCCGGAACAGCCTCCGGAACAGCCTCTGGAACAGCCTCCGCAAAAACTTCCCGAAAAGCCTCTGGAACAGGCTACAGAAGAGCACTGCAATAGCAGTGAAAACACCCCGTAGTGACCTACCTCCAGTTGTAGTACTCTGTTATGTAATTTATTACAACTTCAAGATTTGTAGCTGATGCATATGTGAAGCTCTCAAAACTCCACTCTCAATGATGTCAGTGCAATTGATTTCAGTATCTTCATTATTCTAGATATTGTTCTTATTGATAAAAACTTTGCTTGGGCTATTTGGTATGCGAATACCTCAATGTAGGCCAACAATGGCTGTTCTTTTCCAGGGGGGCTATTTTAGCACCTACAAGAATATTAGTATCTTACTTAGTATGATAATTGAGTCTTTACCCGGACTGTTGTTGCTTGCCGTCCTTGTATATATTACCTTGTTCTTGTATTTATTCCGCTGCTGTATGATGGGGGTCTCCAGAATTGCGGAGAAGACCCAAATTCATTATGTCAGCTGTCCGGATACTTCTGACATAATAAAAATTGGACGCTATCATGAAATTTGGACTGGTCTAAGGAGCCAACCATACAAAAATATGCTAGTTTATACCAAAAACTGCATAGCGCATAATATGCATTGGTCGCCTGTCCGGATACTTATTTTTTCGGCTAGTATAGTATTAGTTGATCATCCGAAACTTGAACAGGAAAAATCTCAGTGGCGTCATGAAAACAGGGGAAAAAAAAAGGTTTTCTCGTTTTCCAAGCCACCCCAGTGCTAGTGCGCGGCACGAGCCGAGCCAGCTCGAGCTCAAACGAGCCAAGATCATGCTATGGTGGAAGGGACCACCTGTAACATTCGGCCACATGCTGACTAATACACCAAATTCCTGACCCATGTAGCTCAGGCTGCCCCCACTCGCCCACTCTCTTTGTTCCCCTTGAGACTTTTGGGCACCTCATATCTCCACATCACAATGGTTTTTAATTTCGGACAACTTGAATTAAGCTTTTACAGGTGAGTGCAATTTCATAGCTTCTATTTATCTATGAATATTAACTAAATATGTGCAGTTCTACTGATATTCCGGCATTCACCATAATGGCTCGTCCTACCCAGAAAAGAAGAGCTATATTAAATGCTGTTGCTGCTAGGAAAGAGAAAAGGAGAGCACTTTTGGTGGAAGTAGATGCCGGTGAGCCACCTGTAATAGAGCTAAGTTTACAGGAGGAGATAGAAGCTCGTGGTCATTTAGTATTATTTTATCCTCGTTTTCATTGTGGGTTGAATTTTACTGAATTTTTTTGGGCAGCAGCAAAACGTTACTGATGAGTTTACACAACGTGTATATAAGAGTCATCGAAGAGTTGAGTAGATCTTTTCTCTATATAGTAATTTTTCTTTCTGCACTAGTACTAATTCTGCAATCTTGGCAATCTTGGCATGTAACAATTAAAAGGCCTCCCATACAAAGTGCAAATTTTTAGCCTGCTATTTCTCAACACCACATTAAATTTTTTTTAATTTGGACAATGAAGAGTTGTAGAGCAAGCGAAATATTGACAACGCCGCGTATGCGGTCTATAATGTAAAAGCGATTGTCGGAGGGGCTGTCGGAGGTAGTACATGCCTACATTGTTTAATTTTTAATCAGATGTGGTTGAGTGATGGAATAGAGTTGCAAGTTCCGGTTCAGTATTTTGGTCGCAGGTGGTCCCTTACTGATGCACTCCACCATAGTGTTTTTCTTGATAGCTCGCTAAAATGCTTAGCCAGTGCAAGGTTTCATAAACTGTAAATACCTAATATAGTAATAATTAGAGACTTGGAGCTCATTCTGACCTACCAACAACTTCGAAATGCACAATTTAGCTGATAGTAGTGAGAAAGATGAAAATTTAGCTTAGTTTAGTTTACTGTAGTTTGTCAATATTATGTATATACAGTGTTCCCAACCGGCCAGGCCGCCGACCAGGCCGCCTGGGCCGGCCGGCTTGGCGGCCTGGCTTGGCAGGCCTGAAACAGCCCAGGCCGGCCAGGCCAAGGTTCCAGATGGCCCAGGCCGGTCCAGGCCGTCCAGGCCGTCCAGGCCGCCCAGGCTGGTCCAGGCCGGTCCAGGCCGCCCAGGCCGCCCAGGCTGGTCCAGGCCGGTCCAGGCCATTCAGGCCATTTAAGCAATTTCAGGGGCAGGAGGGCTGGTTATGAGGCTATTTCAGGGGCCACCTTCAGGTTACTTGGACACGGATTTAATACTAGGTGAGGCCGTCAGTTGCCGTCCTGATTAGGCAACGTTCCCTAGGAATGGGGGCCCTATGCGAAGTCAAATAAATGTTCCGGAGGCGTGACTGGCAGAGTGATGGTAATACTATATGTGCTGGTGGAGGGGGGTGCGGTAGAGAGGAGGGTGTGGTAGAGAGCGGTGCGCGGTAAAGGAGCGGGGTTTAAGCTTTTTTTTTCTTTTTTAACTTCTTCGAACTGACTTGCGCCTTGGTCGAAGTGGAAAGCTGTGGTCTCCAGTGATGGAGGTAACCAAAAGCGCCATGGAGAGGTGTAGAATTGAGGGCCCCGGTTCAATTCTGAGCTGGGGAAGAGGGTTGTCCAGCATCTCTCCGAGATGGACTGTAATGCTCCGGTTCCAGCAATGATCTCTTGGGAGTTAGAATTTACCGTAAAATCTCTTAGCAAGTCAGAAATTCTAATGATGAACAATTGGGAGCTGGAACCGGGGTAACTTGTTTTTATTTTTCACATATCTGTTTTTTTTCCTAGCATTTTGACATTGCTTCTTCAAGTTGCTCTCAAAGTCTCAACTAATACATAATATATCTATCTATACATGAACTGCTATATCTATTGAATCTAACCTCCTCTCCTCCGCTATTCTTGCTGTGGTATTTTTTAGTATAGCAATACTTGAAAGACGATTAAATGGAACAGAACTTAAAAAGGCCAAATCCTGCAAACATTTGACTCGAGATAGTGCAACAAATGTTAAGCCCGATTGATTTTCTTTTAAACCTAACTCTACTACCACTTTTGGCAATGTGAGTCCCTGAGACTTGTGAATAGTTAGGGCCCATGCCAAAACCAATGGAAATTGTTTTCTAGAACACGGATGTCCATTGTATTCAAAGCGGCTAGTGAAAGGAGCTATTGGTATTACTCGTGGATATGACTCCATAAATGGTGGACCTGAATAGTAATCTAATTCTACCAATAAGCAGATAGGAAGTGCTTGACGAGATTCATCAACACTATTTAAGACCAAACCACGAATAGTTCCCGTAGCTCCATTCACAATACCAGCTTGTACCCAGAGGTTTTTTGTTACCATAACTCTAGCTCCAATAGCTAATAGTAACACAGGTGGTAAATCTCCAGCTGCTTCCGAGTTCAGTTTCTTTATTGTCGATATAATAGCTCGTGGTGCTGAATGTATGGCTAGTGCACGGTATACTGGACAGTGCATAGAAAGTAAGTATTTGGCATTCTATGCCTTTACCTCCTTTCTCGTACACATAAGAGCTACAGCTCTATTAAATGTATGCCTGTCCGCTTCACTCATAATATCTAAAACACGAGCCTGAACAAATTGTTGCCAGTCATGATGAGTCCATGCTCCATCTCTGGCTCGTAGAAGCATAGATCGAAAATGAATCTGATCCTCTCCTCTTTGACGCATACTGGTTTGAAGACGAATAAAGGTCGTAAATTGACGATATAGAAAGTAACCTCTATCTTGTAATAACAAGCTAGTAGGATTTCCCTTTCGTCTGGAATCTGGTTTAACGTACATCGGAAGATCTCCTACTGGAGGCAGCTGGGCAAAGTCTCCCATCAATATGATATGAACACCACCAAATATGACACCTTGACGGTCTGGGAATGCTATTCCAAGTCTTCGATCAATCCGAGCTAGAAAAGCCTGTCCAATCATTGACATTTCATCAATAATGATAATTTTCGTATGTTGACATTTATTTTGAAGAGTAGTTGCAGCAGCTGGTGTAATATTATCATCGTTACCTGTTAGACTCATTTGTAAGGTCCCATGGATAGTAGATCCATTAACATTATGAGCTGCACATCCAGTATATGCTAGAACAGGTACTACCTCTTCGATTAACCTTTCAGGTGGAAGAGTAAGTGAGATTGCATATCTTAAAGCATTAATAAGATAAGACTTTCCAGCTCCTGCTGTTCCAGCTACAATCATCAAAAGTTGAGAAGTAGTAGCATCATCCGGTGTTCCAATGGTTCATAATTTTGTCGAAGGCAATTCGCTATTCTGTGTTGAGTGTTTGAGGTAATACCTCAGGAAGATTTATTGTAACTGAGTAACTTGTTTTGTCTCCTATATCCAGCTAGCACCATGTACCACATTTGTATATCCACTAAAGATATTGAGATCACAATTCCAATTATAGTTGATATCTTCAGCTCAGTGATCCAGATAACTGATAGCAATATCCAGTTGATCTTGTTAATTATTAGTGAGTATATTTTGACCGTGGAGATATATGCAGCTATATCTATCCAATCTTCTGTTTCTAATTCTTCTCCTATAGTTGATTGCCTTCCAGATCTGAGTCATGTCCATGATTCAAATTGGCAATACTATGATAGCCACTTATTAGAGTACGGACTGTAGCTGGTAGTAAAGAAAGGAAAAATTGTAATCGTGTATACCAGTCTATAGTATCAAGATTATCACTAGCTAAATCTTTCTCAATACCTGTTATATATGCTAGAGTCCTGAAAGGAATATATTTGAATAACGTTACATGACAAAATAGAATATTTATTGTATCCACTGGAGGGTCAGGAATTGTTAGAATAACTCGACTTTTTGATTTCAATTTGATATTACTATCCATCTCTCATTATAATAAGTATATGATTGAAGCAAATTATGAAGGCAGATATCTTCTAGCTCTGAGTCATGACCAATATATCTTTCTAAAATACCTTTTTTCATATCAGTACTTATATATCATTTTCAGAGTAAGAACTATTGGAAAATACCTTGTCCTGATATTACCTCTGCCCTATCTTCTAAATTTTGTAAAGCTTCAAGCTCTATTCTTAGAGAAACTAGTATTGTATTTATAAGATTAAGAGTAATCACTTTCTATAATAACTCTACTAAGCTTAACTCTTACAGAAGATGACAAGCTTCTTGAGCAGAAAAGTCTTGTTCAATAACAAAAGAGTAAAGCATCTTCTTAAATAGAAGTTGAGTAGGAGACTCATCTATATATTTCATAGCTGCTGTTCTCATAATAGACTAAAGATTTATAGAAGCTGTTTGTGCTTTAGTTGCATACTTTATAATGTAGTTCAAGACTGCCTTAATACTGAGAATAGGTTAGAAGTCTATATTTGCTCTCCAGGCTTATAAGTATAATGGATTATACTTATTTGTATCTATATCCTCCTCTGTTCTTTCTAAGTTCAAATACCACTTTCTATCTGCATTTTTATAGACTTCAGTTTTTAGATGTGATGTAGCAGGAAAATGAAAATGGCAGTGTAGTATTGAGTTCTCTGCAGCCTGCCCTCTTTTTTTTACAAGCAATATGAACTACATATATGCTTTTGAACATGGTTTGATAAATAAAAAAGATCTAAAACTAGGTCATTGGCTAAAGAAAGATTGTGGTGGCACGGGTGTAGTGGTATAGAATATAAACCTTTAATAGGAGTATCTGCACAAATTCGACTCTGATCCCAATAGGTCTCTAGTGTTAGATGATTATTTAAACCATTCAGAGAGATAGATATAAGTATTGGTGCTCCTTCAATCTATAAAAACTCATGTAAATGTCCTAAACCTCTAAACTACTACTCATATTGAAACTAGTAGTCATAAACTCACATATTTGGGTAATAAAGAACTATTTTTTTGAGAAATAACTTAAATTTATAGATGAGAAATTCACTAGCCAGCTGGGGATGAGTTTGTAAATTCTGGTTTCAATGGAGTACTGCTTCACACTCCAGTAGAGTTAGCAGATCTAAAACTAGGCCTCTTCCAAGTCATACTCTCTTCTCCTCAATTAATCGATATGAGTCCACTCAATATATATCAGTAGTACTAAATGTTGCAAATGTATATGGATATACTGTATGGACTATTAAGCATAATTCTAATTGTTTATAGTTCCAGAATGGTACCAGTCCTGGAATTGAAGAGGAAAAGTAGCAGATTCTTTGGCCTAATAGATGTAATGGGTTTTCAATCTCTTCTCGTAGTTGACTAACTATAACATTTTCAAATTGACCTTTTCTTACAAAGAATGTAGCTGTTACTCCTAGTTGCTAGCGATATTTTGAATTTAGTACAAAGAATATGAATCGCGGGTCTTCTGTAAATCTGCCATCTCAATATCGAATTAAGTGACAAAAGTAATCAGCTGGTGTTACTTTCTTCAAATGCTAGCTATTGTATATTAAATCTGCAGTTTTAGAAGGAAATAAGCATGGAAATACTTTAGCAATATAACCTTTTTCTCTAAACTCATTTATAAGATTCTATTGTACTTGAGGGTAAATTACTAAAGGTACTAGTTGAGAAATAGGTCTTTGATTAAGAAATTGCTGTAAGGCTGAATGCTCATTAATAGTGATTTAACCTCTATGTATACCAGTCTCAACTTGGTCATTATCCTCATTATCTATAGGTCCAGTTTCTGTAGTAGTATCCCAGTCCTCATCTAAGATTAGCTTAAAGTGTTGCTGTATTAATATATTTTCTAGATTGTTAATATAGGTATCTAAGCGAGAAACATCTTACTGTACATTTCGATACTATCAATTATGTTGATAAAGATATTGTATCCAAGCTTGAACATGGTGTACATTAATTTTAAAGTCTTTTAATAACTCAGCTTGTAGAGTATGGCCTCCCTCTCGTACTCGTAATATAACTATTAGAATCTCATGAGGTAGCCATAGAATGATATGGAAATTCTCAGTTGGGTCTTGTGAAAAGTTAATAACATATACCTTTTAGATGTTAGTCTTTTCTTATAGTCAAGTAGATTAAATAAAATTGAAACAATACCTTTCCTCTCTTATATTGCCCATATCTCTAGACTTTATAGACACGAATAACTGAATATACTAAAGCTAATATCATAGCCTCTATAGATAAAGGTTTACCTACTATAGATAGCTTTTGAAATATCTCACCTAAAGACATGTTATTTTGAGTACTGAATATATAAATCCCAGTCTATATAGGAGATAATCTTTCATTATCACAATACTCACAAATTGAAATACCATCTCTTACTCGTACTTTCAGAGCAATCCCTATTTCCTCATATATTAAGCATTCATTTAACTAAATATTTGATAAGCTGTTAGTAAAATTTTGTAGTGATCTATGTACTACCTTAGACTGTATTTGTTATAGCTGTTAATGTCTAAGAGGTAGAGTTTGATTTTATCTAGTAGGAGATAGAGATTGCTTGGGATATCTAATAGAGTTAGACTGTTTATCATTAGTGATAGACTGCTTATGATATCTGCTATGTCTGCCAGTAACAGACCACTCATGATATCTAATAGTAGTAGACTACTTATAGGAGTTGATAGAGATAGTCTGAGACTACTTATAAAAGCTAGTAGAGGTGGTCTGATATTACTTACAGAAGCTGATAGGAGCACACTAATTCTGATCTCTAGTAGAGCTAAATTCCTTATACTCTTTGAATTGTCTAGAAGATGGTGTTGTAGATATTGACTATCTTGGAGGTAATTGTACTGGAGACTGACTATGACAGTAAGTAGGTGATAAAGAAGCAGATCTTAGATAGGTAGCATAGTCCATATTCTGAAGTTCTAGAATAGTCCTAGCTACCTGTAACTGAGAAGTCTTATTATGTCTGCTTTCTAATTCTTGCTCTTACTTTATCTATGATAATACAAACTCATTAGCTTCAGTTTCATAAAAATTTCATAATTCAAACTTACTGTTAAGGTTATAATATGTTTATTTTAGCAGCTATTGCAAGTCTTCATTTGATAGCCATCCTAGATATAAGTCCAATATGCAGGATCATACTTTCATAGGCAGCAGAAACAGCCAATAGGATCCATTAGTCTAGATATAGTTGTGAGGTTAAAAGTATGTTGACTAAGAATAAAGAGTCGAGTATATATATGGGTTAGTTATGAGACTATAGGAGTTATTGGCAATGTAGGATATTGAGCGGTATTGAGCTAGACTATTGTTATAGGATGCCAAGAGCTAATCATGAGACTGCCATTACGAGACTGCATGCTAAGAAACAGATAAGTCTCCTATGATAAATTAATGTACACTTCATTCCTAATTTAAAGAATTGGCAATATAGTTGCCAATAATACTACCGAACTGGTCTTTTTTCTTTTTTGACCAGTATTGTCTTCTTTTTCAGCTAGCGAATGCCCACCATCTTTCCTACTCGCGTCTATGAATACAGTTTATCATTAATCGGTCAACCTATTCTACTGATATTGGCAAATCATTCGTAATTTGAATTACGATATAGATGCTCACTGAAACTATACAGTCTTATAGAATGGATTGACAGCAGTCTCGTAACTAGATGTTGACTAGGTTAATAGCTAATATAGCTTCAATAACAAAACAGTAAAATTTACTAGTACCAAATTTATAATTTTTTTTTTTTTTTATATAGCATTAATCACTTGCTGCCTTGTGGGCTATAGTGATCCCAGATTTATACACGCTTCAGATTTTTACTCACTTGCTGTAGGAAAAAAAGAAAGAAATAGGAAGCAAAAAAAATTTTTTTTTTTTTTATATCATTTATCGCTTACCGCCCTATGGGCTATAGTGAGGAAGCAAGAATTGACAATTGACACAGGATTGGTACTAGTGAGTGGCATAAGCTAGCTCGAGCCTGGATTGATTATATATATAATATTGACAAACTAAACTAAACTAAGTTAAATTTTCATTTTTCTCATTACTATTAGCTAAATTATATATTTTGAAGTTGTTGGTAGGTCAGAATAAGCTCCAAGTCTCTAATTATTACTATATTAGGTATTTACAGTTTGTGAAACCTTGTACTGACTAAGCATTTTAGTGAGCTGTCAAGAAAAATACAAGCATAATCATGGCTTATTTGAGCTCGAGCTGGCTCAAGCTGGCTTGGCTCGTACCACTCACTACTACCTGCCTATATTTGTATTATGTTTTATAGCTAATAGGCCTATCATGTATATAAAGGCCCCATCTGACCCTCATGTAAATAGTTCTTCCTAGTAAGTAGTACAAGTCGAGCCAGCTCGAGCTCAAATGAGCCAAGATTATGCTTGTGTTTTTCTTGATAGCTCACTAAAATGCTTAGCTAATACAAGGTTTCATAAACTGTAAATACCTACTATAGTAATCATTAGAGACTTGGAGCTCATTCTGACTTACCAATAACTTCGAAATGCTCAATTTAGCTGATAGTAGTAAGAAAGATGAAAATTTAGCTTAGTTTAGTTTAGTTTATTAATATTATGTATGTAATCAATCCAGACTCGAGCTCACTTACTCACGAGCTGGCTTGAGCTCATCCTCTAGCTCAGCTCGAGCTAGCTCGTACCGCTCACTAGAACTTCTTCCTCTTCTTGTCTATTGCCTTCTTAATAGACCTATATAGCTTCTGACAGTCCATATGTTCTTGTTATTCTTGTCAACCTCTAGATCTTATTCAGTATCTGATCTTCCTCTCTGCCTTTTTCACCAAGCCTGCCATCACCGCTGAACCGGCACCATTGAACTGGCTGAACTAGAACTGCTGAACTGCCACTTATGAGCCTCTCCTGTCAAGCCTTCTTCTATCAAGTGTATCAAGTCTCTAGTATTTAATGCTTGAAAGACTACTGTTACCCTTGAACTGGTCGTATCCCTTAGTAATGGCCACCCACTGCATGTGACAGCTTTGCTATATAATACTGCAAATAAGAAAACTGTTCCTGATTGATAGTATATATATAACTTAATATATATTCATTCGGGTTAAAAAACATTATTTATGGTTGACTAATAGACTAGTTAGGTTTACTTCTTTAATATCAAATATAGTGATTGTTCTAAGAATCAGCAAAATTAAAGATTTCTGAGCAGATCCAAGGCAAATAGATAGCATTAAATATAAAAAAATATTAAGTTCATTAGTAGTAAATAGCCTTGAGTTCCAGTGTTTGCTAAAATATGCTTAATACTTTAATATTAGTTAACTCAATAGTATATTTATAAAATATAGTTAAAACGTACATATGTACTATTTATTTACTAGTCTCTTAGTAAGTTGAGCCTACTATAATTCAATTCAAATATTAGCAGTTAATATACTATATATAAAGGTATCATTTACTAGTATATTACTAATAGTATATAATATTGATGCAATTGCCAGTGTGTATTAAGAATTAAAGCTGTTTCTGTATCTTTATTATTAAGGAAAGATACCTAATAATTCTAATACTATAATATATATTTTTAATGTACTAACTGCAATAGTTATACTAGTACCTATATATATATAAGATAGCTTTGGAGTTGCAAAGCCTGTATGATTGCACTAGAAGTCTCTCTCCTATAATACCTTGCTTATATAACAAGACTTACTGAATTAGAAAACAATTGATTACAATGTTTTATGAGAAACAAGTTGTTGGAGGAAGAACAGAGTCTTAATTGAGGTTCAACCTATATACAGGAGGAAGTTCGAGACCTAGGATCTCTTTTTTTTTTTTTATTTCACATAACTCTATATGCAGCTTTCTGCCATGGCAGGGCGACCTAGAATCTCGAGAAGAAAGACAATATAGATATTTCCAAAATAAGAAATAGGCCTTTACCTATTACTTATCAATATATTTAAGACATTGCTGTAGCCCAAAGGATAGCAAGTGATTAATATTATAAACAAAAAAAAAAAAAAAAAAGGAATAGAAACTGGGAGTTACGTGTATGTACATGATGCTTACATGACTTGAGAAATATCTTGAAGTATCAAGAGTAAAAGAATGGAGAGACAGGAATATCTAGAAAACATAATATATAACAAATGAATATATGATGTATGAGAGAACTAGAAAATAGTAGAGAGTAGTAGAACATTACACAATGATATAAAAACTTGTAGTGAGCAGCAAGAGCTAGCTGGAGCCTCGAGCCGAGCTAGAGGGTGAGCTCGAGCCAGCTCGTAGGTAAGTAAGCTTAGCTCAAGCTGAGCTTATCAAATAGAAGGTGACCTTGAGCTTGATTATATAATATTGATAATTAATCTAAACTATTCTATAGCTTTATCTTTGTAATGGAATATTGTATAGTGAGCTAGGTAAATAGCTTCATACTAAAAGATGAACTCTGACAAGCATTTTAGGATATCGGTACAATATATATGGGTAAAAGGGATGTGACCTGAGTGTATATTATAGTCTCAAAAGTGTATATAAGTGGTGTTTATAGCTGTGTGTTCTCCTTTCCTTTTTTTCTTTATGCAACCTCTTGTATTTAGTTTCTACTAAGTAGAGTAGTTATCTACTATGCTAATCTATTGAACTGCTATACTGCTGTAAACCATTGAATCTGTGAACTGCTGAACTGCCGCCTGCTGCCTCCTGCCTGTACTCCGTAGATCGCTGTCATCCATAGGCCCTAGACCATATCTGCTATTACATATATGTATATATACGCTCAGTTTTACGAACCACAATATTCGTCAGTAGGCCAGGACATGACTCTGAATTGGGCCTTTGTTTTTTGTTTTTTTTTAATATAATTGAGTACATGCTGCCCTGGGAGCTATAGCGATTTAGTTACATATAAATTAGGCATTAGATAAATAATAAAGGGGGTTGAGGAGAAAATCACCACTCAATTGTAATACTAAGAGGAGCAAAGTATACCCAAAGTAGATTCAATACTAGCGAGAGTAAAATTAGAAGGGAAATGGCTGAAGTTCTGCCAGTACAAGTAGGATAGAGCCAGAAGTAGATGCTTAGCAGTTGTAAGGATTCTATGAAGTACCATATAGTTGGGTATATCTATAACCAGAGTGAATTTCACATCAACTTCAATATTCAAATCACAATCAAACTTAATAGTTAAAATTAGTTTTGCATCAAAAAATGATAAATTAGTGAATGAAAAATAATATTTTGAAGTAATATCTATTTATTTAATTTTTTGTCATCATGATTTGAAAATCAAAGATAAGAAGTTTTATATAGAAATGGGTAAAAATGTCCACCTTTAGTAACTACTAAATATGGTATAGTATATAGGAAACTAACCAGAAAAGGAAAATAGCTAACTAAAAATAGAATAGAATATATACATTTCCTATGCATATCTCTTTTACCACTTAGTTTTATCTGGTACCCTCTATGACCTTTAGAGGGAGCTATGGTGCTTCAACCGACTATGGAGAAGTGACCAACCAAATTTGGCCAAATTTGTGATCCCCGCACCTCAATGCAATATTGAACAGCATAATAATCATGCCTTGCAGGTGGAAATAAAAATGAAGTTAAGTGAATATGACCTAGTGACAATAGAAAAAAAAAGTCTAATAATTAAAATACAGGTATATTAGAGAAAGAAATTGAGCAAAATATAGCGCAGTCCTACAATCCCCTCCTCCAGCTTAACCAATACCCACCACCTACACTTTTTAGTCATATTCTACACCACCCGGACCTGGATATGTTAGTTAAAGGGCATAGGAATAATAAGGCAATATAAATAAGAGATAGGGGTACTATGGAATGGAGATTTTGTACCTATTGTGTACTAGAAAAATTGAAGTTCCCAACACATCTGGTATTATTCTGCTGGAGCAAGGTACCCAACTTCAATATGCCATACCAGTGATCCAACTAGATGTTAAGTGGCAGTCCCAGAAGTGGCAAGTGTAGCTTGGCTAGTGATAGTAGAGTTGCTGATAAGTTTTTGTGCCTTTGCAAGTTCTCTTGCTTGTTTGCATGCAGCCTTCTCTTCTTTCTTCTTCTGAACTTCAGCAATTCGAGCCTGCTCCTTGATTACATAGTCACGATCTAACACTCTGCCTCTATTAATGACTCTAAGTGAGGTGGGTTTCAACACTTTGCCATGTCGGAAGTTTTGTAGCACTTTGTTGTTAGACTCAATAGTCCAGTACTTCTAGAGTTTCTGCTTAGCAAATTCGTGATATTAATCCAGCAACTGAAGCTGAGTAGGTGTATTTAAGGTTGCTTGGACTTGTTGATAGAGAGTTTTGAGTTGTTGAGGTGATGGCGGTACTTCTGGGGAAGGTTACACCTCAGATAAGAACTGTTTGGTAGTAATCCTATCAGCATTGACAGGAAAACAACCACTTGCCTCCCAAGATGAAATAATGTTCTCTTTAGTATAGGTAAGCTTCCGTGCAGTATTAAGGAGAACCCAGAAGTCAGGTTTATGGAGAATCTTGGTAGGATTGTCGTATATCCAATCTCGAAGTTGATTATCATAAGCAGTCTGAAGTGGAGAGAATAAGCCAACATTAAGTGGTTGTATAAGGTGTGTAGAATGTGGCGGAAGACATAGCATATGAATATTATTCTTTAATGCATAGTCTACAACATTGTAATGGATATGCGAACTATGTCCATCAACAATTAAGCAGCGAGATGGGATGTGATCTGGATAAAGACTGCCGGGTAAAGGTGATCTTCAAGTGAGCTTATCGAAATGACTGATCATATATTGTAGACCTAATCCATCATCCATATAGCCATTGGGACTATAAGCAAATGATGCAGCCTTATTATGAACACCCCCACGTCCATAATATCCATCACGATGTGACCCTGCTGACCATACCACAAATGGAGGCAAAACATCACCAGCCGCATTAACAGTTTCTAATACTGTAACAAAATCCCGATTGCCCTCTCCAACTGCTTGTGGTTGTCTTTTGCCTGCTCGTACAATTGCTTTTCTCTGCCCTGCCATAACTCCAACTGTAATTCCTTTCTCATCACAATTCCAAAGATCTTGCTTCGCACGCCCGGTAGACCGACAACAACCACCTCAGGACGAGCGTTTGGAAGCGACTCCACAACCAAAACGTCCCCCCCGCTGAAACCTACCCAGATCGAAAGCTCTCAGCATGCTGAGCACTTTGATTTAATTTTCTACTCCCAAAAACCGATACTACGTTTTTCCCCGAGGAGAAAAGTTTTGAGGATTCTTCAGCTCATCACCACCGTTGCTACATCAACCACATCCCTGCTCCCACCAAGAAGCGCACAGACAATGTCCTCCGAAGACGTACTCGCAAGGTATCCTTCATTCGCCAGGCGGATGAAGGAGGCGAATGAGGAGTTACAGCAACGACGAGCGGCCAGACTCAGATCTACGCCAACACTGCCACTACCAACACCGCTCACACAGGCGAACCTTGCGGCGGCCTATTCTTCGCCACCACCACCGCCTCCACAGCCACTGGGGTTCAGCCCCATCACGGCCATAGACATCCCGCCGAGCCCGCCACAGGCCTTGGGGCTCAGCCAGATCACGTGCGCAGACACGGCGCCGGAGGAACCAGCACCAGATGCCCTCAGCTTCAACTACTTCGTGCTACTCTCGGAGGAACCCGTTTCCGAAGGGGCAGCACCCAAGACATCGACACCCTCCGAGGCGCGAGCAGTCCCTGTCAAGTCCGAGACAAGAAAAAGGAAAGGCAAGAAGACACGAGAGAAGCCATACGCCATCAAAAGAAGACTTGACGATGCGGAGGCTAAGAAGAGAGCCACCGCGCCCCCGGTTGCCGACAACATCACAACGGACACGGTCCCCTCGTCGGCCAAAACCTCCTCACCAAAACCCGATACCCCGAACCCGAACCCCGAGCCTCCCAAGACCTCCGAGGTCCCCAAGACACCCCCGACCAAGATGACAACCCCTTCCAAGATTCCCACCGGGAAGAACCACAAGCACCCCACCCAGCCAGCGAACCCCGACGCCACCACCTCGAAATACGGCGTTGTTGTCCACGGGATCTCCCTCAGAAAAGATCTGGGGAGGATCAGACGATGGCTGGAAGAAGGGAACCCGGAGCTGGGAAAGACGATTGGAATTAGATGGTTGAGAAAGAAGACGCTGTTGTTGGAGGAGGGAAAAAAAGACAAGTTCAGTCGTGGTGTACCTAGAGGGAGGGGCAAGCGCGGAGAAGGTGAGACTGGGCAGGAAATGGTTGAGGATTAGCACATACGAACCGGACAGAAGGCGGAAGTGAAGGAGGTCCCTTTGTATGGACACCCGCAATACACATAATCATCGCGGGCACTACTTGTATTTAGTTATGATTTATTTTTCCTTGAAATATATACCTCGCCATAGCCCATAGGGCGGCACGCGAGTAATGAAATAAAAAAAAAAAAAAAAAAAGATCAAGGCCAAGCAAGATATGCACTAAGATCAGTGAGGGACCCTACAGGAGTCGGAGATTTATGGCCGGAAAGCTTCACTGGAATGGTAGCCCCAGACCCAGACAGAGAGGGTGAGAGGGGGAGGGACTGGAGAGACTTTAGCTTGAGTTACGCTACAGACAAAAATGATGGGTTTGAGTCAGTAGCTGGAAAGATTGCCAGCACTCTCGAGGTCAATGAGGAGGAGAGAGTGTCCTGGGGGCGAGATGTACACCTACCATAGACAGGCATTGAGGTCATTGACCTCAAGCTGTGCAAGGAAGACGCCCCAGCCAAATGGGAAAAGGCCATCAATCAGGCTAAGGGTGACTCGGTGGCCATTTTTACCGATGGCAGCCGCAGTGAGGAAGGCGGTGTTGGTGGCGGATGGTGCTGGAGGCAGGTGGTAGCAGGTGAGTCAGAGGGGTCCCGGTGGGTAGGCACAAAGGCAACTGTGTGGGACGGTGAGGTCTCAGGAATGAGGGGTGCCCTTGAAGCAGTTGATGGCAGTGCAAAAGTACTACTACTCGCAGACTCTCAGGCAGCTATCAGTGCAGTCCAGAAAGCAGGAAAAACTGGCAAGGCAAGAACCGCAGACCTAGCGCGGGTGATAGAGCTGTGCAGAGAGGCGGCGGAGGCTAGAGAAGGCAGATGCAGTGAAGCTGGCATGGGTCAAGGCCCACGTGGGGATAGAAGGCAATGAGAAGGCGGATGAGTTGGCCAAAGAGGGGGCCAAGTGCATGAGGTATGATGGGCAGGCCACTGAGGGTGGGCTGCGTCAAGAGTTAGTTCGAAAAAGAAAAGAGGAGAGGGAGCGTGCAGGGTTTGGGAAGGGCAAATTCGTAAAGTGGGGCAGGAGAGCACTCACAAATTACACATGGCTGCGGACTGGAAAAGGCGGAGCTATGTGGAGGAGGATGGTCAGTGGCGAGGAGGTACGATGCACATGTGGTGAGGCATGGAGTACTGAGCATGTGGTGTTCAGATGCACAGAACTGGAGCGGCCCCAGAGGAAGAACAAAAACGGGGCACATGTCACCTGGCAGTCCTGGGAGGACCTAGAGGAGAAAGGATGGAAGCAAGAAGGCGTGGAAGGTGACCCGGTCGAGTACTGGTTTGCCTGCCTCGATCTGGGGTAGCCGGGGATCGGGGGACGGAGGGCACTGGGTGCTCAAGGGTGTATGTAGATTCCGTAGTTAGTTGTCTCAAACCTGGCCCGGGTATATGGGTCCCTGCCATAGGCTGGTAGCCTGTATGCGGGGTTACGTGAATAAAAAAAAAAAAAAAAAAAAAAAAAAATGCAGAGTTTTCAAGGGTGGCGAGCTCGCATGTACCCGAGTACAACTTCATGTATATCGAAGATAATGATTGCTACCCACTCACAGCTTTTCTCTTTCGCATCAGCTGTCGCGGAATCATTTACTAGTTACCACTTGATAGCCAGGAGGCGTGGTCCTTCAACAAAGCCAACTGCCACAATCTCTGAAGTTGGCCATACATCCATTACTGTAATTCACCACAACCCGACGTGCACCACGCTCGACGCACGTTTTACACCAAAACTGACCGCGCGCGACAACATATATCTCAACCACCAGAATAGAATTTTGTATGCAACTTGTAGAGCAGTTAAATTAAGGACTATTCTTCATATTCCACACCTTAGCTTCTTCAGATATGTTGCTTTGAAGGGGTTTACAATTCATGAAATTCTTACCATAAATTTGCATAGGCTTGGCATATATTTTTCGCTGTGATATCACTAGTATTGAATTCCACTTATCACACCTGAAGTAAATTTGATAAAAGCAGTAGGACACTTGAATATCAATATTTTATCTTATTCAAAGATGTGAGAAGCATACCAAGAAAACTTCTCAAGAAGTGGTGGAGTTATTTACAAAATTCATTTTCTCATAGAAACTGTATGTAATAATTGTATAGGAAAACTACCTGAAATGGCAATTTGATATATAAATTAGGCATTAAACAACATTAAGCCAATTGAAGCACTAATCGATAAGAAGCCTATTGGAGAGACTCTCTAGCTACAATTCTATAGCCATTATGGTGAGCGTTGAAGAGAAGTTGTGCATTCTACCCTCCAGTTCACTTCGTATGGGAATTCCTATATAAATGCATGCCAAGACATCAATGAAAAACTCATGGTGCTATTAATCAACCACAATGTGTTTTCAGTGCAAATAGAGGGATTAGAGGTGAAGAATAACCTTTTATTTATTTCTCTTGAAGAGCGCATACAACATTCTAATCTGGTTGTTGAGATATATGTTGTCGCGCATGCTCAGTTTTGGTGTAAAACATGCGTCAGGACGTCGTGCACGTCGGGTTGTGGTGAAAGACAGTAGGTCTACTAGTAATATAGACCATTTATTATGTACTTGTGTTGTTGTTGCGTCCTACTGTAGTAAATGGCCGAATAATAGTAAAAAAAAGCTGCTACCGCAATTTTGTAAATACTTGGCTGAAGAGCTTTAACAGTATATAAGGCTCTTGAAAACTGTTCTGGCATATATTTTCTGCTTATTCAATAGCTTGCCATGCCCACTCTCACTCAGCATTACCTAACATTTAGCATTACCTATCATCTCGGTCTTATTCTTCTTAGCAATACCTATCCCCTGTGCATATCTTTTTTATACCTAAATTTGTAGTAGTGATTTATGAAAATCAACAGATTCCTCTTTAGCTTCTCTATCCACACTGGCAAATCAAAGGTCCAATAGCACCCATAAAATAAACAATGACCGACAGCGAAGTACCTACAGATCTACCTATTAGAATACCTCAACAGCAGCCACAGAACTAATATACTAATCAAGGCTGATATCTCCTTCTGCGATCATTATATGACCAAGAACAGTTATATAGTACTCTTACTGGTGAGAAGGCATCGCCCCATGGGCGGCAAGCGATCTATGATATGCAAAGCTTTTTGCATGTTTGTAGCATACTCATACCAGCCACATGCAATGAATGTTCACCAGCACACCTGCTAGTCATGGTGCTCAGTCAATTATCCAGCGATTTGTACCATCAGGTTTAAATCAATTTCGTCAGAAAAAGACCAAGGGAAAAGCTAAAGCGCATGCTATGACCTCTGCTGAGTTGGCTGAATGAACAGCTGCTGCAAGAAATACTAGAAAGCGCCATTTTTTTTTTTTTTTTTTTAATTTCACGTGACCCCGCTTGTAGCTGTTCGCCATGGCAGGGCCCCTGGGTCTAGACCCTCAAAGCCCGGAGGCAGGCTTAAGAAAGCGCCATAAGGAAGGCTCCTCAGGTGTAGTTGAGCTTGAAGAGGATACGCAAGCTGTGTAGGATGTTATTCTTGTTACATCAAGGTCTCATGTATCTTCCACTGCATCTATTTAGTTGTTTAGATATTGTACATAATATCTTAGCTTAGGTACCTCTGAATTGTAACCCTTGAACACTCTGCATATTAGCGCACGCCACTGGCGATCCGCTTACCATACAAGGAACTACCTGTCCCTGAGCGGACAGGTAAAAAGTACCTGTCCCGAGTCATCCCGGAAGACCCGGGTGATTAGCACCGTTTAGACGATGTTTGTGATACGCCTTCACTTGATTGTACGACAGCGCCGGTATGCTGGTGCTGAATGGACGTTACGATGGTCCGGTAAACGTTTGTGTTGGATCATTTGCTTTTCTTTAAGATTCCAAATCCGCCTGTTGTATGTTATCTTATGGGCACTTGGACGACTTATAATTGACAAGCTTTTCATAAGCACACATTTGAAGGGCAACAATTAAGGGTGGTATTATTGCAATTGTTGACGTATAAAAAGAAATGCAATCACAGCAGAAAGAAACCCTGTCTAGGACACAAGCTCTGCCAGCACGACGTCCATGTGCCTAGCTAGACACTTGTGTTGAAAATGGTATAGTGCAACGTCCAGACTTTCCACCACGTTCTGTTCTTCTTTCTATTAGTGAGCGGCACGAGCCGAGCCAGCTCGAGCTTAAGACAGCCAGGATCACGCTAGTGTTTCTCTTGACAGCCCGCTAAAATGCTCAGCCAGCACAGGGTTTCATAAACTGTAAATACCTAATAGGGTAATAAATTAGAGACTCGGAGACCTGCCAACAACTTCTATAGATGTCAAAAGTGGTTCAATCACATAGACCTATATCAAGCTTTTATGTTTACTATATATAGTACATCAACTGCTAATATTTGAATTGAATTATGGTAGGCTCAACTTACTAAGGGACTAGTAAATAAATGGTGCATATGTACGTTTTAACTATATTCTATAAATATACTATTGAGTTAACTAATATTAAAGTATTAGGCATATTTTAGTAAACACTGGAACTCACGGCAATTTACTGCTAATGAACTTAATATATTTTTGTATTTAACGCTATCTATTTGCCTTGGATCTGCTCAGAAATCTTTAATTTTGCTAATTCTTAGAACAATCACTATATTTGATATTAAAGAAGCAAACCTAACCAGTCTGTTGGTCAATCATGAATAATGTTTTTTTACCCGAATGAATATATATTAAGCTATGTGTATACCATCAATCAGGAACAGTTATCTCATTTGCAGTATCATACAGCAAAGCTGTCACGCGCGGGGGGTGGGCGTTGCTAAGGGATACGACCAGTTCAGGGTAACAGTAGTCTCTCAAGCACTGAATACCAGAGGCTTGATAAACTTGACAGAAGAAGGCTTGACAGGAGAGGCTCGTGAGTGGCAGTTCAGCGGTTCCAGTTCAGCCGGTTCAACGGTGCCAGTTCAGCGGCGATGGCAGGCTTGGTGAAAAAGGCAGAGAGGAAGATCAGATACTGAATAAGATCTAGAGGTTGGCAAGAATAACAAGAACATATGGACTGCGAGGAGCCATATGGGTCTGTTAAGAAGGCAACAGACAAGGAGAGGAAGAACTATATACATGAGGGCCAGATGGGGCCTTTATATACATGATAGGCCCATTAGCCAAGAAACATAATACAAACATAGGCCTACTTTGGCAGGTAGGCGGGCTGTACTGGCAGCTGGCTAGCTACCTATGGCTGGCCGGTTCCAATGAGCTTGCTGGCTGTCGGCAGGAGGACTGTAACTGACGGCTGGCTAGCTACCTATAGCTAGCTGGTTCTATGAGCTTGTCGGCTGTCTGCAGGAGGGCTGTAAGGTACGGGCCCGGAGGGAGGAGGAAATACGGAAACCCCCCAAAGACGGAGACAGAGACAGGGATACACTGGCAGAACTACTTGAATGGGTTGGATGGTCATAGGTGCGCGTGACACTTATTTTCCTGTTTACATTTCTTTCACATCTTATGTACCTAAACCTCGCCATAGCCCATAGAGCGGCAGGCGAATAATGATATATTAAAAAAAAAAAAAGGTACGGGCTGTGACAAAAGCTTTGTTACGGGTTCACCGCAACCGTAGGGCGGGCGGTCGGTGGATATACATATGCAAGCGATATGCATGGTGGCGCGCCGGAGTAGAGGTGCATGTGACAGTGGTGTCCCCTTAGTCCCGTGGAATTCAACTTCACTCGTGGCCATTATCTAACATTCATCATATCTTCTGCACTGTTCGTCAGATCAAATACACCGCCTTGAGTGCTAGCCGAACTTACCATGAACCCACCACCCACACAATTGGGCAATTGCCATATGAATATTCAACGTGAGTCCAGATTGCAGTCGCAACCCTGTTCGCGCTTATTGTCCTTTTATATGCGAGTCACCTCAGTTCCAACATTACAGAGACGTATCACCACCACTCCCTGTAGCATGCCCAGAGTAAGAAAAGTCGTTAGTATCGTCCCCTGTTCCTCGCCGATTCCTCTATTGGATCAAATGTGCCCCAACTGGCTGGGAGCATGCAAAGATACCAAGTGAAAATACCCAAGGAAACAAACATAAATTGATCGCACAATATATATTACAATATATATATATTTCCCTCCCTTCTTTCGAACGCGGAAAATGATTGGCGGACTGTCGATATCAGGTCCGTTCTGGCCACTACACCCAAAGGATACGATTGGCCAATATGGTAAGCTGACACTAGACCTATATACCGGATTGAGTAATAATTAGATCCCAGAAGTGAATTGTCATGATCTCTATGTCGCTACTCATGTACGCATTCTCAAGTCGCCTCTCTGTTGTAGTAAAAAGCGAAAGCAAATTTTATCTTCAATCGAGTTCAAATGGTCTATGAATGCTAAACGGACCTCAGGTGCAAGGTCTATCGATTTCTTAGCACTTCCTGCACTTTCAAAATTTCGGTGACTGCTTTTGAGGCTACAGAAATCCACACCAACTTTATTCCTGTTGGAAGAACCAAGTTGATTGATTAAAGGTCAACCTACGTACAGGAGGAAATTCGAGACCTATTTATAATTGAGGTCTCGAGTACAAAGAAAATGTAGATATTTCCAAATAAGGAATGAAGAAGCAAGTCACGTGTATGTAACGTGATGCTCACATGACTTTAGAAATATCTAGAAGTGTTAAGAGTAAAGAAAGAAGAGACAGAAATATCTAGAAGGGCCAAGAGTAAAGAACGAAGAGACACAAATATCTAGAATGCATGATGCATGACAAATGAATACATGACGTATAAGAGAAAACTAGAAAGTAGTAGAATATTAGAGAATGATATAGAAGAACAGAACCGGGTGGAAAGACTGAACGTTGTACTATACCATTTTCAACAATTCCGTCACCATTTAACTTAGCTACCTTTTTCTATATTCATTTGAGAGTGCAAAGGGCTTAGTCTCATACCAAAGGGCTATAGTTGAGGATAGTGATGTAGTATTTAGTGTATGTGAACATAGCAAAGAGGGGGATTGAATGCTATACTTTCCCTACATATCATTGAAAACGGTGTAGCCATCAAATATTCTCTAAATATTCAAGCACATCTGCTATATATTCCGCAATTTACCTCATGTTACTAGCATGCCTGATAGCGAAGATATTAGTAGTTGTCACTGAATAATTGAGAATGGTTACCAGAAGTTATCAGGGAAAATACGCCAACCAAACTAGGCAGGAACCGTGAGGTACCCCTTTAACCCTGCGAAATTTATTAGTAAGTAAAATGAATTACCACGACTAAATACCCTACACATCGCCCCAATATACACGTATTGACTTTATATGCGACATGCCACTCTAAGTCAAAGAGCTGTAATACAGCAAGAGCTCAGAAGCAATGTAAAAGCTATCATGATGCTCATGGCTCTTGATTCAGATCAATGAACCCAACAGGCCGTGATCTGCATTGGACTGAAACCGCCTGGACCGGCCTGGACCGGCCTGATCCACATGAATCAGGCCAACCAGCCCAGTCCAGGCCAATCAGGCCGGTTCAGGCCATTCAGGCCGGTTCAGGCCAATTAAACGAATCACTCCACAGCTATCCAGCTGAATTGAGGCCAGCATTTACCAGATTGTTTGAGTATTTAGATGAGTAGAATCTCCCGTATGTCTAGAATTTCAAACAGCAGCGGTCTACGACTTTTGTCAAGTATGTATCACACTTTGTATTCAAGTATATATACTAAGAAATAATTTAGAAATGATGGACCTTCCAGACAATACAACAGACTGCACCCAATTCTTCGATGATGATACCTGATGCGCAACTGTCAATTACTGATAGTGGAAATATCCAGGATTATTAAAATCTAATTCACCTGGGTTAAAATCCAAAATCGCTTGAAAAATAGACAATAAGGAGTTGGGCGAGACAACGGGCATCAGATGGCTCCGAAAGAAGACTACCCTGTTGGAGGAAGGAAAGAAGACAAGCTCGGTGGTTCTATACCTAAAGACATGGAAGGAGGTTGGGAAGGTCAGGGTCGGAGGGAGATGGCTGCGCTCGGAGATGTACGAGCAGGACAGAGGGAAGAAATAGGCTCGGTGCACCTCTACACACCCGCAACACGTGTAACTACTGTGGGCACTACTTGTACTTAGACATTCTCAATTTTTCTTTAGTTAATTTATACCGCGCCATAGCCCATAGGGCGGCATGCGAGTAATGAAATTAAAAAAAAAAAAAAAAAATCGCTTGAATTTACGTAAATGGCCTGGTCGGCCTGGACTGGCCTGAATGGCCTGGCCTGTTGGATTCATTGATTCAGATGCAGATTCCAACTCAGATTTAGAAGAAACGGCCAAAGATACACTTCAATACAATGTTCCAGGGTGAATTGACATATAAAGAAGACATAAATATAAATAGGATTTGTTTGCATTGTTTGTGGTTGTAGATGCATGCTGAAGGTTGATGCGAATCGAGATGTGTATACGCGGATGCTGCATATGGTGCGAAATGTTGTGGGTGTATGCAGCAAAGTAGGTTACTAACTGAGCTCTACTTACCAGAACAGCCGATTTTGACTGGTAAAAGAACTTATGCTGGTAAGTTGCGCCACCATCCAATGGGCCAATGAACGAAGGGGCCAAGGCACTAAAAACGCCTCAGTCAAGTATAGTAAAGTATAGTAAAGTGTGGTAACCATTCTCAATTATTCAGTGACAACCACTATTACATGTAGAAGTTACAGGAGGAGTACCAAGAGATCAGTCATTAACAGGTAAGCGACAATAGTGGAACCAGGACCAACCCTGTGTCAAGTCTTGCTTCCCATTTCTTTCTTTTTTTCCTACAGCGAGTGAGTAAAAATCTGAAGCGCGTATGAATCTGGGATCGCTATAGCCCACAGGGCGGCAAGCGATTAATGATATAAAAAAAAAGTATGAATCTGGTGCTAGTAAATTTTGCTTTTTCGTTGTTGCTCATTCCATAAGGCTGTATGGTTTCGGTGAGCATCTACATCGTAATTCGAATCACAAACGATTCGCCAATATCAGTGGAATAGGTTGACCGATTAGCGACGAACCGTATTCATAGACGCGGGTCAGACATGCAGGTCAGCTCACGATGCCTATTTCGATTGCCAGCAAAAAAAACATTCCCTGCATTTGTCTGAGGCAGGCGCTGAGCATGACGCAGGACTTGGCATGAGATTGCCCCTGCATAGCGGCTAGGTTAGGAGCTTAGTCATGCTGCCACCCTTTCCCTGCAACACTATAAATAAACATACTCATAAGGGGTCTAGTCTCGCAAGCGTTGATTGCTGACGCTCAAATTATATATCCGACTACCACGTCCAAGAAACCCCCCCACCGTACTACATCAACAAATACCATAATTCGGATTCGCTCCACCAGCCAAAAGAGACAGCAAGAAAATTCGAAGGAAAACAGTGCGCTTTTCGCCGCTATTGGTATGACGGACCAATTGAGCTTTCACGTCACCTGCGACGACCATTTGCAACTCCAATTCCCACGGATACTCGGAGGTTTATTGTTTTTCGTTTAGAGTGGGAGAAAAATTCAATTTACCCAAGAAGCAACGTGGTGAGTCGGCAAACTTGGCTGCGGAGAAATGTCACTAGAATACTGATTTCAATGCAAGCTTTGCCTTTTTCCAGCAGGTCAAACAGCATCTCGACATCGGAATCGGCAGCGGGAAGGCGTACGGTCTATCTCGCCTTGACACATACTTCCCCACAACCTCATCCCCATTCTCCTCCCGCTATAACGGCATTTCCTCCCAGTGCTCACCCTACAAATACACCATGGCCCCTTTCCTCCCACCCGAACTCATCTCAGAAATCCTTAGCTCGACCCCTCCCCTCCCCCGCAGTACCCTGCTCGCTGTCTGCAACACCAACAAGTTCCTCCGCAGCCTTGCGCTCCCGCATCTCTACCATACCATCTCCTTCACCTGGTCTGACCCGCGGCTCGACCACTTCCACCGTCCGCTGAATTATCTTCTCCGTTCTCTTGTCAACTGTCCCTCTCTAGCCCGGTACATACGTCATCTCGAGCTAGTGCGATGGAACCTAGAGGATCCAGGCGCTGGGATCACAGCGGGAGAGTCCAAGATATTCATCAAGTCCGAAGTCAAAAGATTGCGGAGGTTGCTAGTGAAGGAGGGATTAGATGCCGAGTGGTGGATTGAGAAACTGAGAAAGGGGTCACTGGACGCGAGCGCCGCGGTGATATTGCTTCTTGTGGCGATTTCGAATAGGGAGGGTGCACAAGCCGGCGGTGGTCTTCGCGAGCTCAGGTTGACGCTGGACCATGTGACACTGAGCAATGGGGGTGGGCGGACGCAGCCTGAATGTATGTGGAAGATGCTGTCGCATCTTCTTGAGCCTTCCCAGGGATCCTGCTCCCTAAGTTTATCGGACATCCAAGTGCACGGCCAAGCATTCCCGTTCCTGAAGAAGGCCATGATAAAGGCAACCCGGTACCCGCACCCAATGCGATTGCAGGTTTATGACTGCGACCTGAAAGATTTTGCAGTCCCATTCCTTTTCCATTCTGGCCTAGAAGACCTAGAACTGTCGGCCTTAGATAAAGGCCCTCTCATTTGGGACGAGGCACTCTACACTATCCCAAACTCAGAAACCGTTAAGCATTTATCACTTACCAATGCGCACCTTCCAACCCTGAAATCATTGCTAGCCTGCACACCAAACCTATCCACACTCTGTTACACTCACCTCCGAAACATCATTATCACCGAGCACCGGTGGGTTGATTACTTCGTTCTCGGCTCCGCACTCAGCCACGTCAAGGATACCTTGACAACGCTTACCCTCCGCACTTTCATGTTTGGCTCATTGGACCTAAGCACGATGATACTAGGGACTGAATGTGGCTTCAGGGGCGATGCTCGGGCTCTCTCGCTGTCGGGATTCACCAAGCTGCGGGACCTGACCACCAACTTGAGTCTTTTGCTGGGCCTCAATAATGAGAGCGGGATGAGTTTATCCCAGGCGCTCCCGGATGGGCTAGAGGTTCTGAGACTTGTTGACGAGCTCAAGCCGCTGGATGGGTGTTGGTGGGAGCTAGAGCAGGCTGCGAACATCGTGGGGCAGTACATGCGGGAGAGGGGCAAGGGGACGTTCGGTGGCAAGGGCAGGCTTGAGAAGGTGGTGTTTGTATCGGATTGGGACGGATGGCAGGACCCAGATGTTCCGGCATGGTACTGCGTGGACCCGTCAAAGGACATCCCGAGGGTGGCAAATGAGACGGGAGTGGTTGTGCAGTATGCATGGACATACCAGTACCGTAACTGGTATTCGTTTGTTGAGAAGGATGATTATGACTGGGTGACACAGGCAGGGGCCAGTGTGTATTGATGTGTTGTTCTAGGAGCAGGAACGTGAGAACAGCCTGTTTGTCACAGTACGTTATGGTAGTGAGCGGCACGAGCTAGCTCGAGCCGAGCTGGAGGGTGAGCTCGAGCCAGCTCGTGAGTAAGTGAGCTCGGCTCGAGCTGGCTCGAGCTGGCGTGGCATGAGCTCGAGCCTGGATTGATTATATACATAATATTGACAAACTAAACTAAACTAAGCTAAATTTTCATCTTTCTCACTACTATCAGCTAAATTGTGCATTTCGAAGTTGTTGGTAGGTCAGAATGAGCTCCAAGTCTCTATTTTTTACTATATTAGGTATTTACAGTTTATGAAACCTTTCACTGGCTAAGCATTTTAGCGAGCTGTCAAGAAAAACACAAGCATGATCTTGGCTCGTTTGAGCTCGAGCTGGCTCGGCTCGTGCTGCTCACTACGTTATGGATTGGTCATGAAAAGGTAGATGGAAAGTGCATATTTCCGTTAGGCCGTGAAAACTGGAACTTTTGGGCCATGAAGTAGAAGGCGTTTTTAATCGACTCTGTGTATCCCGTATGCTCCTGCACAGTGTTCAGCCCTCAGACCCTCAGGTGAATGTGGTTACTCTACATGTGTGTCTTCAGGCCCGGTTCTGTCATGGTCTACCCGAAGGAGGATATTGCCGTGTTGATCAACCCGAAAGTATGCTAGTGACGATTCTTCCTGGTTATAGCCCATAGGGCGGCCTGCGAGTATTGATATAAAAAAAAAAAAAAAAAAAAAAAAAACCCTTCCAGCCTGCCCATTGACTTTGCCCTCATTCTGAGGTCGCTGGCCAGACCTGTAGAGTGCAACGTGCCGACGCGCTGAGAGCGTGTTTGTTGACGCGAATATTGCAGCACATATTCACAGGCCCTCTTAAACGGCGCACAATGAACTGAATCTGACAGGTATAACACTTTCCACTCGACGGGCGAGATGTGGCAACATGAGCTGCAGTTAACAGGTATGGCAGGCCCCTCTCGATAGTGCGAGATATGGCAACATGAACCGAATTTGACAGTATGGCAGGCCCCTCTCGACGGCGCGAAATGGCATCATGAGATTAACTTAACAGGTATTACAGGTATGCGCGAGATGTGGCAACATAAGCTGAATTCAACAGGTATGGCAGCCCCTCTCCACGGCGCGCAATATGGCAACATGAGCTCAACTTAACAGGTATGACAGTTATGCCACGATGGCGCGAGATATGGCCAAATGGGCTCAGTTGACAGGTATTTTTTTTTTTTTATATCATTATCGCGTGCCGCCCTACGGGCTATGGCGAGGGTTTATTTGAGTAAAGGAAAATAACAGATAGCTACATAAAACCCACGACTCTCGCTGGTGGTATGGGTGGATGATCCGAGCCGATGCGGGGGACGTCCTTTGCCTATTTCCGTCCTCTGTCCCATTCGTACCGGCAGGCTCACAACCATCTTCCTCCTAGTCTCACCCGATCTACTTCCGTTGTATTCTCCAGGTATACAACTACCGAACTTGTCTTTTTTCCTTCCTCCCTCAGCATCTGCTTGTTCCTTAGCCATCTAATCCCCGTGATCTTTCCTATGTCTTTATTGTCTGCTTCCATCCATCTCCGGACGTTCCCGAGGTCCTTCCTCAGGGCTATCCCACGTACTACGATGCCGGATTTGGGGTGATGGCACCAGGGGTGGATGGGTGCGTTGGGGATTTGGCGTTTGGAGTTCAAGGGGTTTGGTCTTCGGCGTGGGCGTGGGGGTGGGGTGGACGCGGTGTTGATGGGGTCGTCGTGATGGCGCCGACATGATTGTTGTCGGCGTGGCCAGATGATGTCCTGACCGGTGGTGCGGTGGCTATCTTCCTTGCCTCCGCATCGTCAAGTCTTCGTTTGAAGGCACACGGGTCTTGCGCTGACGCCGTTTTGCCTTTTCGCTTTCTCGTCTTGGTCGCGACCTCCGGGGTTGGGACGGGGGCGGGGGTGGTCGTAGTTGTGCGCTCTGTGGACGGCTCCTCAGAGTGCGCGACGAATATTTTGCTGAAGCCTAGTGCTTCAGGCGTGGATTCCGCCGGGGTGTGTGGATGGTGGTGGTGAGGATGAACCCCAAGGTTGTTGGCGGTGGTGGGGAGGGGGGACGGGTCTGGGGGGTCGAGGAGGCATCTCGGGAGAGGGAATCCGCCTCATGTCCGTGCCGTTCCTTCTCGACTTGGATGCGTAATGACTCGAGAAGGACCGGTTCTCTGATGCCAGTTTTCTCCCAGATCGTTCCCCATACGTCGTTCCATCTTGGTGTCTGAGGGGGCGTGCCGCCGCTGGGGGGGCCGGGACGTCGGGCCTCTCTCTCTTTTTGCCCTTCGGCATTTGAATGGTGGTGGATGGTGTTTCGGGGTCTCCTATTGGGTCTTGGTGCCGGTCGTGCGGGGGTTGATGTGTTGGCAACAAGGTGTTGAGCTGAAGATTTCCTCGAAGTTTCACCCTGGGGGGAAACTTGTGGGTTATGGTATTTGGGAATGAAAATTCGATCAAAAGACTCAGCGCGCTGAGAGCTTTTGATCTATGTGGGTTTCACTGGGGGGACGTTGTGGTTGTGGAGTCGCTTCCAAACACTCGTCCTGTCGTGGTTGTTGTCGATCGATTACCACCAGAGGTAGTGTACTGCCAGGGGCTTGGTATGAGACCAAGTGTACTGCTGCTTTTGTTTTTCACTACTATTGTAGTGCTGTTCAGAGGCAGTTCGGGAGGCAGTTCGAGAGGCTAGCTATTGACATGCTGTTCAACGGGCCCTTCTAGAGGCTGCTCGACGGCTTTTCCAGAGCCTTTTTGAGATGCCCTTTCGGAGGCTGTTTAATTGACAGGTATGGCAGGCCCCTCTCAACGGCGCGCTATGCTGCAGAATGAGCCGATTTTAGCAGATGTGACAGCCCTCGACGGCGCGAGATCTGCTGAATCAGCTCTATTGACAGGTATGCCAGTCCCCTCTCGACGGCGCAGAATGAGCTAATCTGACAGCTACAGGAGGCTCTACTTCACGGCGTGATTTTGATGGCAAGTCTATAGTGAGGCATCCTGAGGCCAATTTGGCGACCAGGTGCGCGCGGTGGGCATGAAGGTGCACCAGAAAGCCGTTTTTGTAGATATTTTTAGTCATCATTTAATAAATTTATGGCTTGCATGTTGCATATTGGTATTCGAAAGTACACGGGAAGCAAAATAAGCCCAAGGGCGCAATAAGCGTTTGTATTGTACTATGTGCGAGGGCTACAATATCAAATACATCATGGGCAAGGATTACAATATCAAATACATCATGGGTGAGGGCCACAATATCCAACACATGATGGACGGAGCACCTTGTTATGGTCGGCGTGCTGACGCCTCAAAGGTTGAAGTTAACTGGATGTGCACCCCTAATGCAAGCTGACAGAGTTTGTGCGCCCATAATGCTCGCGCTGCGCCTAGGCGCTTCAGTTTACGTCAGGAGTGCCTCATGCGCCAGATGCATCCGGCACTCGGGCACAATAAATTTTTTTTGCTGTTGAAAATTTCTGATTTCAAGAATATCGAGCTATACTATACATAGAGAGGGCTTAAAGTAGGTTAAATAATATTTACTGGGAATGGCTACCAAAGCGCCTCAGTTAGTAGTGGTACGTTGTTCGTCGACAACCCCTATTATTATTAGAAAAGCAAACTATTACTATATTAAGTATATTACTAATATATACCATATTAACTCACATAAGAGCAAGAAAACAAACGCGCGCTAGTTTGGTCTTGGTAGAACTCAGGTGCGGTTAATCGCGCTAGCGCGCGGTTCGTGCAATCTTGGCATTACTAAGCGCAGGAATGCAATTATACATGGGCTAATCTCCAGCATCTCTACTCTGTAACGGTGGTAAACGCAGACATTACCGTCCGCCAGGCCAAAAAGACACTTGACTAGTGATGCTCGCTAATTCTCTATGTATCTCATATAGCCATTGTGCGACTGCGACGCATTTGCGCATTTTTTTGCGTGCTCCACCAGCCGCCCACCCTATGGTCGACGTCACGGTGACCCTGTAACATTTTTATTTTATTTTCAAATATCATTACCACCCTTTAGGCTATGACGAGACGAACTACAAAAGAAATAAAGGAATAAAGATATACAGTAAAATGGCATACCATACTCCACTTCTGCCACTTTTTTTTTTTTTTTTTTTTTAATTTCACGTGATCCCGCATGCGGCTGTTCGCCATGGCAGGGCACTTCTGCCACAGTAAGGAAAAGCTCTTTTGACCCCGTAACATACTCGATATATAATATCTCCTACTCTTCCTCTAATCCTCATCCGCCTGCCAACGGAAATCATATTCGGGCCCATCTTCCCCAGTATCACTAATGATTGGAAAGAAAACTACATGGCTACACTGTTTTCCATTCAACCTAGCACGTGCCCGTGCATGATACACGCGCACTGGCGCTGAGAGGTTTGCCAAGACCGAACTAGCGCGCGTTTGTTTTCTTGCTCTTATGTGAGTTAATAAAATAGTAGTGTACATTCACAGACTTATGGTAAACTTCAGTCACCGAAATGTCTCTATCCAGTCACTTTCTCTGACTGGATGCAGGTAGGGGTAAGCGACGCTAGCTATAAATGTATTTAAGCGCGATCGCCAATCTAGAAGTACGTACAGCCCATGCTCAGATCCATGCCAGGATAGATTGAAACCGTTGGAAAAATTGATCGATACTTCTCATACTGCCTCACCTCTACCCACTGGTATTGCTTCAGCTTACACATGCTCGCCACTTACTGCCTTACTACACATCTCCTCGCCTCACCTCATATCGCCTCGCCTCGCATTGCCTCGCGTCACATCGGCTCGCTTCACACCCACGTATTTTCAAGTTGACGACAATGTCCACATCACTCCTGCGTCCCCGTGAAATCATTGCCGCTATGCTGGCTGCATAATTCAAAAGCCCAGAGAACGGGGAAACCTGTGGACTAAACCCGAGTGCTGCGAGACCCCGACTCCAAGCTTATGCACTTTCTCAAGGCTTCTTGATTTCGGCAGCAGGTGGCTCCGTATCCAAGAATGTTATGATACTGCTAAAAATCACACTCAGGATGTTATCACTCCGCACTCACGGCTGAAAGTGGCTGAAGCACCAGAAAGTTCATGGAGAGTGACACTTTTTATTTTATATATATCAGTGATCGATGGAGTGTGACTGAAACGGACGTCCACTACGCCACGTTTGATGGACAGTTACTGAAACGCCAGAATATCAAGGAATTCAGGAACGCGATGACAGTGCAGACAACCACACTCAGAATGTTATTGTTCTGCACTCATGCAGGATGATAGTCAAGGAGGATACCGAAGTAGATATCCAAGTATTGGAGTAGGTGGCCTGGCAGCGTCGTAGATAACTGTGGGCATGGGTCTGAGCATGTGTTGTACGTACTACTAGATTGGCGGTCGTGATTAAAATACATTTATAGCTAGCGTCGCTTACCGCTAACTGCATCCAGTCAGAAAGTGACTGGAGTCACAGTCACTATGGAGCACCTCATGATTTCAGGGGATAGTGGACGACTGTCTACTCCGCAGCGGCGAAGTGTGTGGAACCCTGCATGTGTGAGAGACCTCAGTAGCTGTACCACATTACGATTAACAGATGACGTGCATCCAGGGCGCACAAGGCCCATGTGGGGTTTTCAGGACCCCTGGCGCTTCAGGGCGATTTTTTTTTTTTTTTTGCCGATGGGAGTGTGATCTGGAGTCAAGTGATCCCATGAAAGTATTCCAATTTTTCTTCAGATGAAGCAACAACAAAAACCGGCTTCTATGGATCACGATAGTGTACATATTCTCGCACATTCGATGTTCGATGTAAGAGGATCGGACCCCTACGGGAACTGTGGTTTGATGCTGCAAAATCTTGGGGAACCTCACCAGACGGCTGTTCACCCAAATAACTTCACCCATCTCGCGTGATGAGAAGGAATCCCCACAATTGTAAGCACCAGTCTCAATCTATCTAGGTGCTTACTCGCCCGTCCAAGACCACACATGACACCAAACAAACACACAGCAGGCGATTGTGCACAGGTCTATAAGTATGGTCAATTTTCTGTCCTCTGTCTCCTTTCTTTCAATATCACGAACAGTGTTCAGCAGCAAGGCAGCTTTCGTGCACTGCCTCCGAGTGCAATCCTTTCTTTTACGACTTTCTCCTGGGCTGGTCCCATATAGTTTTTTTACCTTCTTGCTTCTAGTATTTCATTCTGTTAACCACTATCTTCTAACCTGACCCATCGTGCCTATTTCTACACAATATAACATTAACCTCGAGCTCATCACAAAATGAAGTTCTCCGATTTCCAAAGTATCCTCGGCCTCCTGCTGCTCCTGTGCAGCCACGTGCTCGCAGCCGGTATCGAACTCGAACAAATGGTGTGGGAGGTCCCAAACCGTGGGGAACTTTACGGCTACATAGGCACCATTACACTCCTTGAGGAGATCACCATGACCCAATTGACAACTGACACCCAAGAGACCATGGAGATGCTTAAAGCTCGACTCAGGAAGGACCAGTGGCCTCCCAACACTTGGCCCGCAGCGCTTTCTGGCTTTACTGTGGACCGCAAGAAAATCTATTTCGCCACCTCAATAAGAGGGCCTGGAGCAGTTCCCGGCAAGGCAGGCAAAGCGATGGGCATTCAGAAGCAGGTCATCAAAGCTCTAGACGTCTGTAAAGCCAGAGTCGGCAGTGGGTGGGGACACAATAATGACGGCAAGTGCGGAGAAATCATGGCGACAAACGCGTGGTTCAAGGAAAATGGCCCAAATTCGAGCCTGATTAATCAGGACAAGAAGCTGATAGTCACTGTCAATCAAAATAGGGAACCAATTAGGCCGTGCCAGAACAGTCATAAGGACGAAAAGGGGGCCGTTTATGGGTGCCGTGACTACTTGCGCGAGTTGGGGTTCAAGCCGGATCAGGTGAATGGATGCGGGAAGGTGCAGGCGCAAACTTGCCCGCCGCCGAACAGCCCGACCGCCCCCAATACCCCCACCTCTCCTAATCCTCACACAACGTCTAAGCCGGGAGAGACCCCTACACCCCCAAGGCCGAAGACGCCGCCTACCAACACAGGTGGCAAGGAGCCGGAACCGCAGCCGAAGACGCCGCCTACCAACAAAGATGGCAAGAAGCCGGAACCGCAGCCGAAGACGCCGCCTACCAACAAAGATGACAAGAAGCCGGAACCGCAGCCGAAGACGCCGCCTACCAACAAAGATGGCAAGAAGCCGGAAAGAAAGCCGCCGATGCCGCCTACCAACACAGGTCAGGTAAAGAAGTCTGCGTTCAAGAAGGCATCCAAAAGGGCCCCAGTTCGCCGGCACGCAAGGATGTTCGGTTAATCATAAAATATTTGAAGTAGGTGTGTCTGAGCTTGGAAGCTGATGTCTTGGAGAGCTACGTTGAGAGGAGGCATATGAATAGTTTATGTCCTGCAGTTATCATGTATAGATAATATTAATTGATGATTCTTCTCTTATACCTTCTGGGAACTTTACTGAGATCCAATCATGGGATCAAAATGTGCCCTTCAATTGCCCGTGAAGACTTGCCGTAGAAGCAATAATTGAGTTGCAATGACATCAAATGATTATTTACCTCCATATGAACGTTCCAGTCTGCTTGGGAACACTTGCTTGATCGCGAATAGGGAGAAAGTAGTGTTCTTCACAAAAACGATCTAGAGAAAAACACGCAGTGTAGTGAAGAACATGAATGTACTTATACGAGCGGAAGGATATACGAGAGCTGCTTTGTCACCGTGAAGGCTATAGAGATACCGTTGAGTCTATTGAACTTAGAGTCGCAAGAACAGCAGGTCTATATACATGAGAAAACATAGCACAACGTGACTTGGAAACCATAACTGAATAGGGAATTATCAGGGAAGATATCATATCAGGAAGGTGAGAAAGGCACGGGATGCGTGGCTTGCAAAGAAAACCCCCTGGCATTAAGCCGCACAAAAGTTGGCATCGTGGCGTGATTCATATACTGTCCAGTAGTAAAACTAGATGCATATGAGTGGAACGAAAAGATAGATAACAGCAACAGGTGGCAACGGATGTAATGTTCCGACAGTACTTACATTACTTGTATGTATTTACATACTCGCTTATGACCTAGGGTCATAGTGAGCTATCACAACTACTATCTATAAGATAACAGTAATGCAAAACTCTCATCTTCCTGATTAGTACAGTTACCAGAACTGCGTTCATGACAACAATTTGATCTTGTAACTTGACGTTTGCAGGGGCCTAAGTTATGGCAATGCAACCACCAAAAATAAATACTTGCCATCACCGCAATCCCTATCATATTGAAGAAAGACATCCTCACACCAAAGAGGGACGGTGACGACGACCCATTGAAGCGCCTGATGGACCTACTGGACGAGACGGGGGGAAATAGGGATTAATCGCATTTCTTGACCTTGACTTTACTTTTCTTTCATTTTTACTCCTGTCATCTCGTATCTCTTGATCAATGAATCCAACAGGCCGTGATCTGCATTGGACTGAAACCGCCTCGACCGGCCTGGACCGGCCTGGACCGGCCTGGACCGGCCTGATCCACATGAATCAGGCCATTCAGGCCATTCAGGCCGGTTCAGGCCAATTAAACGAATCACTCCACAGCTATCCAGCTGAATTGAGGCCAGCATTTACCAGATTGTTTGAGTATTTAAATGAGTAGAATCCCCCGTATGTCTAGAATTTTAAACAGCAGCGGTCTACGACTTTTGTCAAGTATGTGTCACACTTTGTGTTCAGGTATATATACTAAGAAATATTTTAGTAATGATGGACCTTCCAGATAATACAACAGACTGGACTTAATTCTTCGATGATGATACCTGATGCGCAACTGTCAATTACTGATAGTGGAAATATCCAGGACTATTAAAATCTAATTCACCTGGGTTAAATTCCAAAATCGCTTGAATTTACGTAAATGGCCTGGTCGGCCTGGACTGGCCTGAATGGCCTGAACCGGCCTGAATGGCCTGAACCGGCCTGAATGGCCTGGACCGGCCTGATTGGCCTGATTGTTTCAGGCCGCCTGGGCCGGTCCAGGCGGCCCTCACGGCCTGGCCTGATTGTTCAGGCCAGGCCAGGCCCAGAATTTCACGGTCCAGGCCAGTCCTGGCCTGTTGGATTCATTGCTCTTGATTTTGACTTCTTTTCAATTCTTAAATATCTTTGTACCTGTACCTCGCCATAGCCCTTAGGGCGGCATGCGAGTAATGATATAAAAAAAAAAAAAAATAAAAAAAAAATAAAAAAATTCCAATTCTAGAATGGTGGAGGATTTCGGATGTCTCTGCCTGTATTGTTCATATCCTAAAATTTTGTTCAAATGGAAGAGAAATACCTACAGCACATTTGGTAATTTTCCTGGAACTTTTGCTAATAGGAATATAGTTACAATTACAATTCTGATTCTTACTAATATTCATCTATAGAAATTTGAACGCGGAGCGAAATAATAATCATGAATATGAGACTCTAGTATTTTCACTGATAGTAGCGACCTGCCAGGAGCCGGTACTCCCCTGCTACTGGCAGCAAGTTGTCAATAGCAGACAAGTTGTGCAGCAATTTGAAAGTGGCAAGGGGTTGTTAGCGAGCAGTAACTGTCAGTAGGTAGGTCAACCTTTTACTTAGGACCTAGTGGTACTTGCGTTCCGGCTTGCTCGGGAATAGACTACATTGCTCAGGAATCAGTCTTTCACAGGCAGCTAATATCAGTTCACCGGAAAGCTCTTTTTTTTTTTTCTTTTTGTTTTCTGGCCACATAACCCCGCAGACAGGCAGGGACCCATATACCTGGGTATGGTTAGTCATCTAGCTACTTGATCTACTCTACGTACAAGATTTGGGGACTAAACGTACCTCCAGCCTCGCGGATAGCCCAGACCGACGCTGGCGAACCATTCCTCGATTGCATCATCCTCTCCCTCATCCTCCCGCCACCCGTACTCTTCGAAGTCTTTTTTTTTTCTTTTAAATATCATTACTCGTTGGAGAGAAGGTGATGGCCAGCAGGCTGTAGAAGGAAGATCGCCTTTTCCACAGACTCCAGTTGGGAGTGCGAAAAGGGAGGAACGCGATCCAGGCGATGGCAAGGGCGGTGACCAAGGTGCAGAGGTGTCTGCACAGAGGGGGGAGAGCAGCGTGGGTGACGGCGGATGTTAAAGGGGCTCTAACATTGTGAGAAAGGAGGTAGTGATGGGAGGATAGAGGAGAGGGGGGTGAGGAAGTGAAGAGGAAGCGGAGGTGGCTGGAGGAGTTTATGGGGGGAGGGAATTTGGGGTGTGGTGGGACGGCAAGGAGAGGGTGAGGGGCAGGTCAAATGTGGGGGTCCCGCAGGGATCACCGCTCTCGCTGGTCGTTTTCCTGATCTTCATGGCACCCACCATAGAAAAGATGGAGAGGAGGTTGAGGGAGGTAGCAACCGGGGCGGAGGTGGAGGTTCCATCGTACGTGGATGACCTGGCGGCGACAATCCTGGACTGGCATGGATACTGGAATATCGCACGGCTTAGGGAGGAGGTGAAGATGGCGATGGCAGAGGTGGCAGAAGAGGATCAAATTCCACTAGAGGAGTCAAAGTGGGAGATGATAACTTTCGGAGTGGGGAAAAGGTGGAAGAAGGAGGGGGAGATGCTGAAGTGGCTGGGGGTCATTTTCGACGAGAAGCTGATCTTCAGTACGCATTGGCGACAGTGTTCCCAACGGGCCGGCCAGGCCAGGCCAAGGGTATGGCCTGGCCGGCCGTGAGGTCCGCCCGCGCCGGTCCAGGCGGCCTGAATGTTTCAGGCCGGTCCAGGCCATTCAGGCCATTCGGGCCATTCAGGCCATTCAGGCCGGTCCAGGCCATTCAGGCTGCAGTGTGAGTTAAGTTATACAGTAGCTAGCTATATACAGAACGTAGTCTAAATTCTACGTATACCTCATTCTCTAATGTTTAGGATTTTGCTTGCTGATTTTACACCGCCAGTATCGTTTTCCATTAGCCATGCACATCTTCACCATAGTGTCAAATCCAACTTTGTCGCACCAGATTTTTGTAACCCAAATTCCAGAAGACTCGATATCGGCATCAGATTGGACTGCAGGGAATCGTCGATGCAAGGTCAAAACTTGAACTGCACTATGGAGAGTGAAGAATAGGAGAATACTAAAGGAATCATCATCGCCAGTGCCGGTGGTTGGAATGTCTGTCTCCCTCCAATACTAATAAGAAATTAGTATATAGTCAAGCGATACAAAAAAAATTACTTACCTGAATACCTGCGAAAAGTGCTGCTCAATAAAAAAAAGTCTAGATAGTTACCCGAAAATATTGAAAGGTTCATATTAAATTCGTGTCCAAGTAGCCTGAAGGTGGCCCCTGAAATAGCCTCGTAACCAGCCCTCCTGCCCCTGAAATTGCTTGAACGGCCTGAATGGCCTGGACGGCCTGGGCGGCCTGGCCGGTTGGGAACACTGATTGGCGAGATAGGCTGAGCAGAGCAAGGAGGCTAGCGGGGTGTCACAGCCTACGCCCTACAGTCTCCGCACACTAAGCCACAACCACCGGCAAGTCACGACCGCCGGCAAGCCATGACCGCCGGCAAGCCATGATCGCCGGCAAGCTCATAGAACCGGCTAGCTACATGTAGCTAGCAAGCTGCCAGTATAGCCCGCTTGCCAGTATAGCCCGCCTGCGAGTATAGCCCGCCTGCTTGTATGGTCCGCCTGCTTGTATGGTCCGCCTGCCAGTACAGCCCGCCTGCTAGTATAGCCCGCCTGCTTGTATGGTCCGCCTGCCAGTACAGGCCGCCTGCCAGTACAGGCCGCCTGCTAGTATAGCCCGCCTGCCAGTACGACCCGCCTGCTAGTATAACCCGCCTGCCAGTACAGTCCGCCTGCTAGTATAGGCCGCCTGCCATCATAGCCTGCCTACCATGAAAACTCTGCCTTCACCACTCTGTTCTTACTACTGCCCTCGTCGCTGCTTTTTTTTTTTTTTTTTTTTTTTTTATCTTGCCCTCATGGAAATAGTTTCTTCTCTCCTTGTCTGTTGTCTTGTCTTCTTAATAGACCCATATGGTTCCTCGCAGTCCATATGTTCTTGTTATTCTTGTCAATCCCTAGATCTAATTCAGTACTTGGTCTTCTCTGCCTTTTCACCATAGCCTGCCATCGCCGTTGAACTGGAACCGCTGAACTACTACCTGCAAGCCTCTCCTGTCAAGCCTCTACTGTTCAGCACTTGTGAAACTACTGTTACCCTGAACCGGCCGTATCCCTTAGCAGCACCCCGCCCACCGCCGCCGCGTAACACGTGACACGGGGGCACTCTCAGGACTGGACTAGGAAATGTCACCATGGAGCTGGTGGCAGGCGTATACAAGGATGGTGAGGGCAGTGGCAATGTAAGGGAGTGAGATCGGGTAGAGAGGCCAGAAGGAGTGGAAGAAGGAGATGGAGCAAGTACAGCTGCAAGTCTTGAAGAGGGCAGCTGGAGGGGGGAGAGGTGCAGGGGCAGAAGGGGTGAATGCGGTATGTGGGGTAGAAGACGTAGAGACAGTCCTGGATGGCGTGCAAGCGAGAGCAATCATCTGGGAGGTGGAGGTACCATCGGAGCTGGCAGAGCTCTACACAGGCGACTTCGGAGTAGGGAGTGAGGAGAGAAAGGAGGAGGCGAGAAATTGTAGAGACTGGGGGGTGCAGTGGGCACTGGCCGAGGAAGATGGGTATGAAGCTGTACTGGACCGCTGGCAAGGTCAGTGGGCGAGGTTCTCAGAGGAGGGGGAGGAGATCTCATGGGGAGAGGAGTGTGAGAAGGTGGAGGTGGAGATCGCAGTGAGGCTGGGAAGAAAGAAGGGGGAAAGAGAGGAGTGGGAGACCTCGGTTGAGGAAGCCGGAAGAGGGAGGGTGGTTCTCTTCTCGAATGACAGCAAGATCAAGGATAGCAAGATGGGGGCGGGTGTATGGGGGAGATCGGCATTGGTAGCAGAGGTAGTAGGAAGAACAGCGACGGTTTTCGATAGGGAGGTGAGGGGAGTGAGAAGAGCTTTGGAGAGTGTGCCGGAGGAGGTACTGGTCCTGATCTGTCTGAATTCAGAAGCTGCCGTCATGGCGATTAAGAAGGCAGGCAGAGAGGGGAAGGGGAAGATGGAGGACGTGAGGAGGGTAGTGGATGCGGTAGAAAGGAGGAAGAGGAAGGGGGGTAATGCGAAACTGATGTGGGTTAAGGCTCACATTGGAATTGCAGGAAATGAGAAGGCGGATGAGTGGGCGAAGAAAGGGACGATGGAGAAGGGGAGGGAGGTGGCCACTGGGAGTGGGGTGCGCCAGAGGATAAAGGTGTGGAGGAAAGAGAAGAAGAGAGAGATAGAGGGGTTCGGAGGAGGGAAGGTCATGGAGTGGAGTAGGATGGCGACATCAAACTTCACTGCATTGCGACTGGAGCGAGGAAGGTGTGCTGGGTGGTTGAAGAAGCTGGGGGTGGCGGAATCGGATAGGTGCAGGTGTGGGGAGGTGCAAACGGGGGAGCATCTCGCTTTCCGATGCAGAAGTCAGGAGAACCGCCCAGAAGGTTTTGAGAGGTGGAGCGACATGGGAAAGGAGTGGAAAAAGAGCGGGGGCAACGGTGCGTGGGGGCCATGTATGTAGAGAGTTAGTTTAGCCTGTCTCCGGGCTATGGTGCCGGCAACTTAGTACCAACACCTTGTAACATTTCGCTCGACCATTAGTCAGCAGCTTTTTTTCGCTTTTCTTTACTCCTTTGAGTTAGTCTCATGCCAAGTCCCTTGCATTTTCGTGTTTAGATATTACTTATTGCCTTGCATGCAGCAAATTGCATAATATGCATGCAATACTCACGAAAAATATGCCAAGACTAGCTGAGTAAGTATCAAATTGGCCATTTAGGAAATTTTTGCCTTCTTGGCACGTTCCATTTTTGACCATCTCTCATACAAAATGTCCTCTTTTATTTTCCTATTCACATGTGCAGTTTTTTTTTTTTATTTTTTTCTGATCTCGTAGAATTGTTCGCAATAGCAAATACTATAGATTTACGAGATTTAAAATTCCAGATCTATAGTTGTGGTGTTGTGGATACATAATTTGTCACCCCCTTGATTTGGTGTTGGTACTAAGCTGCCGGCACCATGTGAGGGCTTGCCCAGGGACCCTGCCATGGCTTAGTGCTACAAGCGGGGTTATGTGTTTTTTTAAAAAAAAAAAAAAAAAAAAAAAAAAAAAACTGACCGCCCCGCCCCCACCACCTCTTAGTCCTAGCCGCCGCTGCAGCATCTCACACCACCACTCCGCCGACCGCCTTTCAGTCGCGACCCCCCTCTTCGGCACCCGTGTCAGCCACACCTTAGCCTTTACAGGCCCCTTCAGAGATCCCCCTCCAACGGCCCCCTCCAGCCGCCTTTCTGCCACCACTTTAATGCGCTTTCTTTTCCTTTCTTTTTCTTTTTATATTTTTATATTTTATTTCCTTTCTCTGATGTATGCATTTTATATCTATGACGTCTTTGTAATGATTAATTGATGGTTAAAGTAGGGTTTAGGGTACACTGCGGTTGAGTACACGAGAGCTCCAGGTCAACAATACAACGTCCGGGGAATACGGAAACGTAATACCCATGATGCTTGAGATAATATATGGGAGTTATTAGTATCCAGGAACTCGGTATGCCCTTGTGATATGGTATCGAGATGATAAAGTTTGTTGCTATAATTTTACCGGGGTTACTCTCGCATCTAAGGGTCGTATTATTATTAATTATACAGTGACATACTCTAAGTGCCCTGCATATGCATTATGGAAGCCTGCCCGAAGGCGTAACAAGAGGTCCCACACGGTTGCGATTACGAAACCACTTGAAGAAACCTATCGCCTAAGGTTTGCACCAATTCTATGCTAAGAGCTATCAATAGATCATGCCTGGGCTATTTGCTTCGCCCACTAGCCTATCATCTGGCCCTGCCATGGCGAACAGCTGCATGCGGGGTCACGTGAAATAAAAAAAAAAAAAAAAAACCTATCATCTGGTGTTTGCTATGCACTGCTAGTGACCATGCCGTCAGTCGTTGTATTACACCTCCGCGCGTGCCCGACCTGTACCTCATTGTCTTTACCGTGCCGTAGCGATCGATTAACCAGGCAGAATCGTCACTAGCATACTTTCGGGTTGATCAACACGGCAATATCCTCCTTCGGGTAGACCATGACAGAACCGGGCCTGAAGACACACATGTAGAGTAACCACATTCACCTGAGGGTCTGAGGGCTGAACACTGTGCAGGAGCATACGGGATACACAGAGTCAATTAAAAACGCCTTCTGCTTCATGGCCCCAAAAGTTCCAGTTTTCACGGCCTAACGGAAATATGCACTTTCCATATTCTACCTTTTCATGACCAATCCATAACGTACTGTGACAAACAGGCTGTTCTCACGTTCCTGCTCCTAGAACAACACATCAAAACACACTGACCCCTGCCTGTGTCATCCAGTCATAATCTTTCTTCTCAACAAACGAACAATACCAGTTACGGTGCTGGTATGTCCATGCATACTGCACAACCACTCCCGTCTCATTTGCCACCCTCGCGATGTCCTTTGACGGGTCCACGCAGTACCATGCCGGAACATCTGGGTCCTGCCATCTCTCCCAATCCGATACAACCACCACCTTCTCAAGCCTGCCCTTGCCACCGAACGTCCCCTTGCCCCTCTCCCGCATGTACTGCCCCACGATGTTCGCAGCCTGCTCTAGCTCCCACCAACACCCATCCAGCGGCTTGAGCTCGTCAACAAGTCTCAGAACCTCTAGCCCATCCGGGAGCGCCTGGGATAAACTCATCCCGCTCTCATTATTGAGGCCCAGCAAAAGACTCAAGTTGGTGGTCAGGTCCCGCAGCTTGGTGAATCCCGACAGCGAGAGAGCCCGAGCATCGCCCCTGAAGCCACATTCAGTCCCTAGTATCATCGTGCTTAAGTCCAATGAGCCGAACATGAAAGTGCGGAGGGTAAGCGTTGTCAAGGTATCCTTGACGTGGCTGAGTGCGGAGCCGAGAACGAAGTAATCAACCCACCGGTGCTCGGTGATAAGGATGTTTCGGAGGTGAGTGTAACAGAGTGTGGATAGGTTTGGTGTGCAGGCTAGCAATGATTTCAGGGTTGGAAGGTGCGCATTGGTAAGTGATAAATGCTTAACGGTTTCTGAGTTTGGGATAGTGTAGAGTGCCTCGTTCCAAATGAGAGGGCCTTTATCTAAGGCCGACAGTTCTAGGTCTCCTAGGCCAGAATGGAAAAGGAATGGGACTGCAAAATCTTTCAGGTCGCAGTCATAATCCTGCAATTGCCTTGGGTTCGGGTACCGGGTTGCCTTTATCATGGCCTTCTTCAGGAACGGGAATGCTTGGCCGTGCACTTGGATGTCCGATAAACTTAGGGAGCAGGATCCCTGGGAAGGCTCAAGAAGATGCGAGAGCATCTTCCACATACATTCAGGCTGCGTCCGCCCACCCCCACAGTTCAGCGTCACATGGTCCAGCGTCAACCTGAGCTCGCGAAGACCGCCGCCGGCTTGTGCACCCTCCCTATTCGAAATCGCCACAAGAAGCAATATCACCGCGGCGCTCGCGTCCAGTGACCCCTTTCTCAGTTTCTCAATCCACCACTCGGCATCTAATCCCTCCTTCACTAGCAACCTCCGCAATCTTTTGACTTCGGACTTGATGAATATCTTGGACTCTCCCGCTGTGATCCCAGCGCCTGGAGCCTCTAGGTTCCATCGCACTAGCTCGAGATGACGTATGTACCGGGCTAGAGAGGGACAGTTGACAAGAGAACGGAGAAGATAATTCAGCGGACGGTGGAAGTGGTCGAGCCGCGGGTCAGACCAGGTGAAGGAGATGGTATGGTAGAGATGCGGGAGCGCAAGACTGCGGAGGAACTTGTTGGTGTTGCAGACAGCGAGCACGGTACTGCGGGGGAGGGGAGGGGTCGAGCTAAGGATTTCTGAGATGAGTTCGGGTGGGAGGAAAGGGGCCATGGTGTATTTGTAGGGTGAGCACTGGGAGGAAATGCCGTTATAGCGGGAGGAGAATGGGGATGAGGTTGTGGGGAAGTATGTGTCAAGACGAGATAGACCGTACGCCTTCCCGCTGCCGATTCCGATGTCGAGATGCTGTTTGACCTGCTGGAAAAAGGCAAAGCTTGCATTGAAATCAGTATTCTAGTGACATTTCTCCGCAGCCAAGTTTGCCGACTCACCACGTTGCTTCTTGAGTAAATTGAATTTTTCTCCCACTCTAAACGAAAAACAATAAACCTCCGAGTATCCGTGGAAATTGGAGTTGCAAATGGTCGTCGCAGATGACGTGAAAGCTCAATTGGTCCGGTACCAATAGTGGCAAAAAGCGCACTGTTTTCCTTCGAATTTTCTTGCTGTCTCTTTTGGCTGGTGGAGCGAATCCGAATTATGGTATTTGTTGATGTAGTACGTGGGGGGTTTCTTGGACGTGGTAGTCGGATATATAATTTGAGCGTCAGCAATCAACGCTTGCGAGACTAGACCCCTTATGACTATGTTTATTTATAGTGTTGCAGGGAAACGGTAGCAGCATGACTAAGCTCCTAACCTAGCCGCTATGCAGGGGCAATCTCATGCCAAGTCCTGCGTCATGCTCAGCGCCTGCCTCAGGGAATGTTTTTTTTTTGCTGACAATCGAAATAGGTATCCCCAGCTAACCTGCATGTCTGACCCGCGTCTATGAATACGGTTCGTCGCTAATTGGTCAACCTATTCCACTGATATTGGCGAATCGTTTGTAATTCGAATTACGATATAAATGCTCACTGAAACCATACAGTCTTATGAAATGGGTTGATAGCAGTCTCGTAACCAGACGTTGACTACGACCGGGATATGACGTTTCTTAGCACGCCTGCTGGAGATACTACATTTGACTATATCTCGTGCAACAGACATGCTAGCAGCTTACAGTAAATAGTTATATGTACAGCATAGCTGATACTACAATTCTAGGATATTGGATTAATTCTGTGAACAATAGTTCACTTGCTATATCAATATATGCATTAATAATATTAAATTACCACTCCCCTCCTCAACCTTCTACATATTATCTATCAATAGGTCTATATCTATCTTTCCTATAGTAAGAGTTAGTCATTGATGGCTATACTATATGATAGCATATGCAATATAGGCTAGAATAACTTACAGCTCTATTCGCGAGGCCTGAAACTAGCTGCTGCAGCTGCTGTATTTGCTGAATTATTTCCTCAAGTGTCGAAGGAGGGGGTAGTGGTAGCTAAGAGTCAGTAGCTCCAAATAATGCTGTTAACTTTACTACTATCTTATTGTCTATATCTTTTGCAGCCCTAGTTCGTCCCTTTTTACCACTCCCTTGCCCTCTAGCCTGCCATTTTCCTCCTTTCCCACTAGTAGTTGACTCTCCCCCCTTAACTTCTAGTATATTAGTAATAAGCTGTAATGAACAGGTCCGGGTCAGGGTACAGGATCTGGGTACGGGGTAGGCGGCGGGCGCCGAGGCGAGGTCACGGTGGAGGCGGAGGCAGAGGCGGTCGGGACTAAGAGATATCGAGAGGTAGATGTATTAAAAGGCTAAATACACAACTTGGGTAGGAAACAAGTTGTTGCGTGGAGAAGCAAGAGGGAGGAGGGAGGAGGACCTCTTTATAGAAAACCCTCGGTGGATAATCCAGGCAAACAAGCAAACAAGCAAATGAGCAAACAAACGACGTACATGGAAAACCGAGAAGCGACTAGAAGTACATGGAAAACAAAGGAAACGACAGGAAGTACATGGATGACCAAGGAATGACTGGGAGCAGGTAGAAGCGTCAAGAATATCCGGGAATAAGCTCGGCGATACCTGTTTCCAGCAGATTCTACGGCTTTCCGGCAGGGTCTATGGCTTCCGGCAGGTTCTATGGCCTCCGGCAGGTTCTATGGCTTTCTGGAGGGTTCTGCGGCTTTCCGGCGGGTTCTGGGGATGCGGGTTCTTCTAGCAGGTTCTGGCAGGTTCTTCGGTTCGGGTTGTTAAGCAATGACCGGGATGCTGGCGGCCATGTCGCTTAAGCGTGCTCACAGGTACAGGGATATATATCGGAGTGCTAGAAGGAGTGCGGCGAATTGCAAGGGTGTCAGGGTCAGCTGCACGTGTACGAGTACTGGCGAGTAGTACGTTGGTTGCCAGTATAGGACCGGAGCTGGAGGGTCTGGGGCGAGGGGTCCGGGTTGGATTGTTACATAAGCCTATCTGTTGGAGTACTTTGGTTCGGACCATCTACAGAAGACTCAGGAGAGTTATTGAAGTCCAAATCAAGGTCAATATGATAATTATTTACATTTTTCTGATCCTCCAACTGTCAGAGTCGAGTATTAAGATAATTTCGATCTAGAACTTATCTAGATGATAGTTTTTTTTTAACTTTGAGTTTGTAATGGAGGTTTTTTTTTTTTTTTATCTCACATAACCCTGCTTGCAGCTGTTTGCCATAGTAGGGCTTGTAATGGAGGTGGTAAACGCAGAGAGTTATAATCCGCTACGCCAAAAAGACACTTAACTAGAGATACTCGCTAGTCCTCTGCGTAGCTTATATAGGACTCATTTATGCAATTTCGATGCCGCCTGCCAGCGTCGGCTCACATATTGCTTGCGTCGCATATATGCATTTCATATGCACGGGCATTTTTCGCATTTTCGCGTACTCCACTGGCTGCCCATACAACTGCCAGTACTTTAGCAGCTGAATTTGACTTTGACTTAGAGTGTTGAGAGCGATGGTGAACTGGTTTAGAGAGTATATTCAGGCTTGAGGGTATATCTGGGGGTGAAGATTATAAGTGGCAAGCTATTAAGGGCATATCTAATAGCTGAGAATAGCAATCCGGATTTCGGTTTAGGAAGCAAATCTGAGGTTTGGCAGCAGCAGCTCATATGAGACAGTGGCAGCCACAAATCATGAGACATGTACCCGAGCACCCCTTATATTACTTGTCAGTACTATTCAATAAAATCACAAAAAAATTTAAAAGAGTAAAAAAATTAAGAAAAAATGGTGGGTTACATAAGTAAACATTAGAGAATCCAAATCCTTTCTCAGAATTCATATTCGTACAATTATGGCTGAGCTGTAAGGGTTTTTGCTAGGGGGTCCGCTTGACTGCATGTCTCATACTCTTAGAGATATCAGCTGGTGTGGGGACGCTGACATAATGAGGATGTGCGCATAAGAGAGGGAAGCTTGGCATGCGGTGGCACGTGATGGGATGTATGGGTTATATATTTGTATGGTTACGGAGCGTTAGCTAGTAATCATCAATCAATCAAGCAATCTTCTCTCGCACCCGCTCGCACTATCAGTTGTACGTTCGTTCCGCCAGCTCTCACTCTCCCGGTCTCTCACAGGCGGTAGTGATCTATACTATCTGTCCTCTTACACTGGGAATGAGTATATCATCTTTAACTAGTAAACTCGAATGGTCTAAAGGCGCAGATAGCCCTATATCAATCTTGTAAGCAGTTGTAGAGTGTATAACAATATGTTCAGCCTCGGTACCTTCTATTTATTATAACTAAATATCTATTATAGTACTGAGTTACATCCCTCTTGGCGGGCACCTAACCCCTGTCAAAAACGACCTTGGCAACAACCAACCATCTCAACGTACTGATTGTAAATATGACTGCAGCGGAGGGATGTGAGTTTCCAGATAGGAATGTGGCATCTAAGGGTAGAGACCAATTTTAAAGGTGCGGGTCTTGATAATACAGTGCTATCCTTCAGTGTTTGTACACCTCTATCAGTTTTTCTCCTCTTGATGTCACCTCCCAGGGCGCATCACCCCTCTTGGCGCATCACCCCCTAGGCGCGTCACTTCCCTAGGTGCGTCACCCTCCCCAGCAGTTGTATAGACCCCGAGCGAAGCGAGTGGGGTCTCTCAGTAAGTATGTGTGCAAGCGGCTGAAAAAGTATATTTACTACTCCCTGACAGCACCAAAAATATATAAAATTAACCTTCTGAAGCTACATTTGGTACTAGAGCTCCCTGGATGCAGGAGTGGGATTACGTGATATTATAAATAATAATGAGAATATACTGATATGAATAAATGCAGTACATCCCTCTTGGCGGCCACCTAACCCTTGAAAAAAAAAGACCTTGGCGTCTACCTAAACCCTGAAAAAAAAAAAGACCTGTGAAATGTTCACATACTCCTAAACCTCAACATACCCCTGAACCTTCGTCATAAGGCACATATTAATGTGGAATATGTCTGAATTTGACGGTATAGTAGGTCTCTCTTGCCCTGCCATGGCGAACAGCTGCAAGCGGAGTTATGTGAAATTAAAAAAAAAAAAAAAAAAGAGTAGGTCTCTCTTTGCAGCACGAGATGCAGCAAAATGAACTCAATTGGACCGGTGTGTAGGTCTCCCTTGACAATACAAGATACAGTAGAATAAACTAACTTTAACAAGTATATAGGTATGGCAAGGCTCTAAACGAACTCAATTTGATAGGTATAGTAGCACCTTTCCACAGGAGAGTAGCAGAGTGAGCCAAATTTGACAGGTATAATAGGACTCTTTCCGCATTGTGAGATATAGCAGAATGAGCACAATTTGATAGTTATTCGATAGTACAAGATGCAGCAGAACGAGAGTCGAATTTGACAGATATGGCAGGTCTATTTCAGCCTGGGAGATGCAGCAGAATAAGCCGAATTTGATAGGGATTGGTAGATCTCTCTTGCTAACATGAGATACAGCAGGGCGAGCATAATTTGACAGGCATGACAGCTCCTCAATAATGTGAGATACAGCAGAATGAGCCGAATTTAATAGGAATGGCAGTCTCTCTCGATGATGTGAGATGAGGCACAATGAGCTCAATTTAACAGGGTATGACAGCTTCCTTTCGATAGCGTGAGATGAGGCAGAATGAGCTCAAGTTGACAAGTATCACCAGACTCTTTCCACAATGTGAGAACAGCAGAATGAGCCAAATTTGACAGGTACGGCAGGACCCACCTGGCACCGTGGAACATGGTAAAATGAGCTCAATTCACAGTTAAGGCTGGCCCCTTTCTATGGTGCAAAGTGAGGCGGTATAGCTCAATTTGACAGATACAATAAAATCTCCTTGATGGTGCGAGATGGGGCAAAATGAGAATGCGCTGGACCGGTACGGCATGGTGCTAGAGGCCAGATAAGGAAGCTAGGTACACATGAAAGGGCATATGCTGGACATCTGAGCAATATCATTGTGGGTAGATATTAACCGGAATTTAGGTAGAGTTTATGGGCTGTAACGAGGGTTTCGCTATCCATAGGTTCTACAATTATTAGCATTATACTCCACAAAATATATAAAATTAATACTAGAGCTTTCTGGATGCAAGAGTGGGATTACGTGATATTATAAATAACAATGAGAATATACCGATATGAATAAATGCAGAGAAACGAGATTGTACGGTCATGGAACTGGTAAAGAGTGTACAGTCACTTGACGCCGACTTTACGGGTCCCTTATCCACTACCGCTACACCTACACTCACCCTCGCGGTCGCGAGGTGGCCACATGCTAGTCTATTATAGTACTGAGTTACATCCCTCTTGGCGGGCACCTAACCCCTGTCAAAAACGACCTTGGCAACAACCAACCATCTCAACGTACTGAGTTACATCCCTCTTGGCGGCCACCTAACCCTTGAAAGAAAAAAGACCTGTGAAATGTTCACATACTCCTAAACCTCAACATACCCCTGAACCTTCGTCATAAGGCACATATTAATGTGGAATATGCCAAACGCCCAACAATACCTATATCAAGAGTTTCTATCACATTTCGTATGAAATCAACCTTCACGGAAATGGACACCATAACAATGAGGAGTTGCAATTGGCCGTATCTATCAATACCTTTATGTGAAATGTTCACATTCTTCTGAACCTCAACATTCTCGGCATAAGATACAGAAGAATGAGCCAAATTTTATAGGTATAGTATATCTCTCTTACCATCAGAAGCTGAAGTATAACGAGTTCAATTTGACAGGTATAGCAGCAGCTTTCCATAGCACAATAGTAACAGAGTGAGCCGAATTTAACAAGTATAAGAGTACAATTTGACTGGTATTCGATGGCACGAGATGCAGCTGAACGAGTCAAATTTGACAGGTATGGTAGGTCTATTTCATCTCGCGAGATATAGCAAAATGAGCTGAATTTGACAGGCACTTTGACAGGCACGACAGCTCCTCAATTTGACAGGTACGACAGCTCCTCAAGAGTGCGACATGCAGCAGAACGAGTCAAATGTGATAGGTATGGTAGGTCTATTTCACCTCACGAGATGCAGCAAAATGAGCCGAATTTGACAGACACTTTGATAGGTATAATAGCTTCTCAATGGTGTGAGATGCAGTACAAGACCGATATGACCTTGACAGGCAAAAATGAGGCAGAATAAGCTCAATTTAACAGGTATGACAGCTTTCTCTCAATGGCGCGAGATGTGGCCAAATGAGCTCAAGTTGACAAGTATTACAGGACTCTTTCCATAGCGTAAGAGCAGTAGAATGAGCTGAATTTGACAGGTACAGTAGGTCTCTCTTGCCCTGTCATAGCGAACAGCTGCAAGCGGAGTTACGTGAAATTAAAAAAAAAAAAAAAAAAAAAGAGTAGGTCTCTCTTGATAGCACGAGATGCAGCAAAATGAACTCAATTGGACCGGTATGTACGTCTCCCTTGACAATACAAGATATAGTAGAATAAACTAACTTTAACAAGTATATAGGTATGGCAAGACTCTTCTACGGCACGAGATACAAAAGAATGAGCCAAATTTCATAAGTATGGCACACCTCTCTTACTTACCAGCATGAGATGTAGTAAAACGAACTCAATTTGATAGGTATAGTAGCACCTTTCCACAGGAGAGTAGCAGAGTGAGCCAAATTTAACAGGTATAATAGGACTCTTTCCGCATTATGAAATATAGCAGAATGAGCGCAATTTGATAGTTATTCGATAGCACAAGATGCAGCAGAACGAGAGTCAAATTTGACAGGTATGGCAGGTCTATTTCAGCCTGGGAGATGCAGCAGAATAAGCCGAATTTGACAGGGATTGGTAGATCTCTCTTGCCAACATGAGATACAGCAGGGCGAGCAGAATTTGACAGGCATGATAGCTCCTTATGAGATGCAGCAGAATGAGCGGAATTCAATAGGAATGGCAGTCTCTCTTGATGGTATAAGATGAGGCAGAATGAGCTCAATTTAACAGGATATGACAGCTTCCTTTCGATGGCGTGAGATGAGGCAGAATGAGCTCAAGTTGACAAGTATCACCGGACTCTTTCCACAATGTGAGAACAGCAGAATGAGCCAAATTTGACAGGTACGGCAGGACCTGTTACGGGTACGTTGGAAGTAAGCCGTTTACTAAATAACTAAGTGCGACGTGAAATATAATTAAATATAAGTCACGAAAAATAAAGTAGTTAAGGTAGTAAGAAAGCTTTATATTTGTTAGGGTTGAGTTCCGGGTCCTTGCCCTTCTAACTCCGGAGGGTCAGGCTTCTATTTATACAAAATGTAGTTCTTCAAAGCTGTTAACAAATTCAGCTTGAACGGATTCTGGGGATCAAGCCAGACCCTGAAAAATGCCAAGTGACAGCCTTTCTTTTTGACCAACCCTTACAATAAATTCTAGGACAACAAATACGAGAACTTGAAACCTCTAATGCAAGCCTCTATCTAAAAATGCCATTATAACTCCAGTTGCTATGCAAAGACCAATAGCAAAGAAAAGATAAGAAAAGGTTATCGTACAACAAATAGTACAACAGGAGCTGTCGGAAGAGCTAGTAACCAAGATTGCTAATCTTAGTAGTTACTTACTTCTTAACCGAAGAAGTTCCACTACCACGAACCTGACTAGTATCGGGTTAGCTAAACTTCCGACTGGTAGGCTTTATAGTTGGTAGTACCTTTTGACGACACTTAAACAAGACGGTGTTATAGCATGAGAACGATTATGCCTGTAACAGGACCCACCTAGCAGCGTGGAACATGGTAAAATGAGCTCAATTCACAGTTAAGGCTGGCCCCTTTCTATGGTGCAAAGTGAGGCGGTATGGCTCAATTTGACAGATACAATAAGATCTCCTTGATGGTGCGAGATGGGGCAAAATGAGAATGCGCTGGACCGGTACGGCATGGTGCTAGAGGCCAGATAAGGAAGCTAGGTACACATGAAAGGGCATATGCTGGACATCTGAGCAATATCATTGTGGGTAGATATTAACCGGAATTTAGGTAGAGTTTATGGGCTGTAACGAGGGTTTCGCTATCCATTACTTTTCTACAGTTATTAGCATTATACTCCACAAAATATATAAAATTAACCTTCTGAAGCTACATTTGGTACTAGAGCTCCCTGGATGCAGGAGTGGGATTACGTGATATTATAAATAACAATGAGAATATACTGATATGAATAAATGCAGAGAAACGAGATTGTACGGTCATGGAACTGGTAAAGAGTGTACAGTCACTTGACGCCGACTTTACGGGTCCCTTATCCACTACCGCTACACCTACACTCACCCTCGCGGTCGCGAGGTGGCCACATGCTAGTAAATTTGTACAGCTACAGTTGCTGCAATTGCTCACTTTTAGACTTGCGAATAGAGCTTGAAGTATCCTACCCCCCTATAGCATATGCCACCATATACTATGGCCATTAGTGAGTAACAGCAGCTATAAGATCATAGATGTTAGTACTATTTAACTGGCAATATATAGGAGCGTAAGAGGGAGGGGGGTTAAATTGACCTGTTGACATATTTATTGATATAGCAGGAGCTTGATATTGTATATAGGCAATAGAATATGTAGATAATATTGTCCCGACATCATTGTATCTATATCACTTTATTTGATGTTACTGGCATCTAAGTTGCCAAAGATATTGTGAAAATGGTTTCTCATGAGGCATGCCAAGATGCACATCGTTTCTAGGTAGGCGATCGTTTCCCGATATAAAATAGTACCTATTAGTGACCGATCTCTTGGCACTCCTCCTGCAACTTCCACATGCAATATCTTCGATGCTAGCAACATGAGGTAAATTGCGGAATATACAGCAGATGTGCTTGAATATTTAGAGAATATTTGATGGCTACACCGTTTTCAATGATATGTAGGGAAAGTATAGCATTCAATCCCCCTCTTACATAGCAAAGGATCACATACACTAAATACTACATCACTATCCTCAACTATAGCCCTTTGGTATGAGACTAAGCCCTTTGCACTCTCAAATGAATATAGAAAAAGGTAGCTAAGTTAAATGGTGACGGAATTGTTGAAAATGGTATAGTACAACGTTCAGTCTTTCCACCCGGTTCTGTTCTTCTATATCATTCTCTAATATTCTACTACTTTCTAGTTTTCTCTTATACGTCATGTATTCATTTGTCATGCATCATGCATTCTAGATATTTGTGTCTCTTCGTTCTTTACTCTTGGCCCTTCTAGATATTTCTGTCTCTTCTTTCTTTACTCTTAACACTTCTAGATATTTCTAAAGTCATGTGAGCATCACGTTATATACACGTGACTTGCTTCTTCATTCCTTATTTGGAAATATCTACATTTTCTTTGTACTCGAAACCTCAATTATAAATAGGTCTCGAATTTCCTCCTGTACGTAGGTTGAACTTTAATCAATCAACTTGGTTCTTCCAACAGGAATAAAGTTGGTGTGGATTTCTGTAGCCTCAAAAGCAGTCACCGAAATTTGAAAGTGCAGGAAGCGCTAAGAAATCGATAGACCTTGCACCTGAGGTCCGTTTAGCATTCATAGACCATTTGAACTCGATTGAAGATAAAATTTGCTTTCGCTTTTTACTACAACAAAGAGGCGACTTGAGAATGCGTACATGAGTAGTGACATAGAGATCATGACAATTCACTTCCGGGATCTAATTATTACTCAATCCGGTATATAGGTCTAGTGTCAGCTTACCATATTGGCCAATCGTATCCTTTGGGTGCAGTGGCCAGAACGGACCTGATATCGACAGTCCGCCAAACATTTGCCGCGTTCGAAAGAAGGGAGGGAAATATATATATATATTGTGCGATCAATTTATGTTTGTTTCCTTGGGTATTTTCACTTGGTATCTTTGCATGCTCCCAGCCAGTTTTTTTTTTTTTTTTTTTTTTTTTTTTTTCTCACATAACCCCGCTTGTAGCACTTGGCCATGACAGGGTCCCTGGGCAAGCCCTCATAGCCCGGAGACAGGCTAAACTAACTCTCTACGTACATGGCCCCCACGCGCCGTCGCCCCCGCTCTCCTGAACTTGACCCCGCATTCTCCTACCTTCTAGAACTTGACCCCAGCGAAGTAATTCTCTAAAACGTCATACTCCTCCCCATTCTCCGCCTTTCTTTTCCACTCCTTTCCCATGTCGCTCCACCTCTCAAAGCCTTCTGGGCGGTTCTCCTGACTTCTGCATCGGAAAGCGAGATGCTCCCCCGTTTGCACCTCCCCACACCTGCACCAATCCGATTCCGCCACCCCTAGCTTCTTCAACCACCTAGCACACCTTCCTCGCTCCAGTCGCAATGCAGTGAAGTTTGATGTCGCCACCCTACTCCACTCCATGACCTTTCCTCCTCCAAAGCCCTCCACTTCTCTCTTCTCCTTCCTCCACGCCTTCACCCTCTGGCGCACCCCACTTCCGGTGGCCACCTCCTTCCCCTGCATCACCGTCCCCTTCTTCACCCACTCATCCGCCTTCTCATTGCCTGCGATTCCGATGTGAGCTTTTACCCACAACAGTTTCGCATCCCCCCCCTTCCTCTTTCTTCTCGCCACTGCATTCACCACCCTTCTCACATCCTCCGTCTTTCCCTTTCCCTCCCTGCCCGCCTTCTGAATCGCCATGACAGCGGCTTCCGAATTCAGACAGATCAGGACTGGGACCTCCTCCGGTGCACTCTCCAGTGCTCTTCTCACTCCCCTCACATCCCCGTCGAAAACCGTCGCTGTTCTTCCCACCACCTCCGCCACCACTGCCGACCTCCCCCACACACCTGCCCCCACCTTGCTATCCTCGATTTTACTGCCATCTGAAAAGAAGACGGCTCTCTCCCTTCCAGCCTCCTCAATCGAGGTCTCCCATTCCTCTCGGCCCCCCTTCTTCCTCCCCAGCCTCTCCGCAGTCTCCACCTCTACCACCTCACATCCTCCTCCCCATGAAATCTCCTCCCCCTCTTCTGAGAATCGTGCCCACTGGCCCTGCCAGCGGTCCAACACCGTTTCATACCCATCCTTCTCCGCCAGTGCCCACTGCACCTCCCAGTCTCTCCAATTTCTCGCCTCTTCTTCTACCTCCTCATTACCTTCTTTAAAGTCTGCCGTGCACAGCTCCGCCAGCTCCGACGGTGACTCCACCTCCCGGATGATTGCCCTTGCCTGCGCCGCATCCAGGACCATCTCCACCTCCTCCACCCCACATACTGCATTCACCCCCTCCGCCCCCGCTCCTCTCCCTCCCCCAGCTGCCTTCTTCAGGACTCGGAGCTGCAATCGTTCCACCTCCTTTCTCCACTCCTTCTGACCTCGCCATCCGATTTCGCTCCCCCACATCGCTACTGCTCTTATCATACCTGTGTATACTTGCCTCCAGCTCCTCGGGCTCATACCCCAGTCCCTGTTTCCTAACCCAGCCAGTGCTCCTGCCAGACTCCTCGCCCTACCTACCCTGTTCTTCCAGTGTGCCGTGAAGGTTAAGTTTTCATCAAAAATAACCCCCAGCCACTTTAGGAACTCTCCCTCTCTCTTCTGCCTCTTCCCCACGCCAAAAGTTATCATTTCCCACTTCGACTCCTCCAGTGGGATTTGATCCTCTTCTGCTACTGCTGTCACCTCCTTTTTTACTCTCTCTCTCAGCCTCCCCATGATTTAATACATTCGTCAGCTGTTCTCGTCTTGCTTGTACATTCGTCATCTTGCTTGTACATTTGCACCTACACATACACTCAGTACGACACCGCACAGTACAACTCGAAGTATCCTCGAGGTGGAATGCCCAGTGACCTCCCAGCAGAGGACCCACGGCTGGTGAGCAAAGGTCGGCTGTACCCCCTGACCCGTTCATAACGTGAGATTAGGATTGCCAGTGGCATGTGCAGACGTTGGTACATGCGCTAGCGTTCACTGTAACGGGGCATGTCATGGCCGACGCAAAGCTCGGGAGGAGGAGACTAAGGAGGGCAGCTGACAGTGTATAGGAACGCATTCTGAAGGTAGTATGTGTGCGCACGCCTTGGGGGTACTGTGCAGGGAAGTCGATCCGTATCACTAATCGAGTGAGAACTTAGAAGATGTCAACGTGGGTTCTGCAAATAAGGGACCTGAGGTAGTCTTACCTGAGAGGGGGTGCTGAGGGTGGCTCTGCTTTGGAGGTTCAAGGGGTTAAGTGAGAACCTTCTGCTTGTAGGGCAGCAGACATCCAGCAGGTGGGTCATAGGCCTATTTATGTCCACCTTCAAAACATAGAACCTGCTCTCGCGCTCCATAGAACCGTGTTACTGCACTACCAAAATAGCCTACACAATGATTCCTGTTATTTAACTTGTATGACAGTATCCAGGTTATCTGTACTACTTCACCAACACAGGAGTGAATGTCAAGTTCATTCGTGGGCTCCTTCTTGCGCGCCAATTGATCTCGAACAATGTAGGACATCGTCCTAATTACGAACCACATACAATACAATACCTCAGAGAAAAATATCGGCCATGTTGTCCAGGAGTTTTCAGCCCTCATCGAAATACAGGAAGATCATCGCCGATGCAATGATATTCACAGTAGATATATTGCATTAAACAATTCGGTGTTCAAGCGATACCGTGCCCTGAAGCCATTTAAGACCATGTAGTTGAACTGCTTGGGCGGTGTAGGTCATATCTCAGGTTCTGTCTTATCTCCCTATCCGGCCCACGACTGGAATACATGTAGCAGTCACCTGTAACCATCAACTAAAGCTTACTTTATCCCATGGCTACATTCAGACAATACGCGATCGGCACGCCTGTATGTCCCATTCAGGAGAGCTCATGTAACATTGTACCACCATGAGGTTGGGCCATGTCGGAAGACCCGGGTGATTAGCACCATTTAGATGATGTTTGTGATACGCATTCACTTGATTGTACGACAGCGCCGGTATGCTGGTGCTGAATGGACGTCACGATGGTCCGGTAAACGTTTGTGTTGGATCATTTGCTTTTCTTTAAGATTCCAAATCCGGCTGTTGCATGTTATCTTATGGGCACTTGGACGACTTATAATTGACAAGCTTTTCATAAGCACACATTTGAAGGGCAACAATTAAGGGTGGTATTATTGCAACTGTTGACGTATAAAAAGAAATGCAATGGCAGCAGAAAGAAACCCTGTCTAGGACACAAGCTCTGCCAGCACGACGTCCATGTGCCTAGCTAGACACTTGTGTTGAAAATGGTATAGTGCAACGTCCAGTCTTTCCACCACGTTCTGTTCTTCTTTCTATTAGTGAGCGGCACGAGCCGAGCCAGCTCGAGCTTAAGACAGCCAGGATCACGCTAGTGTTTCTCTTGACAGCCCGCTAAAATGCTCAGCCAGCACAGGGTTTCATAAACTGTAAATACCTAATAGGGTAATAAATTAGAGACTCGGAGACCTGCCAACAACTTCTATAAATGTCAAAAGTGGTTCAATCACATAGACCTATATCAAGTCTTTTATGTTTAATATCTCTCAAGGTCTTTAGGAGGTAAGTTGCACATTTTAAGAGTGTATATTAGGCCCCTCTATTCTCTCTATCTTCTTGAAATTCTTTTCTCTTTACTACTACCCAATATCAAGACTTCAAAACTGATACTACGCTTCGAGACCCTTAATCCTCATACTACACTTCAAGATTCTTCTTCCTTATACTACATTAGCAATTTATTAATATGATAACCAATTCTACATCAATTCGTGATGCCTTTCTTTCCAGCCTAGGTGGCCGATATTCTTCAGTTAAAGATCAGCATACTAATCTAAACTCTCATCATCATAGTTACCTGTATGAAAGATGTATGATTTTGTGGCGAAAAATATCAGATAATAAGCATGAAATTTTATGTGGGCATTGTTCCAAGACTTGGCAAGTCAAAAGCTATACAACAAGCACATCCATGTTACTTCACCATTTTCAGAAGTCACATGCATCAGTTCCACTTTCGCATCAGCTAGTAACGCCACAGAATTAAAGCGATGAATACCATTTGACATGATGGTTTCAACAAAGGGAGCTAAACCAGAGGGCTTTTCCGAAACATGTATCGTGAACTCCTTTGCCGCTTTCTTATCTCAACAAATTCACCAATCAAACTAGCAGAAAAGGCATCATTTCTAGAGCTCCTCCAATATTGCAACCCCAAAGTTTAGAAAAGGCGAAGTTCTCAACAAGCGCCGAAACGGAATGGAAGGTGAGACTATGATGTGCTTGAAGTCCTGGCTCAATGTTGATGAGCTCCTGGAAGCAGTGGAGGAACTTGCAGCAGGGGTAAATGTAGAAGAAATACTGAATTTAGCGGATAGCGGCGAGGAGGATGAGGCTGTAGAATAGTTTAGATTAGTTATCAATATCATGTAATCAAGCTCAAGCTCATCTTCTATTTGACGAGCTCGGCTCGAGCCGAGCTCACTTACCTACGAGCTGGCTCGAGCTCACCCTCCAGCTCGTGCCGCTCACTACAAGTTTCTATATCATTCTGTGATGTTCTACCACTCTTTACTATTTTCTAGTTCTCTCATACGTCATGTATTCGTTTGTCATACATCATGTTTTCTAGATGTTCCTGTCTCTACGTTCTTTTACTCTTGATACTTCAGGATATTTCTCAAGTCATGTGAGCATCATGTGCATACACGTGACTCGCAGTTTCCATCCCTTATTTTTTTTTTTTTTTTTTGTTTATATCATTAATCGCTTGCCGCCCTTTGGGCTATGGCGATGTCTTAAATACATTGATAAGTGACAGGTCAAGGGCCATTCCTTATTTTGGAAATACCGTATTAACTCACTTAAGAGCAAGAAAATGAACGCGCGCTAGTTCGGTCTTGGCATGGCTCAGGCGCCATTAATCGCGCTAGCGCGCGGTTCGTGCAATCTTGGCATTACTAAGCACAGGAATGCGATTATACATGGGGGCTAATCTCCAGCTTCTCTACTCTGTCACGGAGGTGGTAAACGCAGAGATTACCGTCCGCCAGGCCAAAAAGACACTTGACTAGTAATGCTCACTAATTCTCTATGTATCTCATATAGCTATTGTGTAACTGCGATGCATTTGCGCATTTGCGCATTGCATTTTTCACATTTTTTTGCTTCACCAGCCGTTCACCCTACGGTCGACGTCGCGGTGACCTTGTAATATCTCCTACTCTTCCTCTAATACTCATCCGCCTGCCAACGGAAATCATATTCGGGCCCATCATCCTCAGTATCACTAATAACTGGAAAGGAAACTACATGGCTACGCTGTTTTCCATTCAACCTAGCACTTCTTCTAGTTGAAAGTTGCACAGGCTCTGGAAGTGATTGGTCAAACTCCGGAAGTGATTTTTTAAGCTCCAGTGAACTTGCACATGTGCCAGAATCATGATCTTGCCCATCTTCTGTTCCACGCCCTCTTCCACGCCTCTTCCACGCCCCCTTCCACGCCCCCTCCCCCTCCCACTCCCACTCGCACTCCCACTCCCACTCCCAGTCGCACTCGCACTCGCACTCGCACTCCCACTTCCACTCCCACTCGCACTCGTACTCCCACTTCCACTTGTACTCATACTCCCACTCGCACTCGCACTCGCACTCCCACTCCCACTCCCACTCGCACTCACACTCACACTCGCACTCCCACTCCCACTCCCACTCCCACTCCCACTCCCACTCCCACTCACACTCCCACTCCCACTCCCACTCCCACTCACACTCCCACTCCCACTCGCACTCCCACTCCTACTCGCACTCGTACTCCCATTCCCACTCCCACTCGCACTCGCACTCCCACTCCTACTCCCACTCCCACTCCCATGCCCACCCCCCCTCTCTCTCTCCCTCCCACTTCCCCTCCCATGACCTCTCCCACTTCTACCGGTTTGCTGAGTTTCCACTGTACTGGCATTTGCAACTGAGAGTAGTAGATCATCATCAGGGCCACTAGACTCCGAGTCTGAGCTTGAATCGGAGCTGCTAGTACTGTTCTCAGGCTTTAAGTCACTATTAGTAGCTAGTGCCCCCTTCGTCCTCCAATCTGCCAGAGCTTCCATGAGAGAAGGCCCTTGTAAACCCTTGATTGATATCTCCCCATCTGAAGATCCATCAATTGGTAGAGATATGCCTAGGCACCGAAAGCTTTGTATAACCACCCCTCGTTTCTGTTGACAAAATACTTCCCATGCCTGCGCAACACAGCGAGTCATCATAACCCGCATCTCCCCAACAGCACTACTGCCAGCAATATCTTCAGTATCCATGGCTGAGTCTTGACGTTGAAATTCCTTATCAATCTCGTCCTTGAGTAAGTCTTTGAATGGTCTATTGATAGAAACATCAAGGGGTTGAACAAGACCTGTACAGCCACCTGGAACTAATGAAAGGGTAATGTCATGTGCTTTTAAAAGCTTTTTGACAGAAGCTGTTTTATGGCAACGAAGAAGATCCATAATTAGCAGTGTAGGCTGCCCTCCCAAGACTGGCACAAGGAGTTTTTGAAGCCAAAATTGAATAATGTCAGTATTTGCATATGCCTTATTGAACTGAACAACAACACGAGGATCATATCTTGAGGTCTCCCGTTTTCTTACAGCACTTGTACTCTCAGCAACACCACGAAAGATCAAGAGAGGCTTAACACGAGGCTTTCCGTCTGCAAAAACTGTAAGTTGAATTGTTGCCTGCCGCTTCCCCCACCCAGATTTTTGGCTCTTTACCCATACAGTTTTGCTTCCTTTAAACTCATATGATTTGCCCTCCAAGTATTCCCAAGGCAAGGGTGTTTGATCCATGTTCACGATATTGGAAATTGAATATCGTCCCACTCTCTGCATAACATCGGTAGTGCCATCTCGTAGTTGTGAATTCCGGCGATTGAAGCATAAAAAGTTGATAATAAGTTCATGGTATTCCTCAGGTGTTTGTTGGGCTTTGTTGGTTATTGCACGGAGGGTAATTTCGTTACGAGCTAAAAATCGCCGGAACCAGCCTTGAGAAAATCGAAATTGGACCGATGAATCAGGATAAATCTCACTAAATAGCTGTTTTGAAGTTCGCTCAAACCACCGGTAACGTACAACGCGGCCAATTTGTCGTCTTGCTGTAAAGGCGGTAACAAGTGCTTTCTCAAGTTCTTTCCATCGCGGAATGTTTTGTCGTATTCGCCGGGATTTTCCATGTGCTTTTAAAAGTAGCTCTTCATTCTATCTAATATTAGCTTTAAGTAAATAGGTAGTATATAGTAAGAAAGGATATAAACCTTTCTCCATTTTGATATTGTAGCTGCATTTTTCAATCTGAACCTCTGCCGAATCTCTTCCAATGTAGGTTTTCTAACTCTACCTTTACCATTATCAACTTGTGTATGGCGTGCCCAAGACAGTACACCAAGCTTGAACTCAACAGTTCTACTCCGTTTGCTTTTAGAAGGTGATGCAGACGGTACAGGGACCCAACGTGGCCTTGCTGCAATAGGTTGTCTATGTGGTCCAGGGCGTTTTTTTAGTGCATTCAATCGATTCTTTTGTAAGGAGGTTTGTGAGAGCTTAGCTGCCAACTCATTAACTTGTGTTTCAATAACTTGTGGGTTATTAAGAATAGAAGAAATCATGATGCTCCAGTATAGGTACCTATGGTATAATGATGATTTCATTAACACTCCACAACGTTTATTTACTCCCCTGATCCCGTCTCCTACTTCTGTGCTCAGATCCATCGTGGTGTTGAGGTTAGCATCGCGGTAATTCGGGAATCATTATGCGCCCGTGCGTGATACACGCGCACTGGCGCTGAAAGGTTTGCCAAGACCGAACTAGCGCGCGTTTGATTTCTTGCTCTTATGTGAGTTAATACGGTATCTACATTGTCTTTGTTCTCGAGATCCTAGGTCGCCCTGCCATGGCGGAAAGCTGCATGCGGGGTCACGTGAAATAAAAGAAAAAAAAAAAAAGAGATCCTAGGTCTCGAAATTCCTCCTGTACGTACCGTATTAACTCACATAAGAGCAAGAAAACAAACGCGCGCTAGTTCGGTGTTGGCAAAATTCTCAGCGCCAGTGCGCGTGTATCACGCACGGGCACGTAATGATCCCCGAATTACCGCGATGCTAACCTCAACACCACGGAGATTCGTAGAGAAGCTGGAGATTAGCCGTGCTTAGCAATGCCAAGATTGCACGAACAGCGCGCTAGCGTGATTAATGGCGCCTGAGTCCTGCCAAGACCGAACTAGCGCGCGTTTGTTTTCTTGCTCTTATGTGAGTTAATACGGTAGGTTGAACCTCAATTAAGACTCCGTTCTTCCTCCAACAACTTGTTCCTCCTAAAACGTTGTAATCGTTTGTTCTCCAGTTCAGTAAGTCTTGTCATGCGAGCAAGGCATTACAGGAGAGAGACTTCCAGTGCAATCATACAGGCTTCGCAACTCTAAAGCCACCTTAGATATATGTAGGTACTAGTGTGACTATTGTAGTTAGTGCATTAAAAATATATATTATAGCATTAGAATTATTAGGTATCTTTCCTCAATAATAGAGGTACAGAAACAGCTTTGATTCTTAATGCGCACTGGCAATTGCATCAATATTATACACCACTAGTAATATACTAGCAAATGATACCTTTATATATAGTACATCAACTGCTATTGAAATATGGTAGGCTCAACTTACTAAGGGACTAGGAAATAAATGGTGCATATGTACGTTTTAACTATATTCTATAAATATACTATTGAGTTAACTAATATTAAAGTATTAGGCATATTTTAGTAAACACTGGAACTCACGGCAATTTACTGCTAGTGAACTTAATATATTTTTGTATTTAACGCTATCTATTTGCCTTGGATCTGCTCAGAAATCTTTAATTTTGCTAATTCTTAGAACAATCACTATATCTGATATTAAAGAAGCAAACCTAACCAGTCTGTTGGTCAATCATGAATAATGTTTTTTTACCTATATGAATATATATTAAGCTATGTGTATACCATCAATCAGGAACAGTTATCTCATTTGCAGTATCATACAGCAAAGCCGTCACGCGCGGCGGGCGGGCGTTGCTAAGGGATACGACCAGTTCAGGGTAACAGTAGTCTCTCAAGCACTGAATACCGGAGGCTTGATAAACTTGACAGGAGACGCTCGTGAGTGGCAGTTCAGCGGTTCCAGTTCAGCCGGTTCAACGGTGCCGGTTCAGCGGCGATGGCAGGCTTGGTGACAAAGGCAGAGAGGAAGATCAGATACTGAATAAGATCTAGAGGTTGGCAAGAATAACAAGAACATATGGACTGCGAGGAGCCATATGGGTCTGTTAAGAAGGCAACAGACAAGGAGAGGAAGAACTATATACATGAGGGCCAGATGGGGCCTTTATATACATGATAGGCCCATTAGCCAAGAAACATAATACAAACATAGGCCTACTTTGGCAGGTAGGCGGGCTGTACTGGCAGCTGGCTAGCTACCTATGGCTGGCCGGTTCCAATGAGCTTGCTGGCTGTCGGCAGGAGGACTGTCACTGACGGCTGGCTAGCTACCTATAGCTAGCTGGTTCTATGAGCTTGTCGGCTGTCTGCAGGAGGGCTGTAAGGTACGGGCCCTGGGGGAGGAGGAAATACGGAAACCCCCCAAAGACGGAGACAGAGACAGGGATACACTGGCAGAACTACTTGAATGGGTTGGATGGTCATAGGTGCGCGTGACACTTATTTTCCTGTTTACATTTCTTTCACATCTTATGTACCTAAACCTCGCCATAGCCCATAGGGCGGCACGCGAATAATGATATATATAAAAAAAAAAAAAAAGGTACGGGCTGTGACAAAAGCTTTGTTACGGGTTCACCGCAACCGTAGGGCGGGCGGTCGGTGGATATACATATGCAAGCGATATGCGACGGAATTGCAGTCACATAAATGTGCTATATAAGCTACGCAGAGGACTAGCAAGGATCGGCACGCGATTAATGAAATAAAAAAAAAAATTTACGAAAATCGTATGTTGCCTCTAGTGACATTCCTAGGAGCGGTGCCGTCGGTAATGTCATAATATGCATGTTGGCGCGCCGGAGTAGAGGTGCATGTGACAGTGGTGTCCCCTTAGTCCCGTGGAATTCAACTTCACTCGTGGCCATTATCTAACATTCATCATATCTTCTGCACTGTTCGTCAGATCAAATACACCGCCTTGAGTGCTAGCCGAACTTCCCATGAAACCACCACCCACACAATTGGGCAATTGCCATATCAATATCCAACGTGAGTCCAGATTGCAGTCGCAACCCTGTTCGCGCTTATTGTCCTTTTATATGCGAGTCACCTCAGTTCCAACATTACAGAGACGTATCGCCACCACTCCCTGTAGCATGCCCAGAGCAAGAAAAGTCGTTAGTATCGTCCCCTGTTCCTCGCCGATTCCTCTATTGGATCAAATGTGCCCCAACTGGCTGGGAGCATGCAAAGATACCAAGTGAAAATACCCAAGGAAACAAACATAAATTGATCGCACAATATATTATAATATATATATATTTCCCTCCCTTCTTTCGACCGCGGAAAATGATTGGCGGACTGTCGATATCAGGTCCGTTCTGGCCACTACACCCAAAGGATACGATTGGCCAATATGGTAAGCTGACACTAGACCTATATACCGGATTGAGTAATAATTAGATCCCGGAAGTGAATTGTCATGATCTCTATGTCACTACTCATGTACGCATTCTCAAGTCGCCTCTTTGTTGTAGTAAAAGGCGAAAGCAAATTTTATCTTCAATCGAGTTCAAATGGTCTATGAATGCTAAACGGACCTCAGGTGCAAGGTCTATCGATTTCTTAGCACTTCCTGCACTTTCAAAATTTCGGTGACTGCTTTTGAGGCTACAGAAATCCACACCAACTTTATTCCTGTTGGAAAAACCAAGTTGATTGATTAAAGTTCAACCTACGTACAGGAGGAAATTCGAGACCTATTTATAATGGAGGTCTCGAGTACAAAGAAAATGTAGATATTTCCAAATAAGGAATGAAGAAGCAAGTTACGTGTATGTAACGTGATGCTCACATGACTTTAGAAATATCTAGAAGTGTCAAGAGTGAAGAAAAAAGAGACAGAAATATCTAGAAGTGTCAAGAGTAAAGAACACAGAGACAGAAATATCTGGAATGCATGATGCATGACAAATGAATACATGACGTATAAGAGAAAACTAGAAAGTAGTAGAATATTAGAGAATGATATAGAAGAACAGAACCGGGTGGAAAGACTGAACGTTGTACTATACCATTTTCAACAATTCCGTCACCATTTAACTTAGCTACCTTTTTCTATATTCATTTGAGAGTGCAAAGGGCTTAGTCTCATACCAAAGGGCTATAGTTGAGGATAGTGATGTAGTATTTAGTGTATGTGATCCTTTGCTATGTAAGAGGGGGATTGAATGCTATACTTTCCCTACATATCATTGAAAACGGTGTAGCCATCAAATATTCTCTAAATATTCAAGCACATCTGCTGTATATTCCGCAATTTACCTCACGTTGCTAGCATGCCTGACGCCGAAGATATTGCATGTGGAAGTTGCAGGAGGAGTGCCAAGAGATCGGTCACTAACAGGTAAGCGACAATAGTGGAACCAGGACCAACCCTGTGTCAATTCTTGCTTCCCATTTCTTTCTTTTTTTCCTACAGCGAGTGAGTAAAAATCTGAAGTGCGTATGAATCTGGGATCGCTATAGCCCACAGGGCGGCAAGCGATTAATGATATATATAAAAAAAAAAAAAGTATGAATCTGGTGCTAGTAAATTTTGCTTTTTTGTTGTTGCTGTATTAGCTGTCAACCTGGTCAACGTCTGGTTACGACACTTTTTTTTTTTTTTTTTTATTTCAGTACTCGCGTGCCGCCTTGTAGGCTATGGCGAGGGTTTAGATACATGCAAGACAGTAACTGAATAATAACTCGCAGATAAAACCATATAATGAAAATGAACGTGTACTAAATCCTCCGTCTACTGCGCCGCCCAGTCCATCACCTCCGCCAACGTTATCTCTCCCCCCTCCTCGTCTCTTGACAGCTCCCTTAATCCCTCCTCTCCTCTCGGCAGTCTCTTCCTCCACGCTTCACACCCTCTCATGATGTGCTCAAAATTTTCATAGTCTCTTCCGCACCACCTGCATTCGGGAGAGGTCTCCTTCCCTATGTGGTATCTCCACTGCCGTAGTCCCTTGTTTTCCAGAATTCCCGCCAGCGTGGATACCCTTCTCCTGCTCCCCAAATACTCCAGTGGTCTATACGACAATTTTAATCTCTTCCTCTCCTCGGCTCTCCACTCTTTGACCTGTTGTCGAATCCCTGCCTCCGTCACCGTCTCATCCTGATTGTTAGAGATCTACAGTAATGTCGGAGTGTCGGAGGTGTCGGATATCAGAGAGGTCCGTGATAAAGGGTGGTAAGGGCCCGAGAGCAACCTCATGCTCTATGTATATAGGTGTATTACTTTGGCTACTCTCTCTACGAAAAAATAACAATCATCTCTTTCTACCCAAAGCTCAACACTGATATTGCATTGCAGTAGCATCTTTCGCCGCCATGTCTGCCCTAGTGTTACCTCTGACTCCTCTATGCGATTTCACCCACATCACCGCTAGGTCATGTTCCCCCGAGCAATCCTCTCCTCCCACCGCCTCCTCACGAAGTCAGCAGGCCCCTCTGGTGTCAAGTCTCCTCTCGCTATCCTCCGTAATTTCGCTATGGTGACTCTGGAATCCGTGATGACCAACAACTCCCCCTCTCCCTCCAAGGCTTCCCCCACCGCTATCAATTCCGCGTCGTTCACTGTGCATTGCCTCCCCAGGTAGACAGAAGTATCATTGCTCCCCTGGTGTACTCCAGCTCCTGTCTTGTCTTCTCTCCTGCTCCCGTCTGTGTATATACTCACCCACCCCTCCTCTTCCTCTCTGCCGATGATGTCTTCCCACTCCTCTCCACTAAGGTCTTTGGGATGAAACTGATGTACATAAATTGGTAGGGGGTCACGGTGCTCGAGCGAACCTCTTAGATATATAGTCTCCGGTTGCGGGTCCTTCATCGGTTCCTCCTCAAACCTCAACGATCTTGCTTCCACCCTCTTCGCCTCTCCGTCCACGAAAGTCTCAACCGATTCCAGATTCGCCAGTCCCTCCACCACATCCCTCCTCGTCCCCCATGGGGCGCCGACTATCTCCCTAGCCACCCCGTACTGCCACTTCTCAAGTTGTCTGATCTTATGGTCCGAAGATGAGGCTTTCGCGTAATCCGCCCATGCCCAACTTCCCCAGGTCGCTATGTTCCTGGCAATGCTTGTATACAACTGCCGTCTTCTAGCGGGTGGTATTTTGTATAGCCGTGATGCTACCCGCCAGGCCGCCTTCCCCAGTTGCAACCTCCTGTTGAAGTGGTCATTGAACTTTAGCTCCCAGTCTATATACAACCCTACCAACCTGTAGCTTCGTCCCTTTGTCCCTATCACAATAGTCTCAGCCTTTGGCGGGTCCAGCTCAAACCCCTCCTCCTGTGCCTCCTCCGTCATCTTCCTGCGATGTTCCGCTATGTCTCTCTTCAGCATCCTCAACGACCTATTGGACAAAACACTGTGAAAGTCGTCCACATAGGATCTGGAGAACTCGCGATTGTCTGCTTTTTTGGCCACCGGTGCAATCGCTACAAGGAAAAGTACCGGGGATAGAGGGGAGCCCTGAGGAGTGCCGTCGGTCATTCTGCTCTCCCCCCTAACCTTCCTATCCCATGATACTTTAAATTCTGTTGGCTGTAGGAACCCTTCTACGAATGCCGCTATATTCGGATCCGGATCAACTGACTCTATTCTTTTCACCACCCTCTCCCTCCGTAGATGGTTAAAGGCCGATTTTATGTCGTCTCCGACTATTGCTGTCCACTCCCCCCTCTGAAGTCTCCTGTCTACCTCCTTCAGTACCTGTCGCTGTAAATCCTCCGCCCCCCGCTTCGGTCTGCCACCCAACTGCGTCGTTGTAAACAGTTCGTCCCGTCTCTGAATGAGATCTGCTACTACCTTCTGACCTAGCTTGGCGACTGTATTCAACAGGGTAATCGGTCTCCATCCTGCCGGGTCATCCCTGGGCCTGCCTTTCTTGTGTATCATCACGACGCTAAATCCCCTTGCAAACTGATAGTTCCCATTTATGTACTCAACGATCTCCTCTCGGACCGCTGTCCAGAGTGTGGACTCCCTTAGCATCTTCAGGATCCCATACTGTATTCCATCCGGCCCTGGTGCTGACCTAGATTTCGTCTTCATTAATGCTTTGTCTATGGCATGTCTCGCTTCCTCTCTGTCTATAATCAATCCTACTGGCCTCCGAATATCGTGTGTTCCGCTGTGCTCCTCTGTGATAAAATTCCTCTCCACTATCATGTCCATGACTTGCTGATCTGTGCCTGGGATATCCATGAACTCCCGCTCCCGAAATGGGTCACGTGCCAACCTGAATACATCCCATGGCGACGTTGCTCTGTCCTCTTCCATGTACTTCTCCCAGTATGTCTTCTTTTTCTCCCTGATTATGTCTCTCAACAACCTCCTAGCTCTTGTCTTTTCCGCCTGCGTGTTCCCTTTCCGAAGTATGTATTTCACCATTTCAATGTAGGGGGGAGTCTTCCAGTTTCCAAAGGCCAACTGGTATTTACTGTACTTTTTTTAGGCTCTGTAAGGCTAGCACGGCCTTGTGACCATTTCTGGCCCCCCTGCGCGATTTTCATACTGTGGGATTGCCCCACTCGCGCTGTCCACAGGCCCTACAACTGTACGAAGGTTGCAGGTTAGGGCAGTCGTTTCACTTGAACCAACTCAGGGCACCACCCAAGTGAGTACGATACTCTCCCTGCCATAGGCTTGTCACATCGTTTGCACCTTAAGCATCTTCGCTAAGCCCGCGACTTCGGATGAAGCCACTCCGACCGCTGGCACCGACGTAAGCATCCGTCCTCTCGGACCGTTGGACTCCCCGGTTACGAGACTGCTGTCAACCCATTCCATAAGGCTGTATGGTTTCGGTGAGCATCTACATCGTAATTCGAATCACGAACGATTCGCCAATATCAGTGGAATAGGTTGACTGATTAGCGATTTTTTTTTTTTTTTTTTTTTTTAAAATCACATAACCCCGCTTGTAGCACGTGGCCATGGCAGGGTCCCTGGGCAAGCCCTCGAAGCCCGGAGACAGGCTTAACAAACAAAGAAATTTCTATCTACTTCTACCACCTGATTCCAGAAACCTCCGGACGGACCTCCCGGTTTCTGCCTCAGGGAGGCTCCACTATATATCTCCCCTCCCCCCCCTCCCCTCTTCTCCACACTTTCGCACCCCGGCAAGCAAACTTCCCCGACAGCAAACCGCACGGCGCCCTAGAACCTGATCCCGGAGAAGAACCTTTCCAACTCATCCCACTCCTCCCCATTCTCTGCTGTCCTTTTCCAGTTCTTCTCCATATCCCCCCATTCTCTAAAGCCTTCTGGGCGAAACCTCTGCTGACTGCACTGGAAGGCTAGGTGCGCCCCCGTCTGGGCCTCCCCGCAGCTGCACTTCTCCGATTCTGCCACTCCCATCCTCTTTAACCACACCCTGCATCTTCCTCTCTCCAGTCGCAATGCTGTGAAGTTGGACACCGCTGTCCTATTCCACTCCATTACTTTCCCCTCCCGAAACCTTCCACCTCCCTCCTCTCCTTCCTCCACGCCTTAATCCTCTGGCGCACCCCGCTCCCGGTGGCCACCTCTTTCCCTTCCACCGCCGTCCCCTTCTTTGCCCACTCATCAGCCTTCTCATTCCCTGCAATTCCGATATGAGCCTTGACCCACATCAGTTTCGCGTCCCCTCCCTTCTTCTTTCTCCTCGCCACGGCATCCACCACTCTCCTCACATCCTCGGTTTTTCCCTTTCCCTCCCTGCCTGCCTTCTGGATCGCCATGATGGCAGCCTCAGAGTCTAAACAGATCAGTACAGGGACCTCCTCCTCTACACTCTCCAGCGCCTTTCTCACTCCCCTCACCTCCCCATCGAAAACCGTCGCCGTTCTCCCCACCACCTCCGCCACCGCTGCCGACCTCCCCCACACTCCTGCTCCCACCTTGCTGTCCTCGATCTTGCTGCCGTCGGAGAAAAGGACCGCCCTTTCTCTTCCAGCTTCCCCGATCGCGACTTCCCACTCCCCCCTCGTCTCCACTTCTCCTTTCCGCCTCTCCACCACTTCCACCTGCCCCTTCTCACACTTCCCCCCCACGAGATCTCCTCCCCCTCTTCTGAGAACCTAGACCACTGGCTCTGCCAGCGGTCCAACACCGCCTCATACCCGTCTTCTCTCCCCAGTGCCCACTGCACCCCCCAGTCTCCCAGCCCCTCGCTTCCTCTTCCCTCTCCTCATTCCCGGCTGAAGTCCGTCGTGCATAGCTCCGCTAGCTCCGACGGTGCTTCCACTTCCCGGACGATCGCCCTCGCCTGCGCCCCGTCCAGGACCGCCTCCACGTCCTCCACCCCACACACCGCACTCACCCCTCCTACCCCGCTCCTCTCCCTCCTCCAGCCGCCTTCTTCAACACCTGCAGCTGGACTCTCTCCATCTCCTTCCTCCATTCCTTCTGTCCCCTCCACCCGATCTCGCTTCCCCACATTGCAACCGCCCTCACCATCCCGTGTAGGCTTGCCTCCAGCTGCGTGGAGACATCCCCAGTTCCGGTTGCCCAGTCCCGAGAGAGCCCCCGCCAGCCTCCGCGCTCGGCTCAGCCTGTTTCGCCAATGTGCGCCAAAGGTCAAGTTCTCATCGAAGATGACCCCTAACCACTTCAGCATCTCCCCTCTTTCTTCCACCTCCTTCCCACCCCGAAGGTTATCATCTCCCACTTCGACTCCTCCAGCGGGATCTGGTCTTCCTCCGCCACCTCCGCCATCGCCACCTTCACTTTCTCCCTGAGCCGCCCATATCCCAGTACCCGTCCCAGTCTAGGATCGTTGCTGCCAGGTCGTCAACATACGATGGCACTTCTACCTCCGCCCCCATCGCCACCCCCCTTAGCCTTCTCTCCATCTTCTCAATGGTGGGTGCCATGAAGATGAGGAAGATGACCGGTGACAGTGGTGACCCTTGCGGAACCCCCACGTTCGACCTGCCCTCCCTTTCTCCTCGCCGTCCCACCACACTCCGAACTCCCTGCCTCCCATAAACTCTCCAGCCACCTCCGCTTCTTTCTCACCCCTCGCTCCCCCTCTCCTCAATCCTTCTCAGGACCACCTCCTTCCTCACGATGTTAAAGCCTCCTTTAACATCCGCCGTCACCCACGCTGCTCTCCCCCCCCTGTGCAGGCACCTCTGCACCTTTGTTACCGCCCTCGCCATCGCCTGGATCGCATTCCTCCCTTGCGTGCTCCCAGCTGGAGCCTGTGGAAGAGTCGGTCTTCTTTCTGCAGCCTGCTGGCCATGACTTTCTCCCCGATCTTCCCGATACAATTGATCAGGTTAATTGGCCTCCACGCTTTCGCCGTCTTGATGTCCTTGCCCGGCTTCGGTATCATGACGACCCTCATCTCTCTCCACTCCGCCGGGGTCCTGTTCCGGATCCAGTTTTCAGCGATCTCCCTCACTAACTCATCCCCGATGGGAGTCTTCAGGGCAGCTTTGATCAATCGGTATCCGATTCCGTCAGGTCCCGGTGCCGAATTGTTTCTGGTGCCCTGCAACGCAGCCCTCACTCCTCCTTCCACTCTCTCCCTCTCCCTCTCATCCCCCTCCTCCTCCGCTTCCCCCTCCCCCACCTCCTCCCCCGCCTCTGCCTCCCCCTCTTCCCTCCACGCAAAATTCCTCTCCACCAGCGCCCTCACCTTCTCTCCGTCCCCCTCCAACTCCCTCCCCTCCTCATCTTTCAACCTTCCCATCCTCTCCTTTCCTCCGAAAGGGTCCTTTGCTACCCTCACCACTCTCCATGGGTCACTGTGCCCCTCCTCTTCCACGAAGTCCCTCCAGCACCTCTTCTTCTCCTCTCGGATCTTCCACTTCAGCTTCTGTACCGCCGCCTTCCACCCCCTCACTCTCTCTTCCTCTGTTAACCTCGCCCTCGCTCCCACCCCCCCTCGCGCCAGCCTATTGACTTCTTTCCTCATCTCTTCAATCTCTTCCGTCCACCACCTTTTACTCTTCCCTCCTACCCTTACTTTCTTCTCCAGAGACTCCTTCCATCGTTTTAGTCTCTCATACCCGCTCCCCTCTCCTACCCTTTCCAGCCACTTCTTCTTCTCTTCGTCTCCCCATTCTCCGCCCCACCCCTCGACCTCTTTCTCCACCCTTTCCCAATCAATTCTCACCCTCTCTTCTATTTCTCTCCCTCCCTTCTCCTCCTCCCACTCCACTACCAGTCCTGAGTGGTCTGAGCCCCCTTCCCACAGCTCTACTTGCACCTCTACCTCCCTTACCCACACCAAGTCTATTCTCGATTCTCGCACCCTGCCTTCCACTTCTCTCCTCCACGTCCCTACTCTTTCTCCCTTCAAGGTAAAGCCGGCCTCCTCCATTCTCTCCCTCAGTCTCCTACCCTTTCCGTTCTCCCCAGTTCCTTCTAAACTCCACATCGGGCTATGCGCATTCCAGTCTCCCATGATTACACATCTCCCCTCCACCCTCGTCACCTCTTCCACCCACCCTTCAAACTCCTCCTCCCTCCACCCTCCATTAGCATATACTCCCCCAACCAAAACCTCACCCACCCTACCCCATACTACATTCTCTCCCCCCCTCCTCCCCTCGCACTCCTCTTACTGCTTCTCTCCCATCCTACTACTCGCGTTCCTGCCCCCACCTCCCCACCCTCCTCAGGGCTGGATGCGATCCTGTCTTCCACCCGGACTCCTCCTTTCTCTTCCAAACTTCTCCCTCGAAACCTAACTCCCAACCCTCCTTGAAGATATTCTCCCTCCACACATGTCCTACCACGGACGACCCCCCGACGTTTAGGTACCCCACTTTCACCATAAGGCTCTCGGTACCCCGCTGCTCTCTGCCTCCCATCCATCTCCCGGCAGGTCCATATCTCCAAACAAATCTCCCAGCACCACTCGCGGTCGGTGCCTTGACCCCTCCATATCGTCTCTCTCATCGATCTCCATTCTCTCTCCCCTTTTCTTGCCTTGAGGAAGCCCTCCAGCTCCAGCAGCTTCCCCTTCTCGTCCCAGTCTTCCGACAGAACTCCCGAGACCTTCACTCCGGTCCTCATCTTATCGGTCTCCACCGCCTTCTCCTTCCCCTTCGTCTCCCCTACCTTTGCCGCCTTGCTTGACTCCTCTTGCTTCTTCTTCATTGGGGTCTCCTCCACTCTCCCCCTCTTCTGACTCTGATTTGGAGTAACCGGTTTTGGTCGCTCCGGACAGATTCTTGCGATGTGGCCCCACCTGCCACACGCATAACATGCCATCTGGCCTTTCTCGAACCTGCATTCCCGCGCCAGATGCCCCTTCTTTCCGCACTTGAAGCAACCCGTCCCCTGGCTTCCCTGGCTGCCCAACTGCGTCCCTATTACCTGCACTTGCTGACCTGCACCCAGTGGTCCAAAACCCATTCCCGGAGGAATGACTTGTCCCCTCGAGTACACATTATACCCCACCCCTCCCTTCCACGTCTGCTGCTGCTGCTGCTGCTGTTGCCCCTGCTGCTGCTGCTGCCCTCCTACCCCCGTTGTTGCCACCATGTTGGCCGCCATGTTGGCGTAACTCACCCGCACCTCCGCCTGCATGTGCCCCCCTGGCCTATATCTTTCTACCACTCTCTTCTGCCCCCTCCACACCAAACCCTTCTTCAACACCTTCACTGCCTCATCCGCATCCACCACCTCGAACTTGAGCTGAGAAACTCGCGGTTTCCCCATGGATGGTACTGCACCGAAGCGCACTGGTGGCCTGGACCCGAACTTGATGTCTGGGTTTTCCTCCTTCAACTTCTTCCTCATCACCTCCACATCCTCCCTTCCCTCCTCATAGTCAGCCCCCTTCATTACCAGAGGGACCGCATCCTTGTTGTGGACCTCCACTCTCACGAGATCCTCTCCAAAAATCAGGCGCATCCATGCCGCGAACTTCTCCATCACCTCCTTCTGGCTCTCCTTCTCTCCGATGTCTACTAAGAACCAAGTCCTCTCGAACTTGGAAGCCGCCGAGTTCCTCTCCACTCGCGTCACCCTCCACCCTCTCTCGCCTTCCTCTTTCGCTGTTGTCTCCCACAATGACTCACACCTCTTCATCAAAATATTTCTCTCCTCCACACCCTCCTTTCCGAACGGTACCGCCGCTTTATGCACTGTCCTCAAAGTTCTCTTCCACAACCTCCTCCCCCTCACTATTGTCCAGTCCTCCCCTTCAATCCTCTTTTCCGCCTCCATTGCTGCCCTCACCGCCTCTTCCTTCAACTTCTTCTCTTTCTCCTCTAGAGCTGCCACCTTCACTTGTGAGCTTCCGGGCCTCTCCATCACCTCCGCCACCTCCTTCAAAACCTCCGCCCTCTTCACCGTTGCCCTTCTTTCTTCTGCAATCTTCCTCTGGCTTTCCTCTTCCGCCTTTTTGCGCCTCTCCTCCTCCCTCTTCTTTTTCTTCTCTGTCTCTTCCTGCCACTTCCGGATTTCCCGGATTTCTGCTTCCCTCTTCCTCCTCTTCTCCTCCTCTGCCTTTTCCTCCTCTCTCTTCTTCTTTTCTTTTTCTAGCCACCTCTCCTCCTTCCCTGAGGCCAGCCCCATCGCTACATGCATCTCTCTCACCATCCCCTCCAGAGCTGTCATTCTCTCCTCCATCTCCGTTTCCTTCGCCCTTCTCTTCTGCCTCCATGCCTCTCTCGCCTCCTCCTTCCACCTCTTCACCTCCTCCCCTGTTGTCTCCCACCTCCTCGTATACCCCATCCCCTTCTCCCCCTCCTCCATTCTCTTCCTCAACTCTTTCCATCCCTTCTCAAATATCGTCGTTCCCAAAACGGCTGCTACCCGCTGCCGTGTTGCCTCCACTGCCTTCGCCTCCCCCTTCTTTCCCTTTTCTTTCAGCACCTCCTCCTTCTTGACCAGCACTTGCGCTGCATGCACTAGTGCTAACACTGTCTTTCCCTCCTTACCTAGCCCCTGCCCCTGCTCCTCTTCCTCGCTTTCTTCTTCATTCTCCTCCTCCTCTCCTCCCTCCTCTCCGCCCTCCTCCATCTCTTCATCAACTCCTCCCTCGGTCTCCCCCTCCTGCTCCGAGTCCCTTCTCTCCACCTCTCCTCTCTCTTCTTCCTGCACTGTCGGTAAGATCGGAGCTGTCGGCTCAAGATTCGGCTGTGAGTCTCCTATCTCCTTGATCTCTCTCCTCCTCCCCTGACTTCTTCTGCTTCTTCCCTCACATGGAGAGGCACTTCTTTCTCTTTCTGTCCCTTCCCTCCTTCCCCAGCTCATCATTACTCTCGTCGTCCTTGGGGTGACTTGCTGTTTCTTGAAAACCACTATAGGTCCCTTCTTCACCGTAATGCATTCCCTGGTGGCATTCTCCATGGCTTCTTTCTCCTTCACAATCACAATCCCGTCCTTCCCCTCCTCGTACTTTCTAAATATCGCTGCATCCGCACTCCAGTGTCTGACTACCGCTGCTACTTCTCCGACCCCGGTCAAACCTCCAGTTTCTACCCACATCACCTCCGGTACCCCCCTTCTTTGAGCCACTGCGATGGCATCCTTTCTCAACTTCTCGATCATATCTAGCTGCCCATCGTACTCTCCGCCCTTTTTCAATGCCCTTTCTACCCTTTCTTTTACTGTACTCATATCCCCTGCCTCCCCTACCCTTGCCAACCACCAATCCTTCCTTTCCCATGTGTGGATCTCATCCACACACCATACCTTGTTCCTGTCAATCACATACACCTCCCCCATCCATCCATCTCCTACTGGTCCCAAGAATTCCATCTTGGAAGTGTCTTCTTCCACCGACATTTTCCTATTTACCTCCTCTCTTACCGCCTTCTCCTGCCTTCCTTGTGTCTACCCTTAACTGGGTGTCGCCGCTTTGGGACTAGCTTCGGCGCTATTCCCAAAATTGAAGGTGGTCCACTTTTCTGCCCTTGTTTCTTCTAGGTCCCCGTTCGCTAGCTCAGTGCCAAGCGGGTGTGCCAGGGCACGAGTGCCTCGCTTGTCGCGATTTGTATGGGAGGAACTCAGAAAAACTCTGAAACCTTGACCTGAACGAAACGAGTCCGTAACCTCTGAATTCTGAGAAATAAAGTCGATATTCTTTCTCGGGCGGTCCCGAGCTTCGCTCTAATGTAATTTTGAGTTCTGAGTGCGCTGGGAAGTTGGCGTTCCTCCAAGCGCTCGTTCTCTGAAAGTAGTTGTCGGTGGACTGATTAGCGATGAACCGTATTCATAGACGCGGGTCAGACATGCAGGTTAGCTGGGGATACCTATTTCGATTGTCAGCAAAAAAAAACATTCCCTGCATTTGTCTGAGGCAGGCGCTGAGCATGACGCAGGACTTGGCATGAGATTGCCCCTGCATAGCGGCTAGGTTAGGAGCTTAGTCATGCTGCCATGCAACACTATAAATAAACATAGTCATAAGGGGTCTAGTCTCGCAAGCGTTGATTGCTGACGCTCAAATTATATATCCGACTACCACGTCCAAGAAACCCCCCCACGTACTACATCAACAAATACCATAATTCGGATTCGCTCCACCAGCCAAAAGAGACAGCAAGAAAATTCGAAGGAAAACAGTGCGCTTTTTGCCACTATTGGTATTACGGACCAATTGAGCTTTCACGTCACCTGCGACGACCACTTGCAACTCCAATTCCCGCGGATACTCGGAGGTTTATTGTTTTTCGTTTAGAGTGGGAGAAAAATTCAATTTACCCAAGAAGCAACGTGGTGAGTCGGCAAACTTGGCTGCGGAGAAATGTCACTAGAATACTGATTTCAATGCAAGCTTTGCCTTTTTCCAGCAGGTCAAACAGCATCTCGACATCGGAATCGGCAGCGGGAAGGCGTACGGTCTATCTCGCCTTGACACATACTTCCCCACAACCTCATCCCCATTCTCCTCCCGCTATAACGGCATTTCCTCCCAGTGCTCACCCTACAAATACACCATGGCCCTTTCCTCCCACCCGAACTCATCTCAGAAATCCTTAGCTCGACACCCCCCCTCCCCCGCAGTACCCTGCTCGCTGTCTGCAACACCAACAAGTTCCTCCGCAGCCTTGCGCTCCCGCATCTCTACCATACCATCTCCTTCACCTGGTCTGACCCGCGGCTCGACCACTTCCACCGTCCGCTGAATTATCTTCTCCGTTCTCTTGTCAACTGTCCCTCTCTAGCCCGGTACATACGTCATCTCGAGCTAGTGCGATGGAACCTAGAGGATCCAGGCGCTGGGATCACAGCGGGAGAGTCCAAGATATTCATCAAGTCCGAAGTCAAAAGATTGCGGAGGTTGCTAGTGAAGGAGGGATTAGATGCCGAGTGGTGGATTGAGAAACTGAGAAAGGGGTCACTGGACGCGAGCGCCGCGGTGATATTGCTTCTTGTGGCGATTTCGAATAGGGAGGGTGCACAAGCCGGCGGCGGTCTTCGCGAGCTCAGGTTGACGCTGGACCATGTGACGCTGGACTATGGGGGTGGGCGGACGCAGCCTGAATGTATGTGGAAGATGCTGTCGCATCTTCTTGAGCCTTCCCAGGGATCCTGCTCCCTAAGTTTGTCGAACATCCAAGTGCACGGCCAAGCATTCCCGTTCCTGAAGAAGGCCGTGATAAAGGCAACCCGGTACCCGAACCCAAGGCAATTGCAGGATTATGACTGCGACCTGAAAGATTTTGCAGTCCCATTCCTTTTCCATTCTGGCCTAGAAGACCTAGAACTGTCGGCCTTAGATAAAGGCCCTCTCATTTGGGACGAGGCACTCTACACTATCCCAAACTCAGAAACCGTTAAGCATTTATCACTTACCAATGCGCACCTTCCAACCCTGAAATCATTGCTAGCCTGCACACCAAACCTATCCACACTCTGTTACACTCACCTCCGAAACATCCTTATCACCGAGCACCGGTGGGTTGATTACTTCGTTCTCGGCTCCGCACTCAGCCACGTCAAGGATACCTTGACAACGCTTACCCTCCGCACTTTCATGTTTGGCTCATTGGACCTAAGCACGATGATACTAGGGACTGAATGTGGCTTCAGGGGCGATGCTCGGGCTCTCTCGCTGTCGGGATTCACCAAGCTGCGGGACCTGACCACCAACTTGAGTCTTTTGCTGGGCCTCAATAATGAGAGCGGAATGAGTTTATCCCAGGCGCTCCCGGATGGGCTAGAGGTTCTGAGACTTGTTGACGAGCTCAAGCCGCTGGATGGGTGTTGGTGGGAGCTAGAGCAGGCTGCGAACATCGTGGGGCAGTACATGCGGGAGAGGGGCAAGGGCACGTTCGGTGGCAAGGGCAGGCTTGAGAAGGTGGTGTTTGTATCGGATTGGCGAGATGGCAGGACCCAGATGTTCCGACATGGTACAGCATGGACCCGTCAAAGGACATCGCGAGGGTGGCAAATGAGACGGGAGTGGTTGTGCAGTATGCATGGACATACCAGCACGTAACTGGTATTGTTCGTTTGTTGAGAAGAATGATTATGACTGGATGACACAGGCAGGGTCAGTGTGTTTTGATGTGTTGTTCTAGAGCAGGAACGTGAGAACAGCCTGTTTGTCACAATACGTTATGGATTGGTCATGAAAAGGTAGAATATGGAAAGTGCATATTTCCGTTAGGCCGTGAAAACTGGAACTTTTGGGGCCATGAAGCAGAAGGCGTTTTTAATTGACTCTGTGTATCCCGTATGCTCCTGCACAGTGTTCAGCCCTCAGACCCTCAGGTGAATGTGGTTACTCTACATGTGTGTCTTCAGGCCCGGTTCTGTCATGGTCTACCCGAAGGAGGATATTGCCGTGTTGATCAACCCGAAAGTATGCTAGTGACGATTCTGCCTGGTTAATCGATCGCTACGGCACGGTAAAGACAATGAGGTACAGGTCGGGCACGTGCGGAGGTGTAATACAACGACTGACGGCATGGTCACTAGCAGCGCATAGCAAACACCAGATGCAGTGTTTCCAACGGGCCGGCCTGGACCGTGAAAATCTAGGCCTGGGCCTGGCCTGATCTTTCAGGCCGGTCCAGGCCGTCCAGGCGGGCCCAGGCCGGTCCAGGCCATTCAGGCCAGTCCAGAACAAAGAGTGAAAATAATGTCGCTATATACATGAGAGAATAAAAGATAGTGAAATAAATACACGCAATATCTGAAAGAATAATAGGTGGCGAAATAAATACACCTGGAAAGAATGGCAGATGGTGAAATAAACTCATGCGATATTTGACCTCAATCGGAGAGAATAATAGACTGCGAAATAAATACACATAGAAAGAATAATAGTTGTAAATAAATGGACGCGATATGTGACCTAAATTTGAAAAAGTAATAGCTGGGCGAAATGAACTCAGTATCAAGGGTAAGTCTTCAGAAGCGCGAAAAGTTGCATACATTGTGACAGGGATCGTTGCTAGGGCAGGTCAGCTGTTTATTATGTAATACAGCACTTGTTATCTACAGGATTCCTACACGCTTCGCAAAGTTACACGCTTCAATGTTTGTTTCCAATCAGCCAGCACAACTCATTTTTCCCAATCGCAGTGTCGAATCGCCCACTGAAGCCTCATACAATAGCGAAATGGAAACCCGAGCTCGGCACGCAAAATTTCGGTATAAAATTCACAATTGAGAAACTACTCTAGTTGAGCACATCTGAATTATTAATGTACACAACAAATGCGCAATTGAAGTGGAAAAGCCTCAGGAGTGGGATAAAAGAATAAAAGAATGCCTCATACCAATAGTTAGAAGTATGCTAGATTGGCTTCGCGTTTGGGCAGCCAGGTTGTAGTTATGCATATTATGCAATGCTTTGTTGACTTGAATGCAATTAAAAAAATACGTGTGTCGTACTTTTGTTGGTGAAGACTTTTCGACAAAAAGTCATACCTACTTGAAGTCACTTTTGACCCCCTGTCTGGTGGCGCACATTAATGCATGCATAGCGCTTCTGAGTATTTTCCCCTACCCCCGAGAACACACGCGGAAAGAATAATAGGTGGTGAATAAATACGCGCGATATGTGACCTCTTTTTTTTTTTTTTTTTTAAATCACATAACCTCGCTTGTAGCACGTGGCCATGGCAGGGTGATATGTGACCTCAATTTGAAAGAATAATAGGTGGTGAGATGAATAGCCCGGGTATGTGACCGCAGTCCCTACGCATGGATATTTGTCGGGGTTTAAATACTAAAAAAGTATACCTAAATGGTCTGGACCGCCTGGACCGTCTGGACCGTCTGAAACAGCCTGAATAGCATCAACCAATCAGTAACTGAATTTTGGCCTTTGATCATCAAGATCAGCGTATACTCTTGAATGACTACAACCAATTAGCAGCTGAAGAACTGCCTTAGCCACAGATCTATATTTGTAGACAATGTAATATACGTAATAATTGACTGAATTGAGTAAGTTCCATTATAATACAGCCAGCACTAGGTCATCTGGTGACTGTACTTATACGTGTAAGATTATCAGAATAGCCCTTAGACAGTTTTACAAAGTTTAGGTACTGTAGATGCGAAACTGAGAAAGTGGAATTGAGAAGATATTGACTGCGAAAAGTGGAGGAGAATGTAGTTTACTCCGCTATGGTGTGAGAGGGATTACGCAGGTGCCCACCTGTACTTAGATGATCAGAACGAGAACACAAAACACTGAATACAGAACACAGTAAAAAATGGACAGCATAGTGAACCGAACTCCTCAATGAAATAGCTACCTTAGCACACAGGCTCAAACTGGTGGTGCTCGTAGTGTTTGCGCAAACTGGTCTGCCTGAACCGGCCTGAATGGCCTGAATCGGCCTGAATGGCCTGAATCGGCCTGAATGGCCTGAATCGGCCTGAATGGCCTGAATCGGCCTGAATGGCCTGAATCGGCCTGAATGGCATGAATCGGCCTGAATGGCCTGAATGGCCTGAATCGGCCTGCATGTTTCAGGCCGGTCCAGGCCATCAGAAGCTCCGCCGGGGCCGCCCCAGGCGGTTTCAGGCCTGGCCGGTTGGGAACACTGACCAGATGATAGGCTTTTTTTTTTTTTTTTTTTTTTTTTTTATATCACATGACCCCGCGTGCAGCTGTTCGCCAAGGCAGGGCAGATGATAGGCTAGTGGGCGAAGCAAATAGCCCAGGCATGATCTATTGAGAGCTCTAGCATAGAATTGGTGCAAAACTTAGGCGATAGGTTTCTTCAAGTGGTTTCGTAATCGCAACCGTGTGGGACCTCTTGTTACGCCTTCGGGCAGGCTTCCATAATGCATATGCAGGGCACTTAGAGTATGTCACTGTATAATTAATAATAATACGACCCTTAGATGCGAGAGTAACCCCGGTAAAATTATAGCAACAAACTTTATCATCTCGATACCATATCACAAGGGCATACCGAGTTCCTGGATACTAATAACTCCAATATATTATCTCAAGCATCATGGGTATTACGTTTCCGTATTCCCCGGACGTTGTATTGTTGACCTGGAGCTCTCGTGCACTCAACCGCAGTGTACCCTAAACCCTACTTTAACCATCAATTAATCATTACAAAGACGTCATAGATATAAAATGCATACATCAGAGAAAGGAAATAAAATATAAAAATATAAAAAGAAAAAGAAAGGAAAAGAAAGCGCATTAAAGTGGTGGCAGAAAGGCGGCTGGAGGGGGCCGTTGGAGGGGGATCTCTGAAGGGGCCTGTAAAGGCTAAGGTGTGGCTGACACGGGTGCCGAAGAGGGGGGTCGCGACTGAAAGGCGGTCGGCGGAGTGGTGGTGTGAGATGCTGCAGCAGCGGCTCGAAGGGGCTAAGACTAAGAGGTGGTGGGGGCGGGGCGGTCGGTTCATGAGGTGTAAGTTTTGTCAACTTTCCTATGACCTTGTAAGTAGTTGAACTAGAATGCTGTTGTTTCCATATGGAGGTAACACCAAGCGCCATGGATAGGGGCAGAATTGCGACCCGGGGAATACCGGTAAGGCTGACCACCATCTTGTTCAATAAGATAAACTGTACTGGTAATGCTCCAGTTCCAGCGATGATCTCTTCATTTTTTCTTAGAGTTAGAATTCTAGAGATGACGAATTGGGATTTGGAACTGGGGCAACATTTTTTAATTCTTGCTTCAAGCCAGTTGTGATGCATAAAATCCGGCTACTGTAGTAGAATGGACAATTTATTAATTCAAGGTGAAAAATAAGGCATATGCTATGTACTTGCTTTTTCATGCTGCTCTAAATCGATATTGAGCCATTATCCGCCCAATCAGCCGTGGATAGAATATCATCCTCGGCTCAGAGGTACTGTAGTGAGAAGTGCGCGCTAGTGAGCGGCACGAGCCGAGCCAGCTCGAGCTCAAACGAGCCAAGATCATGCCAGTGTTTTTCTTGACAGCTCGCTAAAATGCTTAGCCAGTGCAAGGTTTCATAAACTGTAAATACCTAATATAGTAACAATTATGGTGCCGGAAGTTAAAAGCGGACATGAAAATTGCGATACAACCAACCCATCGCAAAACCTATCAACAACCACAACATGACATGAATTAAGGTAGAAATATCAAAAATCGATAGTATTTGAGACGCTCTATCACTCTATGATTTTTTTCATGGTGAAATCTTTATTCGTTGTAAAACTGATAAGGTTCAAAGTTTTGTACTTTGTTAGCAAATCTGCCAGATGTTACATGCCAAGCCTCATACAAAAATGGATTAGTCATCAAAGGCTCCCCCTCTCGCACCCGCCTGTGGCTCTAATATACATGATTTTCAAAGGCCTCTGTACCATATTGATGGCCATCTTTATATGCCTGCATAATACGGAGGCACTTATTATAATAACGCCAAATAGAGATATCTGAAATAGAAAAAAGAGCCTTGGGTATAGTTTCTCGTAAACCTGCTGAAGAATACTCACAGTTCTCATGAGTATATTTTTTAGCTGCACCCAAAAATAGCTCTATAAAATTCAATTCACAATGAAATCGAGGGTAAAATAAAACAATATGCCCCTGTGCCTCAATCATTTCTTGTAACTTACCTTTTGCTCTCTGAAATCTCGCTCATTTGCTAGTAAACGACGTGCACAGTAGATTGCGACCGTGTAAGCGACCGTCAGGGGCTGAAAAGTGCAATTGCTCACAATTCTTACCAGCAAATTGACACATATGGTGCTGCTTATCAATGCGGGCTGGCAATGTTACAATATGTCCGCTCTTAACTTCCGGCACCATAGAGACTTGGAGCTCATTCTGATCTACCAACAACTTCGAAATGCTCAATTTAGCTGATAGTAGTGAGAAAGATGAAAATTTAGCTTAGTTTAGTTTCGTTTGTCAATATTATGTATATAATCAATCCAGGCTCGAGCTAGCTCGTGCCGCTCACCAGCACATGTACTTAGTTATTCTTCTTTCTTTTCTTGTTTTGAAATAAAACCTCGCCATAGCCCATAGGGCGGCCTGCGAGTATTGATATAAAAAAAAAAAAAAAAAAAAAAAAACCCTTCCAGCCTGCCCATTGACTTTGCCCTCATTCTGAGGTCGCTGGCCAGACCTGTAGAGTGCAACGTGCCGACACGCTGAGAGCGTGTTTGTTGACGCGACTATTGCAGCACATATTCACAGGTATGGCGGGCCCTCTTAAACGGCGCACAATGAACTGAATCTGACAGGTATAACACTTTCCACTCGACGGCGCGAGATGTGGCAACATGAGCTGCAGTTAAGAGGTATGGCAGGCCCCTCTCGATAGTGCGAGATATGGCAACATGAACCGAATTTGACAGTATGGCAGGCCCCTCTCGACGGCGCGAAATGGCATCATGAGATTAACTTTACAGGTATTACAGGTATGCGCGAGATGTGGCAACATGAGCTGAATTCAACAGGTATGGCAGCCCCTCTCCACGGCGCGCAATATGGCAACATGAGCTCAACTTAACAGGTATGACAGGTATGCCACGATGGCGCGAGATATGGCCAAATGGGCTCAGTTGACAGGTATTTTTTTTTTTTTTTATATCATTATCGCGTGCCGCCCTACGGGCTATGGCGAGAGTTTATTTGAGTAAAGGAAAATAACAGATAGCTACATAAAACCCACGACTCTCGCTGGTGGTATGGGTGGATGATCCGAGCCGATGCGGGGGGACGTCCTTTGCCTATTTTCCGTCCTCTGTCCCATTCGTACCGGCAGGCTCACAACCATCTTCCTCCTAGTCTCACCCAATCTACTTCCGTTGTATTCTCCAGGTATACAACTACCGAACTTGTCTTTTTTTCCTTCCTCCCTCAGCATCTGCTTGTTCCTTAGCCATCTAATCCCCGTGATCTTTCCTATGTCTTTATTGTCTGCTTCCATCCATCTCCGGACGTTCCCGAGGTCCTTCCTCAGGGGTATCCCACGTACTACGATGCCGGATTTGGGGTGATGGCACCGGGGGTGGATGGGTGCGTTGGGGATTTGGCGTTTGGAGTTCAAGGGGGTTTGGTCTTCGGCGTGGGCGTGGGGGTGGGGGTGGACGCGGGGTTGATGGGGTCGTCGTGATGGCGCCGACATGATTGTTGTCGGCGTGGCCAGATGATGTCCTGACCGGTGGTGCGGTGGCTATCTTCCTTGCCTCCGCATCGTCAAGTCTTCGTTTGAAGGCACACGGGTCTTGCGCTGACGCCGTTTTTGCCTTTTCGCTTTCTCGTCTTGGTCGCGACCTCCGGGTTGGGACGGGGGGCGGGGGTGGTCGTAGTTGTGCGCTCTGTGGACGGCTCCTCAGAGTGCGCGACGAATATTTTTGCTGAAGCCTAGTGCTTCAGGCGTGGATTCGGCCGGGGGTGTGTGGATGGTGGTGGTGAGGATGAACCCCAAGGTTGTTGGCGGCGGTGGGGAGGGGGCGACGGGTGTGGCGGGGTCGAGGAGGCATCTCGGGAGAGGGGAATCCGCCTCATGTCCGTGCCGTTCCTTCTCGACTTGGATGCGTCATGACTCGAGAAGGACCGGTTTCTCTGATGCCAGTTTTCTCCCAGATCGTTTCCCATACGTCGTTCCATCTTGGTGTCTGAGGGGGGGGTGCCGCCGCTGGGGGGCCGGGACGTCGGTCCTCTCTCTCTCTTTGCCCTTCGGCATTTGAATGGTGGTGGGTGGTGTTTTCGGGGCCTCCTATTGGGTCTTGGTGCCGGTCGTGCGGGGGTTGATGTGTTGGCAACAAGGTGTTGAGCTGAAGATTTCCTCGAAGTTTCACCCTGGGAGGAAACTTGTGGGTTATGGTATTTGGGAATGAAAATTCGATCAAAAGACTCAGCGCGCTGAGAGCTTTTGATCTATGTGGGTTTCACTGGGGGGGACGTTGTGGTTGTGGAGTCGCTTCCAAACACTCGTCCTGTCGTGGTTGTTGTCGATTGATTACCACCAGAGGTAGTGTACTGCCAGGCGCTTGGTATGAGACCAAGTGTACTGCTGCTTTTGTTTTTCACTACTATTGTAGTGCTGTTCAGAGGCAGTTCGGGAGGCAGTTCGAGAGGCAGTTCGAGAGGCTAGCTATTGACATGCTGTTCAACGGGCCCTTCTAGAGGCTGCTCGACGGCTTTTCCAGAGCCTTTTTGAGATGCCCTTTCGGAGGCTGTTTAATTGACAGGTATGGCAGGCCCCTCTCAACGGCGCGCTATGCTGCAGAATGAGCCGATTTTAGCAGATGTGACAGCCCTCGACGGCGCGAGATCTGCTGAATCAGCTCTATTGACAGGTATGCCAGTCCCCTCTCGACGGCGCAGAATGAGCTAATCTGACAGCTACAGGAGGCTCTACTTCACGGCGTGATTTTGATGCAAGTCTATAGTGAGGCATCTTGAGGCCAATTTGGCGACCAGGTGCGCGCGGTGGGCATGAAGGTGCACCAGAAAGCCGTTTTTGTAGATATTCTTAGTCATTATTTAATAAATTTATGGCTTGCATGTTGCATATTGGTATTCGAAAGTACACGGGAAGCAAAATAAGCGCAAGCGCGCAATAAGCGTTTGTATTGTACTGTGCGAGGGCTACAATATCAAATACATCATGGGCAAGGATTACAATATCAAATACATCATGGGTGAGGGCCACAATATCCAACACATGATGGACGGAGCACCTTGTTTCGCTACATTGAGGATGCTTATGGTCGGCGTGCTGACGCCTCAAAGGTTGAAGTTAACTGGATGTGCACCCCTACTGTAATGCAAGCTGACAGAGTTTGTGCGCCCATAATGCTCGCGCTGCGCCTAGGCGCTTCAGTTTACGTCAGGAGCGCCTCATGCGCCAGATGCATCCGGCACTCGGGCACAATAAATTTTTTTTGCTGTTGAAAATTTCTGATTTCAAGAATATCGAGCTATACTATATATAGAGAGGGCTTAGCGTGCCCGATGTGGTAACGATCTGCCCCCCTGTAACGATCCACTCTCTGGGCACTCCTCGTCATGCATTCCTCACTCTACTACTTTTATTTGAATATATTGCAACTATAGAAATTGCTTAACATTATACCAATTTGACATCGCTGAATCAGAATTTGCTATCATAATGAGGAAAGAATCAAAATTCCAATATTTACAACTAAATTTATCATTATTTACCTAAGTTGATGGGAAAGTCAGACTCGGAGGGAAATGGTTGCGCTCGGAGGTGTACGAGCCAGGCAGAGGAAGGAAATAGGCAGGCTCGGCACCCCTCCCACCACATGTAGTTAAGACTGTCAGTGCGTACTTTGTTTTTTGTTTTTAGTTAATTTATACCTCGCCATAGCCCTTAGGGCGGCATGCGAGTAATGAAATAAAAAAAAAAAAAAAAAAAAAAAAACCTAAGTTGCGTCCTCCCTGTATATAGTATAGCTCAACATTCTCGAAATCAGAAAAATTTTATAGAAAACTAGTAATTCTCAGCTATCTAGGGCTGGTCTTTTTATCAAAAGTCAATATTGCATATACAGATCATGTGGGATGCAATGCACCTTCAATTGTATAGAAGTAGTTTATGTTCCTGAGCTAATCTCCATACCTTGATCTGACATTCAGTGTTCCTAGACTCCTCAAGTGATTCAGGAATACCGGGACTTGAAGTTGTAGTAGTTGAAGCACTAGGGGTGGTAACAGTAACTCCTTCTGAGGTGCCAGGTATGACAGAAGAGACCTATGGCTCAAATCTGCTATTGGAACCTTCTTCTACCCACCCCCCCTTCTAGTATTCAGACCCTCCTATCTCATGAACTAAAGATCTTTCCCAGCCCCAGCCTTGCATGTGAGTTCCTCTATGGTATCTTTTTGTAACTTGTTCAGCTGCAGCCATCTCTCTCTATTTTCGTTCCTCTTTTGCCTTACTTTCTCGATCCATCGCTGCTAACTACTTTGCATATCAGCGGCTTCTTTCTTATCCTAAACTATTTTCGCACCTTCTGAAGTTTCTCTTCCTCCTTTCTGACCTTCGCTGGTACTCTCTGTTTCCTTTTCGACATCTCCTACTATGTTTTCCTTCTATTTCCAGTATTGCTTTAACTTCAGCTCGAGGCGGCTTAGGAGGAAGTGAGTGAATATAACGTCTTGGGCGTCTTGGGTAGAGAACCGCATCCCACCAGATCAGTGAAAAAAAACACTTGACTAGTGACGTTTACTAGTCCTGTGCATAGCTCATTTAGCAATACGCACCTGCATCCGATATATTTGCTGTCGCATTTCGCATACGTCGCATATACGCTCTATCGGCCACCCGAGGTGACCCATGACAGCAAGGCAAAAGAAGAACGAAAATAGAGAGAGATGGCTGCAGCTGAACAAGTTACAAAAAGACACCATAGAGGAACTCACATGCAAGGCTGGGGCTGGGAAAGATCTTTAGTTCATGAGATAGGAGGGTCTGAATACTAGAAGGGGGGGTAGAAGAAGGTTCCAATAGCAGATTTGAGCCATAGGTCTCTTCTGTCATACCTGGCGCCTCAGAAGGAGTTACTGTTAACCACCCCTAGTGCTTCAACTACTACAACTTCAAGTCCCGGTATTCCTGAATCACTTGAGGAGTCTAGGAACACTGAATGTCAGATCAAGGTATGGAGATTAGCTCAGGAACATAAACTACTTCTATACAATTGAAGGTGCACTGCATCCCACATGATCTGTATATGCAATATTGACTTCTAATAAAAAGACCAGCCCTAGATGGATGAGAATTACTAGTTTTCTATATTATTTTCCTGATTTCGAGGATGTTGAGCTATACTCCATACAGGGAGAGCTCAAATTAGGTGAATAATAATGAATTTGGTTGTAAATAATGGAATTTTGATTTTTTCCTCATTATGATAGCAAATTCTGATTCAGCGATGTCAAATTGGTATAATGTTAAGCAATTTCTATAGTTGCAATATATCCAAAATAAGTAGTAGAGCGAGGAATGTATGACGAGGAGTGCCCAGAGAATGGATCGTTACAGGGGGACAGATCGTTACCACTTCGGCACGTTAAAGTCCGTAAATGCGGGTGTATGCAGCAAAGTAGGCTACTAACTGAGCACTACTTACCAGAAGAGCCCACCAGCAGTCAAATTTGACTGGTAACAGGCGTTACGTTGGTACTAGTCTGGCGTTGTACCGGAGACTACCAGCCAACAGACCAATGAACGAAGGGGCCAAGGCACTAAAAGCGCCTCAGTTAGTAGTGGTACTTTCTGGTAGCCATTCCCAGTTGTTCGTCGACAACCCCTATTATTATTAGAAAAGCAAACTATTACTATATTAAGTATATTACTAATATATACCATATTAACTCACATAAGAGCAAGAAAACAAACGCGCGCTAGTTTGGTCTTGGTAGAACTCAGGTGCGGTTAATCGCGCTAGCGCGCGGTTCGTGCAATCTTGGCATTACTAAGCAGAGGAATGCAATTATACAAGGGCTAATCTCCAGCATCTCTACTCTGTAACGGTGGTAAACGCAGACATTACCGTCCGCCAGGCGAAAAAGACACTTGACTAGACTAGTGATGCTCGCTAATTCTCTATGTATCTCATATAGCCATTCTGCGACTGCGACACACTTGCGCATTTTTTGCGTGCTCCACCAGCCGCCCACCCTATGGTCGACGTCACGGTGACCCTGTAACATTTTTTTATTTTATTTTCAAATATCATTACCACCCTTTAGGCTATGACGAGACTAACTACAAAACAAATAAAGATATATAGTAAAATGGCATACCATACTCCACTTCTGCCACAGTTTTTTTTTTTTTTTTATTTCACGTGATCCCGCATACGGCTGTTCGCCATGGCAAGGCACTTCTGCCACAGTAAGGAAAAGCTCTTTTGACCCCGTAACATACTCGATACATAATATCTCCTACTCTTCCTCTAATACTCATCCGCCTGCCAACGGAAATCATATTCGGGCCCATCTTCCTCAGTATCACTAATGATTGGAAAGAAAACTACATGGCTACACTGTTTTCCATTCAACCTAGCACGTGCCCGTGCATGATACACGCGCACTGGCGCTGAGAGGTTTGCCAAGACCGAACTAGCGCGCGTTTGTTTTCTTGCTCTTATGTGAGTTAATACGGTAGTAGTGTACATTCACAGACTTATGGTAAACTTCAGTCACCGAAATGTCTCTATCCAGTCACTTTCTCTGACTGGATGCAGGTAGGGGTAAGCGACGCTAGCTATAAATGTATTTAAGCGCGATCGCCAATCTAGTAGTACGTACAGCCCATGCTCAGATCCATGCCAGGATAGATTGAAACCGTTGGAATGATCGATACTTCTCATACTGCCTCGCCTCTACCCACTGGTATTGCTTCAGCTTACACATGCTCGCCGCTTACTGCCGTACTACACATCTCGCCTCACCTCATATCGCCTCGCCTCGCATTGCCTCGCGTCACATCGGCTCGCTTCACACCCACGTATTTTCAAGTTGACGACAATGTCCACATCACTCCTACGTCCCCGTGAAATCATTGCCGCTATGCTGGCTGCATAATTCAAAAGGCCAGAGAACGGGGAAAGCTGTGGACTAAACCCGAGTGCTGCGAGACCCCGACTCCAAGCTTCTGCACTTTCTCAAGGCTTCTTGATTTCGGCAGCAGGTGGCTCCGTATCCAAGAATTACTGCTAAAAATCACACTCAGGATGTTATCACTCCGCACTCACGGCTGAAAGTGGCTGAAGCACCAGATGGAGAGTGACACTTTTTTTTTTTATATATATCAGTGATCGATGGAGTGTGACTAAAACGGACGTCCACTACGCCACGTTTGATGGACAGTTACTGAAACGCCAGAATATCAAGGAATTCAGGAACGCGATGACAGTGCAGACAACCATACTCAGAATGTTATTGTTCTGCACTCATGCAGGATGATAGTCAAGGAGGATACTGAAGTAGATATCCAAGTATTGGAGTAGGTGGCCTGGCAGCGTCGTAGATTTTTTTTTTTTTTTTTTTCACGTGACCCCGCTTGTAGCTGTTCGCCATGGCAGGGCAGCGTCGTAGATAACTGTGGGCATGGGTCTGAGCATGTGTTGTACGTACTACTAGATTGGCGGTCGTGCTTAAAATACATTTATAGCTAGCGTCGCTTACCCCTAATTGCATCCAGTCAGAAAACGTGACTGGAGTCACAGTCACTATGGAGCACCTCATGCTTTCAGGGGATAGTGGACGACTGTCTACTCCGCAGCGGCGAAGTAGCTGTGTGTGGAACCCTGCATGTGTGAGAGATCTCAGTAGCTGTACCACATTACGATTAACAGATGACGTGCATCCAGGGCGCACAAGGCGCATGTGGGGTTTTCAGGACCCCGGGCGCTTCAGGGCGATTTTTTTTTTTTGCCAATGGGAGTGTGATCTGGAGTCAAGTGATCCCATGAAAGTATTGCAATTTTTCTTCAGATGAAGCAACAACAAAAACCGGCTTCTATGGATCACGATAGTGTACATATTCTCGCACATTCGATGTTCGATGTAAGAGGATCGGACCCCTACGGGAACTGTGGTTTGATGCTGCAAAATCTTGGGGAACCTCACCAGACGGCTGTTCACCCAAATAACTTCACCGATCTCGCGTGATGAGAAGGGATCCCCACGATTGTAAGCACCAGTCTCAATCTATCTAGGTGCTTACTCGCCCGTCCAAGATCACACATATCGCCATAGCCCGTAGGGCGGCAAGCGATTAATATAAAAAAAAAAAAAAAAAAAAAAAAAGATCACACATGACACCAAACAAACACACAGCAGGCGATTGTGCACAGGTCTATAAGTATGGTCAATTTTCTGTCCTCTGTCTCCTTTCTTTCAATATCACGAACAGTGTTCAGCAGCAAGGCAGCTTTCGTGCACTGCCTCCGAGTGCAATCCTTTCTTTTACGACTTTCTCCTGGGCTGGTCCCATATAGTTTTTTACCTTCTTGCTTCTAGTATTTCATTCTGTTAACCACTATCTTCTAACCTGACCCATCGTGCCTATTTCTACACAATATAACATTAACCTCGAGCTCATCACAAAATGAAGTTCTCCGATTTCCAAAGTATCCTCGGCCTCCTGCTGCTCCTGTGCAGCCACGTGCTCGCAGCCGGTATCGAACTCGAAGAAATGGTGTGGGAGGTCCCAAACCGTGGGGAACTTTACGGCTACATGGGCACCATTACACTCCCTGAGGAGATCACCATGACCCAATTGACAACTGACACCAAAGAGACCATGGAGATGCTTAAAGCTCGACTCAGGAAGGACCAGTGGCCTCCCGACACTTGGCCCGCAGCGCTTTCTGGCTTTACTGTGGACCGCAAGAAAATCTATTTCGCCACCTCAATAAGAGGGCCTGGAGCAGTTCCCGGCAAGGCAGGCAAAGCGATGGACATTCAGAAGCAGGTCATCAAAGCTCTAGACACCTGTAAAGCCAGAGTCGGCAGTGGGTGGGGACACAATAATGACGGCAAGTGCGGAGAAATCATGGCGACAAACGCGTGGTTCAAGGAAAATGGCCCAAATTCGAGCCTGATTAATAAGGACAAGAAGCTGATAGTCACTTTCAATAAAAATGGGGGTCTAATGGACCCGTGCCACGACAGTAATAAGGACGAAAAGGGGGCCGTTTATGGGTGCCGTGGCTACTTACGCGAGTTGGGGTTCAAGCCGGATCAGGTGAAGGGATGCGAGAAGGTGCAGGCGCAAACTTGCCCGCCGCCGAACAGCCCGACCGCCCCCAATACCCCCACCTCTCCTAATCCTCACACAACGTCTAAGCTGGAAACAAAGTCAGGGACCCCTACACCCCCAAGGCCGAAGACGCCGCCTACCAACACAGGTGGCAAGAATCCGGAAACAAAGTCAAAGCCCCCTACACCCCCAAGGCCGAAGACGCCGCCTACCAACACAGGTGGCATGAAGCCGGTCAAGAAGGCATCCAAAAGGGCCCCAGTTCGCCGGCACGCAAGGATGTTCGGTTAATCATAAAATATTTGAAGTAGGTGTGTCTGAGCTTGGAAGCTGATGTCTTGGAGAGCTACGTTGAGAGGAGGCATATGAATAGTTTATGTCCTGCAGTTATCATGTATAGATAATATTAATTGATGATTCTTCTCTTATACCTTCTGGGAACTTTACTGAGATCCAATCATGGGATCAAAATGTGCCCTTCAATTGCCCGTGAAGACTTGCCGTAGAAGCAATAATTGAGTTGCAATGACATCAAATGATTATTTACCTCCATATGAACGTTCTAGTCTGCTTGGGAACACTTGCTTGATCGCGAATAGAGAGAAAGTAGTGTTCTTTACAAAAACGATCTAGAGAAAAACACGCAGTGTAGTGAAGAACATGAATGTACTTATAGGAGCGGAAGGGTATACGAGAGCTGCTTTGTCACCGTGAAGGCTATAGAGATACCGTTGAGTCTATTGAACTTAGAGTCGCAAGAACAGCAGGTCTATATACATGAGAAAGCATAGCATAACGTGACTTGGAAACCATAACTGAATAGGGAATTATCAGGGAAGATATCATATCAGGAAGGTGAGAAAGGCACGGGATGCGTGGCTTGCAAAGAAAACCCCCTGTGTCACGGCTTGGCGTGCCATGGCGGCAGAGGGAAGCTGATTACTAGTACGTGTGGACGTCTAAGGGAGCCAAGATCCTTGACCACGTGCGCAAACGTAAGCGAGTCGCTGACCGGCCCGTACGGATACTCCTATATATACCGACCGCACTACCGGGTGGTACCGGTAGTTCTACCTTTTGGTGCAACGGTTTGCAAACGGTCGGTTGCAATCCGTAACACCCTGGCGTTAAGCCGCACAAAAGTTGGTGTCGTGGCGTGATTCATATACTGTCCAGTAGTAAAACTAGATGCATATGAGTGGAACGAAAAGATAGATAACAGTAACAGGTGGCAACGGATGTAATGTTCCGACAGTACTTACATTACTTGTATGTATTTACATACTCGCTTATGACCTAGGGTCATAGTGAGCTATCACAACTACTATCTATAAGATAACAGTAATGCAAAACTCTCATCTTCCTGATTAGTACAGTTACCAGAACTGCGTTCATGACAACAATTTGATCTTGTAACTTGACGTTTGCAGGGGCCTAAGTTATGGCAATGCAACCACCAAAACTAAATACTTGCCATCACCGCAATCCCTATCATATTGAAGAAAGACATCCTCACACCAAAGAAGGACGGTGACGAAGACCCATTGAAGCGCCTGATGGACCTACTGGACGAGACGGGGGGAAATAGGGATTAATCGCATTTCTTGACCTTGACTTTACTTTTCTTTCATTTTTACTCCTGTCATCTCGTATCTCTTGATTTTGACTTCTTTTCAATTCTTAAATATCTTTGTACCTGCACCTCGCCATAGCCCTTAGGGGGCATGCGAGTAATGATATAAAAAAAAAAAATAAAAAAAAAAAAATAAAAATTCCAATTCTAGAATGGTGGAGGATTTCGGATGTCTCTGCCTGTATTGATCATATCCTAAAATTTTGCTCAAATGGAAGAGAAATACCTACAGCACATTTGGTAATTTTCCTGGAACTTTTGCTAATAGGAATATAGTTACAATTACAATTCTGATTCTTACTAATATTCATCTATAGAAATTTGAACGCGGAGCGAAATAATAATCATGAATATGAGACTCTAGTATTTTCACTGATAGTAGCGACCTGCCAGGAGCCGGTACTCCCCTGCTACTGGCAGCAAGTTGTCAATAGCAGACAAGTTGTGCAGCAATTTGAAAGTGGAAAGGGGTTGTTAGCGAGCAGTAACTGTCAGTAGGTAGGTCAACCTTTTACTTAGGACCTAGTGGTACTTGCGTTCCGGCTTGCTCGGGAATAGACTACATTGCTCAGGAATCAGTCTTTCACAGGCAGCTAATATCAGTTCACCGGAAAGCTCTTTTTTTTTTTTTCTTTTTGTTTTCTGGCCACATAACCCCGCAGACAGGCAGGGACCCATATACCTGGGTATGGTTAGTCATCTAGCTACTTGATCTACTCTACGTACAAGATTTGGGGACTAAACGTACCTCCAGCCTCGCGGATAGCCCAGACCGACGCTGGCGAACCATTCCTCGATTGCATCAACCTCTCCCTCATCCTCCCGCCACCCGTACTCTTCGAAGTCTTTTTTTTTTCTTTTAAATATCATTACTCGTTGGAGAGAAGGTGATGGCCAGCAGGCTGCAGAAGGAAGATCGCCTTTTCCACAGACTCCAGTTGGGAGTGCGAAAAGGGAGGAACGCGATCCAGGCGATGGCAAGGGCGGTGACCAAGGTGCAGAGGTGTCTGCACAGAGGGGGGAGAGCAGCGTGGGTGACGGCGGATGTTAAAGGGGCTCTAACATTGTGAGAAAGGAGGTAGTGATGGGAGGATAGAGGAGAGGGGGGTGAGGAAGTGAAGAGGAAGCGGAGGTGGCTGGAGGAGTTTATGGGGGGAGGGAATTTGGGGTGTGGTGGGACGGCAAGGAGAGGGGGAGGGGCAGGTCAAATGTGGGGGTCCCGCAGGGATCACCGCTCTTGCTGGTCGTTTTCCTGATCTTCATGGCACCCACCATAGAAAAGATGGAGAGGAGGTTGAGGGAGGTAGCAACCGGGGTGGAGGTGGAGGTTCCATCGTACGTGGATGACCTGGCGGCGACAATCCTGGACTGGCATGGATACTGGAATATCGCACGGCTTAGGGAGGAGGTGAAGATGGCGATGGCAGAGGTGGCAGAAGAGGATCAAATTCCACTAGAGGAGTCAAAGTGGGAGATGATAACTTTCGGAGTGGGGAAAAGGTGGAAGGAGGGGGAGATGCTGAAGTGGCTGGGGGTCATTTTCGACGAGAAGCTGATCTTCAGTACGCATTGGCGACAGTGTTCCCAACGGGCCGGCCAGGCCAGGCCAAGGGTATGGCCTGGCCGGCCGTGAGGTCCGCCCGCGCCGGTCCAGGCGGCCTGAATGTTTCAGGCCGGTCCAGGCCATTCAGGCCATTCGGGCCATTCAGGCCATTCAGGCCGGTCCAGGCCATTCAGGCCGGTCCAGGCCATGCAGGCTGCAGTGTGAGTTAAGTTATACAGTAGCTAGCTATATACAGAACGTACTCTAAATTCTACGTATACCTCATTCTCTAATGTTTAGGATTTTGCTTGCTGATTTTACACCGCCAGTATCGCTTTCCATTAGCCATGCACATCTTCACCATAGTGTCAAATCCAACTTTGTCGCACCAGATTTTTGTAACCCAAATTCCAGAAGACTCGATATCGGCATCAGATTGGACTGCAGGGAATCGTCGGTGCAAGGTCAAAACTTGAACTGCACTATGGAGAGTGAAGAATAGGAGAATACTAAAGGAATCATCATCGCCAGTACCGGTGGTTGGAATGTCTGTCTCCCTGCAATACTAATAAGAAATTAGTATATAGTCAAGCGATACAAAAAAAAAATTACCTACCTGAATACCTGCGAAAAGTGCTGCTCAATAAAAAAAAGTCTAGATAGTTACCCGAAAATATTGAAAGGTTCATATTAAATCCGTGTCCAAGTAAACCTGAAGGTGGCCCCTGAAATAGCCTCGTAACCAGCCCTCCTGCCCCTGAAATTGCTTGAACGGCCTGAATGGCCTGGACGGCCTGGGCGGCCTGGCCGGTTGGGAACACTGATTGGCGAGATAGGCTGAGCAGAGCAAGGAGGCTAGCGGGGTGTCACAGCCTACGCCCTACAGTCTCCGCACACTAAGCCACAACCACCGGCAAGTCACGACCGCCGGCAAGTCACGACCGCCGGCAAGCCACGACCGCCGGCAAGCCATGATCGCCGGCAAGCTCATAGAACCGGCTAGCTACATGTAGCTAGCAAGCTGCCAGTATAGCCCGCTTGCCAGTATAGCCCGCCTGCCAGTATAGCCCGCCTGCTTGTATGGTCCGCCTGCCAGTACAGGCCGCCTGCTAGTATAGCCCGCCTGCTTGTATGGTCCGCCTGCCAGGACAGGCCGCCTGCTAGTATAGCCCGCCTGCTAGTATAGCCCGCCTGCCAGTACGACCCGCCTGCTAGTATAACCCGCCTGCCAGTACAGTCCGCCTGCTAGTATAGCCCGCCTGCCAGTACGACCCGCCTGCTAGTATAACCCGCCTGCCAGTACAGTCCGCCTGCTAGTATAGGCCGCCTGCCATCATAGCCTGCCTACCATGAAAACTCTGCCTTCACCACTCTGTTCTTACTACTGCCCTCGTCGCTGCTTCTACCTTTGTATTATGTTTCTTAGGTAATGAACCTATCATGTATATATAGGCTCTATCTTGCCCTCATGTAATAGTTTCTTCTCTCCTTGTCTGTTGTCTTGTCTTCTTAATAGACCCATATGGTTCCTCGCAGTCCATATGTTCTTGTTATTCTTGTCAATCCCTAGATCTAATTCAGTACTTGGTCTTCTCTGCCTTTTCACCATAGCCTACCATCGCCGTTGAACTGGAACCGCTGAACTACTACCTGCAAGCCTCTCCTGTCAAGCCTCTGCTGTTTAGCACTTGTGAAACTACTGTTACCCTGAACTGGCCGTATCCCTTAGCAGCACCCCGCCCGCCGCCGCTGCGTGACATGGGGGCACTCTCAGGACTGGGAAACCGGGACTAGGAAATGTCACCATGGAGCTGGTGGCAGGCGTATATAAGGATGGTGAGGGCAGTGGCAATGTAGGGGAGTGAGATCGGATAGAGAGGCCAGAAGGAGTGGAAGAAGGAGATGGAGCAAGTACAGCTGCAAGTCTTGAAGAGGGCAGCTGGAGGGGGGAGAGGTGCGGGTCAGAAGGGTGAATGCGGTATGCGGGGTAGAAGACGTAGAGACAGTCCTGGATGGCGTGCAAGCGAGAGCAATCATCTGGGAGGTGGAGGTACCATCGGAGCTGGCAGAGCTCTGCACAGGCGACTTCGGAGTTCGGAGTAGGAGTTCGGAGAGAGAGGAGGAGGCAAGAAATTGTAGAGACTGGGGGGTGCAGTGGGCACTGGCCGAGGAAGATGGGTATGAAGCTGTACTGGACTGCTGGCAAGGTCAGTGGGCGAGGTTCTCAGAGGAGGGGGAGAAGATCTCATGGGGAGAGGGGTGTGAGAAGGTGGAGGTGGAGATCGCAGTGAGGCTGGGAAGAAAGAAGGGGGAAAGAGAGGAGTGGAGAACCTCGGTTGAGGAAGCCAGAAGAGGGAGGGTGATTCTCTTCTCGGATGGCAGCAAGATCGAGGATAGCAAGATGGGGGCGGGTGCATCAGCAATATTGAAATAATCGCCCCGTGCGCCTGGAGCATAGGGCGCACAGGGCAAGAACTGGGGAACATGTTGCAACGCGGTCCCGTCGCGTGCGCCATGTTGCATCCTACCATACATGGATCGCCCTGAGAAATCGGTGAATGTATCTGCCAAGTCTGGAAGATCCGGCCTTGCAAGCAGTCCCCACAACGCACAGCCAAGCGGCCTTCGCATCACTGATCCAGCAAACAATAATGGTTGCACCACATGAAACTGTTGGCTAATTGGCTGTGCATAGGGCTTGATCTACAATGCAACTTGCTTTGGGAGTTCACTGGCGCTGCTAACCAACTCCCTGACCTTTCCAGTCAGGGATAATGACCTTACAGATTCATTTGCTTTTAACTTATACTCTCCTCGAGAGGGTGACTGTATGCAGCGATGCCTAAAAGAATCAATCAAATATACTATACCTTCTTGAGAGATACTATGTTCTCTTGAAGGCCCGTTTGATCCTATAATCCCTAGAGCGAAGCTTACTAATTATGATAGCTGGTACCTGTTACATTGGAATTCATAATGCGAGGTAACTTTATTTATTTGATCTATTATTATCTTAAAAAATTTGCTCCCCATGAACCAATTCTGGGACATACAATAAAATAACCAAAACTTCCACTGAAATAAAAGTATATAGGAGAGCCCTGCCATGCCCAATAGCTGCAAGCGCAGGTATATGATACGGTAAAAAAAAAAAAACAGTATAGCAATCACTAAGAGGAGCAAAAAAGCAGGACGGCTCTTACTTATTATCTTGCCATAACCTATAAGATTTAGCTTATTCTGCTGCATCTCGTACCATAGAGAGAAATGAGTCATACCTGTCAAATTGAGCTTATTCTTGTGCTGTCGAGAGAGAATTATCATACCTGTTAATTAAGATCATCCTGCCTCATCTACGACGTGGAAATGGTACTGCTCTCCTTATAGATTGAGTCCATATGTAGCCATTGACGGAAATCTGTCATACCTATCAGATTCAGCTCATTCAGCCTCATCTTATACTATTGAGAGGGGTCTACAATACCTGTTAAATTTAACTTATTATGTCTCATCTCTCACTATCAAAAGGGCCTGTCATACTTTGTTAATAGAGCTTATACTACTGTATCTCCTGCCATCGTGAAGGGTCTACCATACCTGTGAAATTTAACTCATATTACCATATTCTGCATTGTTGAAGGCTGCCATCCTGTCAGATTAAGCTGTTGTTGCCATATCTCACATAGTTGAGGAGGACCTAGCATACCTATTAAGTTGAGCTGTTGTTGCCATATCTCGCGTGGTTGAGTGGACCTAGCATACCTATTAAGTTGAGCTAGTTAGCAGCAGTAAAAGGAGTGGGTTGCTTGTGCTTTGATTCCTGCCTACACGAGATGCAATTCGGGCATGATTTTGTTGTTGCCATATCTCGTATGGTTGAGTGGGACCAGCATACTTGTTAAGTTGAGCTCATGTTAGTATATTTCGCGTGAGTGGGACCTAGCATACCTATTGAGTTGAGCTTATGTTGCCATATCTTACACCATCAAGGTATGCGATCCTGTCAGATTAAGCCATATTTCATACCGTTAGGTAGAACGCGTTATACTTATTAGATTCAGCTCATTCTATCATATTTTACGCTATTTAAGACAGCCCACCATACCTACAAAATATTCGCGTCAACAAATACAATCTCTATGCATTAGCATATTGCACATGTCTGCCAGTAGCCTAGTTGTGATGTCAGAGTGGGAGATAATCCTAGCAGTATTAACCGGCAACCTGGAAGTGTACTGATCAGCAGCCTATCATCCTACTTTGGGTTGCCAGCCGACCTATATGAGTAACAACCAGCGGCTGTAGTGGCCGGCCCAATGAGCGGCCCAACGCGCAGCCTAATGAGCGGCCCAACGCGCGGCCTGATGAGCTGGATTTTGGCGCACCAGCGTATGGTTCGTCCCAAATTAGCAATGTCCTAACAGGGCAGCTCAGGCATACTTGCCAGATTGAGATAATTGACTGCCCTGAAGATATTGAGCAGATTGGACCAATTGAGCGTATCGAGCATATGGAGTGCGGGTATGAGATATAGAGAGTAGAGAATATTGGGCATATTGAGCCTGTTCAGCATATTGGGCATGAATTCCCGACCCGGGCTAGGAATTGGCCACTTTCGCAGTGCATATGAGATGTAGAGAGTATTAAGTACATTGAGCATGCCATGAGTTGCAGAGAATATTAAGCATATTGACTGCACACATGAGGTATAGAGAGTATTGAGTATATTGAGCGCACGCATGAGATATTGAACATGTTAAGTATATTGAGTATTTACTGCGCGCATGAGCTATTGAGAGGAAATGGAATCGGCATGCCGAAGGTGATATGTACGAATTACGGGGCTACGAAAGGGCCTCACGCCGACCTAATGCTGAAGGCGATATATACAAATTAAGGGTCCCACGCCGACAGCCAGCGTCGGGCTGCAGGTCAATTATTGTAATTGCATTGTGGATACCCAAATGCGCCGAGATGCAATAATCATTGATCAAAGGTTCACTTGTGGCATCAGGATGCGACAGGGTGTAAGATCTAGCGTCAGAACGCTGGGGCGCACAGGGCGCAATACGAAAGGTGGGTTGCATCAGGGCGCTGAGTAGGTACGCCTTTTTTTTTTTTTTTTTTTTTTGTCACATGACCCCGCATGCGGCTCTTCGCCATGGCAGGACGAGTAGGTACGCCTGAACGCAACCTTTGTTTTGGTCATGGATGCCCACTACTCAATTGAAATAAACTTTAACTGTTGCAAAGGGAGCTTTAGAACTGGGCTACTCGCAGAGTCACTTACTCGGCTACTTATTGGACTGCTTATCGGGCTGCTCATTGGGTCGGCCACTACAGCCGCTGGTTGTTACTCACATGGGTCGGCTGGCAACCCAATATAGGATGATAGGCAGTTGCTCAGTACACTTCCAGGTTGCCGGTTGATACTGCAGGAATTACCCCTCATTCTGACGTCAAGTTCAGTGTTGACTAGGTTGGTGATACAACGTGCCGACGCGCTCAGAACATGTTTGTTTATGTTTGTTGACGCGACTGTTGCAGCACATATTTACAGGTATGGCAGGCCCCTCTTAACAGCATGACATTTGGCAGAAAAAGCTATTGACAGGTAAGGCAGCTCTCCTCAATGCTCCTCGATGCACCACAATGAGCCGAATTCTCTATTGCAGCGAGAGTGGCAAAATGGACTATATTACATGCTAGATATACATAATCAGTTGTCAAACAAGGCGTTCTATCTGCAGTACCTGCTATTGTAAAAAAGCTTCTTCAGTGTCTATAAGTGGTTAATACCGTGAAAGCACATGGCACACTTATCAGTTGCGCAGAGACGTAATAGAGGCATCTGGAAACTGCCTGGGTGTAAACAACCTTAGTTAGTGTGTCTAGTTATGATCAACAGGTAACATGCATCCAGGGTGCATAGGACGTTACAATGAATAGATGAGGTGCATTCAGGGCGCACAGAGCCTTAGTTACTGCGCCAGGTTACAATGAATAGATGACGTGCATCCAGGGCGCACAGAGCCTTGTCTAGTGCGCCTGGTTATAATGAATAGATGACGTGCATCCAGGGCGCTCAAGGCGCTTGGGGGGTATTCACATCCCCGGGTGCTTCAGCGCGATTTTTCGTTTTTGCTGAAGTTCACGGCCCTGAGTCCCTCAGCCTCCGCCTCCTCTCTGCAATTAGCTCTACCAGACGCGCCAGGTCTGCAGTCCTTGCTTTGCCCGTTCTCCCTGCATTCCTGACTGCACTAATCGCTGCTTGAGAGTCCGTGAGCAGTAACACCTTCACCCTATTGTCAACGGCCTCCAGTGCCCCTTTCATTCCAGCAACCTCTCCGTCCCATACTGTTACCTTTGAACCAACCACCTGCTTCCCTATACCTTGCCTGCCACCACCTGCTGCCAGCACCACCCACCTGTGATCTGTTGTTCCACCGTCATGTTCTTTTCCTCAATTCTCTCCTCCACATTTCTCACTCGTGATAGTGGGTCCACATTCACATGTTGTTTCCCCGGTTTATGCCATACTTCGACCGAGTCCAGGAAAGGGGCCAGATTCATGCGGAACTTGTCAATCCGTAAGCTGTAGACTGTGTTTGCTGATGAATGTAGTACTGGCGATATGGGCTGATGGACTGATATGATGACAACTTTTTGATCCCTCCAGTAGGTGTCTTAGCTTGTTGAAGCTCCATGCAACACATGCCAATTCTCGTTCTGTTGACTCATAGTTCCGCTCGTATGCTTTTGTATTCCGTGAGATGTATGCTACCACTCTTTCTCTCATCTTCCCTTCTCCTGGGGCCGTAGTGTCATATTTTTCCACCTGCTTCTTGCATTCATTCAAGTCTCTTATTGGCCTGTATTTCGTCTTTAGGTCTTTTCTCAGCTGCACAATCTCTGAGTCGCCATCCTTCTCTTCTGCTACCATTGTCCAAGCTTCCGCCTGAGTCAGCCGCCTCTGCCGTTCTCGATCCTCATATTCCTTTATCAAGTCTGGTGATGGCGGCGGTGGTGATGTCTGCATCGGTGGTGCTCCCATGGACGCGATCTTTTTGGCCTCCTCATCGCTGAGTCGGCGCTTGATCTCATACGGTTGGTTGGGAGTTGGAGCCTTCCCCTTTCTTTTCCTCGTATTGGGGCAGCTCGTTGCTGTGGCTGCAGCGGTGGCGATGGTGGTGGTGGTGGCAGTGGTGGCGGTGCCCCCGGGTTTGTCTCCACGCACGTGATGGGGCTGAACCCCAATACCTGTAGCTCATAGGGTGGCAAGAAAAAAGAAATGCCCTCGAGCTATCCAAGAACATGATGATATTGCTGAAAATCACACCCAGGAGATTATCATTCTATAATCACGGTGGAAAGCTGCTGTAGCACTAGCAAGGTTATAGAGAGAGGTAACTAAAATGCTAGAACATCTTAAATTCAGAAGTGTGATAATAGTGCAGATAATCACACTCAAGATGTTATTGTTCTGCAGCCACGTAGTATAAGATAGTTTAGAAGGATAGCGAAGTAGATACCCAAGTATTGGATTAGGTGGTCTGGAAGCATGGTAGATAATGATGCAGACATGGGTGTGAACATGGGTTGCATGTACTAATAGATTAGCACTTGCTTTAAGTACATATATGGCTAGCGCCTTTTATCGCTACTTCCATCCCGTCAGACTTCCATCCCGTCAGAAAAGTGACTGGATGGAGACATTCCGTACTATATGCTTGCGCTTATTGTATTTCACAGTTGCTCATGTATCCCAATATGCAATTGTGCAGCAATTTATCAATTTATTGAATAATGACTAAAACTATATACAAAACTAAACATTTTCTGCCAAATTCCCATGCCCACTTCACCCAACTCGTAGTCATCAAGTTGGCCTGAAGCTGCCACTCACGGTAGGCTTGCTGTTGAAATCGCACCATCGAGTGGCACTGAGCTCATTCAGCCTGAGAAACCAGAGGGGAGTGACTTTGAGAGACACCTTGAGGGCTCATGGGTTGAAGCAGCAGATCGAGAAAGGAACGGTGACATGGACTCGGAGGGTAGAAGGCATTGCGAGGACAGCTTTGCTAGACTTAGTGTTTGCACGAAGGGATGAATGGGAGATAAGAAGCATTTCATGGATAGCAGGTGGAGATCATGCGATGATATATGGAAGTCTCAAGATACCTCGGGTGGCACACAGGATTCTGAAAGTTACTGACTGGGAGAAGTGGGAGGAGTTCGTGGAGAAGTGGGGGGACAGGCCTCTGAAAGAAGAAACGAATGCCTACGAACTGTTAGTTAGACTAGGCAAGACATTCACCAAGGAGGCATACATTATGGACCGATCGAAGCGGTGGTTCGATAAGGAGGTGAAGGAGGCAAGAAAGATGGTGAGGTATATATTGCGGAAAGGGGGTAGAGAAGAGAAGACAAGAGCAAGGAGGCTGTTAAGAGACATTATCAGAGAAAAGAAGAAGGCATTTTGGGAGAGGTATATGGAAGAGGACCGAGTAACATCGCCGTGGGACATCTTTCGGCTTGCAAAGGACCCATTTAGACAGAGGGATCTCATGGATATCCCAGGTACAGACCAGGAGGTTATGGCGGCACTTATCAAGCGCAACTTCATTACGACCGAGACAATTGAGATGAGACAATGTTTGAAGCCTACTGGAGTACTTATGGATAGAGAAGAAGCGAGACAAGCCATAGACAAGGCTTTGGCAAAGACGAAATCCAGATCTGCACCAGGCCTAGATGGAATACAGTATGGGATCCTGAAGTTATTGAAGGGGACAACACTGGGGATGGCAGTCAGGGAGGAGATTGTGAACTATATAAATGGGAACTACGACTTCGCTCGAGGCTTCAGTGTCACGATGATACACAAGAAAGGAAAGCCGAGGGATGATCCAGCAGGATGGAGGCCAATTACATTATTGAACACCGTGGCCAAGTTAGGGCAAAAGGTGGTGGCGGACCTTATTCAGCGAAGAGACCGTCTGTTTAGCAAGACTCAGTTGGGGGGCAGACCCAAACGGGGGATGGAGGACTTACAGAGACAAGTCCTAAAAGAGGTGGACAAACGCCTGGACAACGGAGAGTGGACAGCAATAGTAGGGGATGATATCAAGTCGGCTTTCAATCACCTGCGAAGGGAGAAGGTTGTACGGAGAATTAAGGCTGAAGACAAGAATTTAGCGGCATTTGTTGAGGGGTTCCTGCAACCGATGAACTTTCAGATCGCATGGGATGGGAAAACCAGAGGAGAGAGCACAATGACAGATGGAACGCCTCAGGGGTCACCATTATCCCCAGTCATCTTCCTGGTAGGTATAGCACCGGTAGCGGAGAAGGCCGAACGCAGAGGCTTCAACAGGTCCTATGTGGACGACTTTCACAGTGTACTCTCAAGCAAGTCAATGCGAGACTTGAGGAGGGGTATAAGAGTACACCGTGAAAAGCTAACCCAGGAGGCGCTGGAGGAAGGCTTTGAACTGGCCCCACGGAAGTCCGAAACTATCATCATAGGGTCCAAGGGAAAGAGTTACAGACTGGGAGGACTGCACATCGACTGGGAGATGAAGTTTAATGACCATTTCAACCGGAGGCTACACCTAGGAAAAGCGGCGTGGAGGATAGCAGCCAGACTGAAAGGGCTACCGCCAGCCAGACGGAGACAGTTATATACAGGAATTGCAAGGAATATTGCGACCTGGGGGTGCTGGGCGTGGGTGGAGTACGCGAAAGGAGCATCTCCAGAAGGTAAAATCAGATCGTTGGAGAGGTGGCAATACGTCGTGGCGAGAGAAATAACGGGGGCCCCGTGGGGGACGAGACGGGACGTGGTAGAAGGACTGACAAACCTGGAGTCCGTCGAGACGTTTGTTTATGGGGAGGCAGAGAGGGTAGAGGCCCGGACATTGAGGTTCGGTGATGAACCAGTCAGAAGACCACAGCCGGACACGATATACCTAAGAGGGGCCCTTGGACACAGAGACTCCCTGCCTCTACATGTGCACCCAATACACCCGTCCGATCTTTGTAAGGAGGAGTGGGAGAGACTGATAGCCAGGGAGGAAGAAGAAGGATGGATGAGTGTGTACACAGATGGGAGCAGAATGGAGGACAAGACAGGCGCCGGAGTGCATCAAGCCGGAAAAGACGCATCCATATACCTAGGGGAAAGATGTACAGTCAATGACGCCGAACTGTTAGCGGTGGGAGAGGCCATGTGCAGAGAGGGGGAGCTGCTAATCGTAACGGACTCCAGGACCACGGTGACAAGGATGAAGGGGATAGCCAGGGGGGACCTAACCCCAGGAGGAGCAGAGGAGTGGGTACGGAGAAGGTGGGATGAAAGGATGTCGAGGGGGGATCGAGACCTGGCGATTCTGTGGGTAAAAGCACACAGAGAGATAGCCGGTAACACCGAGGCGGACACGGCGGCCAAAATAGCCACGGCGCTACAATACCAGGACGAGACGGTGACAGAAGCGGGCATCCGACAAGAGGCGAAGGCTAGTAGAGGGGTGGAGAGAAAGAGACTACAGCTGACGTACAGGCCACTCGAATACCTGGGGACCAGAAGGAGGGTAGCCACACTCGCAGGCATCATGGGGGACAAAGGATTGAGACAATGGAGACACCAGATAGGGAAGGAGGATTCACCGGAGTGCAGGTGGTGTGGAAAGGCCCTATCGAGAGAGTGCGAGGCATGGAAGAAGAGACTACCGGGAGGAGAGACGGGGCTGAAGATGCCAATAGGAGTGGAGAAAGGGAAGGGCAAGGGGAAGGAAGAGGGGGAGAAGAAGGGGATGACACTGGCCGAGGTGCTGGACTGGGCAGCGAGTTAGCTGTTTTTTATTCGACCATTATTTTTCCTTTACGCTCTTTTCTTATCTATCATCTGCGATTCACACATTCTGTACTCAATACCTCGCCGTAGCCTGATAGGCGGTATGCGAGTAATGAAATAAAAAAAAAAAAAAAAAAAAATCATTCAGCCTGATCTCGCCCCGCCGAAGTCTGCCATACCTGTCAATTCAGCTTATTTCTGTAGCATATCGGGTCGTTGAGAGGGATCCGCTATACCTGTCAATAGAGCTCATTCTGTAGCATATCGCGCTGCCGAGTGAGACCTGTCAATAGAGGTCATCCTGTAGCATGTCGCGTGCCGCCGAGAGGACCTGCCATACCTGTCAATAGAGCTCATTCTGTAGCATATCACGTGCCATCGAGAAGGGCTGCAATCCCTGTTAAAAGAGCTCATTCTGTAGCAGATCGCGCTGTCGAGTAACTGCCAGGGGGGGAGGAGGACCTGAGACGACCCCCAAAAACAGACGGAGACAGAGACACACTGACAGAGATCCTGTTATGGGCCAGTAAAGAGTAGAGATAGGGACGGGACATTATTGAGATTTCGCCATATTATTTTCTTTTACTCAATTCCTTTCATTTCCGTTACATATGTATTTAAAAGAACCTCGCCATAGCCTATCAGGCGGCATGCGAGTAATAATATAAAAAAAAAATAAAAAATAAAAAATAAAAAATAAAAAATAAAAAATAAAAAATCCCTGTCGAGTGGGATTTGCTATACCTGTTAAAAGAGCTCATTCTGTAGCATATTGCGCTGTCAGGTGGAAAGAGTTATACCTGTCAGATTCAGTCAGATTCAGTTCATTGTGCGCCGTGTAAGAGGGCCTGCCATACCTGTAAATATGTGCTGCAATATTCGCGTCAACAAACATGCTCTCAGCGCGCCAGCAGTGTTACAATGAGGGGTAATTCTAGCAGGGCCAACCAGCAGCCCGGAAATGTGTGATCAACAGCCCATCACGCCCATATCATACTACTGGTAGCGTTCGCACTCGGTGTGAGTTGTGAGTCGGTTTTTCTGAGTGAGTCGGTTTTCGGGTCGGTTTGTCACGCTGGAAAACGTACCTGACTCGGCTGCCGAGTGAGCCGGGTCGGGTTGTATGTGCGGCGTAACTGAGTCGGTGTGATAATGTACAACTACTACTCAGGTCCTGAGTGAGTTTATAGTAGGGTCGGAGGAATTTTGTTAAAGGCTTACACCGACTCAGCTCACACCGATGCGAACACTAAAGTCTACTGGGGGTCCGGCAGTATCAACCGGCAACCCAGAATTGTACTGATCAAAACAGCCCATCATGCCCATATCAAACTACTGGGGTCTACCAGCTGATCCATGTGAATAGCAACCAGCAGATGTAGTGGCCGACCCAATAGTGGCTCGATGAGTAGCCCAATAGCAGCCTAATGAGTAGTAGCCCAGTGAGCGGCCTAATAAGAGGCCCACGGAGTGGCCTTTGCAACGGCATAGACTTCGTCTCAATTGAGCAATGCCCAGAGAGGGCATTTTAGGCATGCTGTGATGTTGTCAGATCCAGATAATTGATCGCCCTGAAGATGTTAGGCATATCAGGTGTCTTAAGCATATTCAGTGCACGCATGAGATATTAGGCAGGGAGAGAAGAATGGGAGACGTCGGTGGAGGAGGCCGGACGGGAGAGGGCAATTCTTTTCTCAGATGGCAGCAAAATCGAGGATAGCAAGGTAGGGGCAGGAGTGTGGGGAAGGTCGGCAGCAGTGGCAGAAGTGGTAGGGAAAACAGCGACAGTGTTTGATGGAGAGGTGAGGGGGATAAGGAGAGCACTAGAGAGCGTGGAGGAAGAAGTACCATTGCTGGTATGCCTGGACTCTGAAGCAGCTGTTATGGGGATCCAGAAGGCGGGCAGGGAGGGTAAGGGGAAGATAGAGGACGTGAGGGAGGTGGTGAACAAGGTTGCTCGGAGAAAGAGAAAGGGGGGGGAGGTGAGACTGATGTAGGTAAATGCTCACATTGGAATTGCAGGTAATGAGAAGGTAGACGAGATGGCGAAGAAGGGGATGGTGCAGAGAGGGAGAGAGGTGACCACTGGGAGTGGGGTGCGCCAGAAGATAAACGTATAGAGGAAGAAGAGGAGAGAAATAGAGGGGTTCGGAGGAGGAAAGGTCATGAAGTGGAGGAGGTTAGGGGTATCTAATTTCGCTGCCGTGCACCTGGAAAGCGGGAGGTGTGCGGTTTGGTTGGAGAGGCTGGGAGTAGCTGAATCGGATAAGTGGAGGTGCAGGGAGGTGCAAACAGGGGCGCACCTCGCTCTCTACTGCAGTCACCAAGAGAATCGTCCAAAAGGCTTTGAAGAATGGAAGGATATAGAGAAGAACTGGAAAAGAACAGCAGAGCATGGGGAGGAGTGGGATGAGTTGGAAAGGTTCTTTTCTGGGATCAGGTTTTAGAAGCGTGCGATTTCCCGACCCGGGTCAGGAATTAGCAAAGGGGGGTTAGTCAGTGTACGAGACTAGGGGGGGGGGAGGAGGGTAAATTTCGTGCGGAGGAGTTGAGAGAATAGGGAGACAAAGAAAAGAGCTGGAAGCGGACGGTGGAGACTGGAGAGTTTCTTTTCCGGAATCAAGTTGTAGCAGCGGGGGGCGGGGAGCAGGGGGCAGAGAGGGGGAGGCGACCTCAGGTAGATAGAAATTTTCGTTTAGCCGGCTATGGTGCCGGCAGCTTAGTACCAACACCAAATTGTAACGGATGTGGTAAACGCAGAGAATTACCGTCCGCCAGGTCAAAAAGACACTTGACTAGCGATACTCGCTAGTCCTCTGCGTAGCTCATATATCATAGCACATTTATTTTATGTGACTGCGACGTCGTTCCGGCTGCCGCATATCCGCTTACGGCGCATATCCGCATTTCATGCATCCACCGACCGCCCGCCTACGGTTGCGGTGAACCCGTAACACTTTCTTTCTAAAATGGTCTTGACTTTCAGAGATGGTATTGAAGTTTTCATTTCCTTTGCCATTTTGAATGTGTTTTACTTGAGAGAATTAGTACTGGGTCCACTTTCTGCATTTTTAGATTGGAAAGCAGTAGACTTTATTCAGCTTTTTGATAGTGCTGCTAGACGTTGGTTATATTTTTGTGTAGGGAGTGTGTTTAGTAGAGTATACTTATAAAACAATGGCTACATAGGATAGCAGAGGTACGTTTCTAATTTAGTTTATGTTTCCTCTTCCTTGAACCATCTTCTACTACCTCAAGCATACTAGTCAGGTCGACTCTACTAGGCCTTTCACTGATAGATTTGAGGAGTGAGACCTCGAGATAGGAACTTTTGACAAGAATTAGTTTAGCACTTGTATAGGGCCCTGGGAGACCTTCTCCGAAATACGATTCTTTTGCTACTGTGTGTTTTGGTACTGGGCTGCCCAATCCCACGAATCTATTGGTCCGATCCACGTTGGAAGTGCCAAGAAGTCAGGGGTGGTGTTGTGCTGGCAACAGAGCAGGGAACTTAAAATTTTCTCGAAACTTCACACCAAGGGGAAAACTTGAGGAGTCAGGTAATTTGGAATAAAATTGAATCAAAAGACTTAGGGCACTGAGCACTTTCGATGTACGTCAGTTTCGCTGGGGGAAATGTTGTGGCTGTGGAGTAGTTTTCAAGTGCTTGTCCTGTGGAAGTGGTTGTCACTTTTTTTTTTTATTTTTTATATCATTACTCGCTTACCGCCCTAAGGTAGTTGTCACTGAGAGTGAACATAGTGATGTGTTGTTTGTACATATATGAGTGCATAAGGGCGTGGAGACCGTAGAAGTTGCTGGATTACCGGTATGATAAACCACTACGGTATTACATTAAAGTATAAGCGAGCATAAGCGAGCATATATAACGCATACATGTGGGTACATAGAGGAGAACAGAGGCACATTCATGTTCGCCGCTGGCCCAGATTGTTCGCGAGTGGGCCGGTCCCGTGAAAAACATCAAATAATTTTTAACAGGGCTAGCCGATACGTAAATGGGCCTAGCCGACAAAAAAATGTTTGTCGGTCTGCTTTGCCGCTAACACAGTGCGGTATTTTTACTGAAACCGCCAGTGTGGTTGCCAAGCTCTCAGAGACAACAGACGATACCCCGATTGCTGTATCATCTCGATCTCGTATGTATTCAAATAGTCATGATGCATGCGGGGCAGATTGATGTCAGCGTGGGGGACATATTACCCTACACAATCAGTCTCAGACAGACTTTCTTTTTTGACCCTATGGGAGGGACAGACAGGCTGGATGAAAGGGTGCAATGGGTGACGGGACGGAAACTCAGAGAAGCTGCAGAGGAGGAGGAAATAACTAAGGAAGCGGGAGTGGATTATGTATCCCTTGGGCGGTTGAAACATGCATGATTATTTTGTGCCGGGTGGCGCTGCGCCAAGAGACGGCCCATGCGATATCAAATGCAACGTTTGTAATCCATCTGCCACAGAGAATTCAGTAGATGCGATAGACAATCTCTATGGAGAGGTCAAAATGCAATTTCAAAAAACATTAAGTATGGAATAACTGAGGTACATACCTTTGTCCCAGTCTCAAACTAGACTTACTGACCTCTAACCTCATCTTACATAAGCTCAGCAGCTGTTGCCACTCATCACTGTATACAGAAATTTGTCACAGGGTGTCTTGTTAGCAGATTTCTAAGGATCCACCGCTTCTGCTTCAATTTCTCAAACTCGCTATATTAGTATCACACATAATATATCACTTTGTACATAACAGAATAACTGCCACTTTGGTTATTTCCATTGGGCTCACAGTTAGAACTCATATCGTTAACATAATTCATATTTCCGTAGATGCTAAATCATGGACTGCGTGAGCTCTGTGGTTGCAATCTGATAGGTCTGATCGGCATGGACAGGGATGAAAACGGTTACCTTCCGGCATGCATGTCTCAACCGCCCAAGGGGATACTGCATGGGAAAACCTTTTTTTTCCCCTGTTTTCATGACGCCACTGAGATTAAGGTTTTCTGGATACTGCATGGGGCGCTGCAATACGATTTAGAGGTGTGATCTTTTTTACCTACTGTGCGAAATCGTACCACAAGTTTAAGAGGATTGTAACGTGTCCACGAAACTTAGAGGATTGCAGCCTAGAACCCGTTAAATGTATCGGCTAAGATAATATCCGTTCAGGTGGTGAAACATGCAGCCAAGCAGCCACCCCTACTGTAACCACATGTCTTGCATCAGGAGCTGTAGTTCGAGAATTGAGAAACTCAAAGCAAAAGCGCTTTACAGATGGAGAAACTTGGAAACCTGTATGACTTGGACTTCGGAGAGTTGGAATCTTTCTCAAAACCAATTTTGCGCAACTTGTAGCTGAGGGCACAGATCGTTCGTTCCCTCCTGGCGGGGGTGGGGTGCTGCACTGCATGCATGTCTCACGTCGACCCAAGAGATAGCTACCAATCGCAGGATTTTCTACGAAAAGCGATTCTAGCAATGAGTTGTTTAGAAGCAATGATCAGATGGCTCGTATCCTTTAAGCAGGAGTATGGTAAATTCTTAATGGGACTTTCCCTTACATAGTTAGCTGTCGTCATGCAATATATCTATTGGTGCGTGTAGCCGAACCAGCTTTTTTTGGTTCATCAACGACGATGGTGTCATATAACCCCGCAGTCTCTTAGGAGCCAATTCCTTACGGAAATATAGTATAATGTTAGGCTTCTAGATTGTAATACAATGAAAATGCTGAGAAAATGCTTTATTAAGCGTTTAATCTTTATCACTAAAGCATTGTACGTTGATTATACCGCCCGATACACGTAGAGTATCATAGTGGTAATAAAATAAAGGAGAGGTGCAAAGGGAGGACAACATGTACCGCCAGTCCTTTAGAGTGTAGCACGCTTTTTTTTTTATTTCACATAACCCCGCATGCAACTGTTCGCCATGGCAGGGCAGTGTAGCACGCTAGCGTATGGAGTTTTTTTGTTTTGTTTTTTTTGGTTCACATAACCCCGCATGCAACTGTTCGCCATGGCAGGGCAGTGTAGCACGCTAGCGTATGGAGTTTTTTTGTTTTGTTTTTTTTGGTTCACATAACCCCGCATGCAACTGTTCGCCATGGCAGGGCAGTGTAGCACGCTAGCGTATGGAGTTTTTTTGTTTTGTTTTTTTTGGTTCACATAACCCCGCATACAAGCTACAAGCCTATGGCAGGGACTAGCGTATCCTTGGAAAAGGTGATAGGTTCGGGACATTTCTCTTATATCTAAGTTCGCATTGCCTCATCACAGACCTGATTGGCTGCTGAAGAATACATAATTCACAAAAGTTAAAAAAAAGACTTCAGGCAGGAGATGTCGATAGCAATCGCGATCGACAGGTCTATTAGGAGATCTTCGGCTGTTGCTTGAACTAGAATTTCATATTATAGAAACCAGCCAATGGCGGTGCAAACTCCTTCGGGAGTGCCATCAGCATCCATTTAGGCGGGGTTTCTCCACCTATGAGTTTAGTACCCAATAACTATAGTGCTTCAGCAACGGCAAGTATATCGTATGTCCGACAACCGAAAGTACCATATGCCACGCAGACGTCCATGTGCACGACTCTCCAAATGTGGAAAACCAGCTTTTACACAATAAATTAAGCAGGCGTTCGTATTTGTGCATGAAGCTGTCCGATGCCGAATATTATCGGTAGTTATTAGTTTTTGATGGCCAAAATCCCATGAGAGTACTGCATGTGATATTTTTCCACCAATGTTTGGTTGCAGCTTTGACATCTTGTGCAAACCAAATCTGCGGGTTAATTGTATTATCCTAGATTCATTTTCTATCAGGGGTTCACTTGAATCTCATCATGATACATGTTCTTCCACGTTGAGGAGGAATTAACATTTGCTTTTCCTGCTCTTCAATGAATGTCCTCCATTACAGCACAACTTCGAAACATACTTAGGTTGCACCAAGGCAGAGCTATCGCTAGACATTGCACATACCGTTCACGAGCTGTGGATCCTTTGCACATTCACTGTTTACGACTTTGTTTCTCCTTCACCGTAACTTTTCACTAAATCCCTATTAATCTCTGACGGAGATATGCCGTCGGACAACCGGGAGCGACGCTCCAAGCACGGATATGAGCAGATACAAGAACAGCCACACTTCAATGCAGAATCAAACCAGAAAAGAGACGTACCAACATATCCCGCATTGACGTTCAAAACTTTTCTTTGGCACACATTACCTCTCATCCTGTGCAATCTTCTATGTGAAGGCCTATTCGCGCTCACACTGAAGCTCTACGGTGAGAAAAGGGTTCTGGAGAGGCCAAATAGGATATGGTTTAATACAATTTTGCTCTCCCTTGCTGCGGCCATAAGCACGGGAGTCGGCTTCCTCCTGGATCAGATAGGCTATATGCTTCGAGGGATTTTGTTGATGAGAGGTGGAAATACAAAACGGGAGGTAAATGCCTTTGGATGGTCTTATAACTCTGAGAGGATTAGCATAGGCGTGGCGCAGAAGATTGGGGTGAGCCCACAGTTGGACTGATCACTGGCTTTGAACTTAGGTTGGTCACATTTTACGGGGAACCATTGGCAGCTACATCTTGCTCGTGTGGGTTCACCTACGGCGAAGTTCCTGCAGCGTTGTCACAACCTTAGTTTGGTTCTTCGTTGTAGTCAATGTGCTCGGTCGTCTCAGTGTCGGTTTCTTTGGGGTCACGTACACTCTTGACTACGAAGACATCGTTACAGATAAGGGTCTGGCATTAACAGTGTGGCCAACGCCAGGGGATGTTGAGTTCAAAGTTGACGATTACTTTGAGGCGAAGGGATTGTCCAATGGTGAGTTTCTTGTTGTCTTTGGATCCATCTGGTCTTGTTACCGAGTGTCGGGAGCGCTGCACCCCTTCTATATGTTGTTATACCAGTAAGTATAGTCGGTAGCAGTGCTAGGTGGCCGGCAGCCGCTGCCTGGGGGTTTTTTTTGGGGGGGGTCACATAACCCCGCATACAGGCTACCAGCCTATGGCAGGGAGCTGCCTGGGTGTTGAGGGCAGCATTTCCAGATGTGCTGGTACTCGATGAGTAGTACCCTTTCGCAAGCTAATGGGCTGGGGAGTTTTCTAGCCACGGTATTGGATCTCCTTCGGAATACCGCAAATGTGAAGCCATCACCCCCGCAAGATACATTTAATAGGACCGACTTGATCTTGGAATGGTTAAATATAACAGGTCTGGACTTATCAGTTGGTAATCCGTATGCGAATGATAGCACAGTTTCGTATACGTACCAACTTCGGGAGTCTGGTTATTATAACGGCAGTGATTTCAAAGACCGGCGGAGTATTGTAATAGTAACTGAATGTACAATCCCCCAGTCTCAAGAATACTTCGACGAAATGAGTATGCTTCCTCTATCACTTGTTATCACAGCAAGCAGGAAAATGGCTGACTGAGTACGTTATATTTCAAGAATATTCATCATCCACATTTTACCCCATCCAAGTGGGGATAGTGAGGGTTGGAAAGAACGAGCTAGAGTATGTCTGTGGTTGTGACCCAAGCAGAGGGGGTGGCTCAAGCTCCATGGAGCATGATATAACTATGCAGCAGGTCGCCCCGTTCAAGGATGACTTTTCCGGACCTGTGATGGACAGAAGGCAAGACCGTCTCGACGAAGGTGCTGCTGCCGTGGTTGACACTGTACTCGAGGGCTGGATGTTGCTTTCACATCCCCGTAACGGAAAGGAGTGTGGAAAAGCTTGCACAAAATTAGGTATGCTTTCTCTCAGAGCATTGCTGGAGCCCAGATTTCTCGTCTATTATTGACACTTCATTGAACAGGGATATCAGCGGGAAAAATGAAGGTTAACGATTTAGGATTTTCAAAGTATGAGAATGGAATAGATTATCAATGTCAGATTACTGTTAACTACAGCTCTCCTTTCGAATTCCCCGTCGAAGTTGTCCCTGGGGAGAGTCTGCTCCTCACTCTGTCTAGCTTTCTGGTCGGCAATGAAACAAGACAGGATGAGAAGGACCCGGGCAGGGACAATAAAACCTCTTTCAAGGATCGGCAGTGGCTGCCACTTTGGACGACTACTGGAGACCAGAATGGAGAACCCCTTCCCCCACTTGCGATGGCAGGGGTTCTCGCGCACTCAGTGGCCCTAGTAGTGCAACGCATAGGCAATGGAAGAGAACAAAAAACAGTTAAAAAAAAGCGGAGTACGGTTATGGCGATATTGGGGATAAACTGGAAACGTGTGGGAGCAGTGCTTGGTGGAATAGCTGGGCTCCAAATATTGGTTGCAGTCCTCGCTGGCCGCATTACCATCGGGACACTGGAAGTGAACGACGATGTAGACTCAGTGATGGAAATTTTAAACAGTCAAAAGTTTCAGACCAAGGAGGCAGAAGAGCAGGCCTGGGTGACAGAGCAGGCAGCGGGACAGAAAGAATTGACCTATCGGTTTACAGGCGTTGTGGGGCGAGGTGATGCCCCAGGAAAGTCTTGAATGATAGCAATAACGGAAATGTTACATCTCCCCTCTCCTTACCTTCACCGCCAGATTATATGAAGACCATTTGTGGAGGAGGGAAATGTTTGGCAGTTCCATCGACGATTATATTTAAAGATTTGGCGGGCTACTTTGTGGAGTGGAATGCTCACTTTTCGTTCTCAATATCCAGCAACATACATGTTTATCTCGCCAAAAAAATACTGACAATTCGTGATGTGTATTTCCTTTTTTTTTTTTTTTTTTTTTTTTTTTTTATATCATTACTCGCTTGCCACCCTCTGGGCTATGGCGAGGTTCGGGATGTGTATGATTCTAGAAGTCATGTAAATTTCTTATACATTCTTTTTGTCATTAGCCACTTAATACAGCAAATAGTCGGATGTGCATTTGCCCAGCTTTATCATGAAATCCATTCAAGTTCGAGCTGTTATCTCTTGCGATCCTGCGTATGTCAGAACTACCAGGGCCAATTCAGCGTTGAGACCTCGAAGTATAGGCTATGCGCGAGATTGAGAGAACTAATCTATGCATTCCGCCGTTGCATGTATGGCAGTGTAACGACCTTTTTTTTTTTTTTTTTTTTTTTTTTGTATATCACGTAACCCCGCTTGCAGCTATTCGCCATGGCAGGGCCCTTGGGTCTAGACCCTCAATGCTCGGAGGCAAGCATGTGTAACGACGATAAAATGGCACTACCATCATCATTGGCCCTAAATCCCCGTACCATTTCCATTATCTTCTTGCGTTCACAACCGCAATTGTGCTGATTGCTTTTGACCTATGCTAACCAGGCGTTGAGAGGTATGGACCGACTTAGCCTCTGACTCCACAGGACTACGAGCAATGACTAACTTTTTTGTCGTGTAGCCCCGCATACTGTAGGTATCCGGTGGCAGGGACCCATACACTCGAGACAGGTTAAGCACATTGCTACCTACGTACGCGCTATGCATGCAACATACTCAACTCCGGCCCCCTCCCATGCACTGATACTATGCCAATTTATCAGTCCAGCCTGCTGACCCGTTGCTACGGTCACTCGGATCTGTACACGTACACGAGGGCCGTCACAAATCAACCATTAGTTTGTGGCTATGGCATCGTTCAAAACGTTAGTGGTACGTTAGTGGCGTGGACTTTGACATGGAATAGGTATGACATCAAACCATATACGGCAGTAGTAAAAAGTAACACTCCATGTTCCGCTGATATACTCGCTAATTTGGGCAACCCAGACGAGGATTGGCTTGCCAGCATCTGCGATGGCGAGCAGCCAGGTGCCGTCACGGGCCTGCCCACTGTACCCAGAGATGCTGGGGATATCCACCTGAGTTGACCCGTAAGGCTGCGAGTAACCATTCGGCCTGATCAACGGATAGCTACAGCAGGGCAATACAATTGACAGGTTGGGTCACGGAAGCGTATCACAAGCAGAGCGCATGGTTGAGTGAGTTGCGCCACTGAGTGGCATTGTTCAAGACATTGATATTGATTGTTAAGCATAGATAGCATAAGCAATAAAACATACAGTAGGCATTCGCGGGGAGCTGGCTATATAAGAACGGCCTTCTGCCCTTGAGAGATGGTCAAGCTTCAAACGTTGTCCTGGTTACACCCTCAGTTTAGCTACATCATTGTAGACTCCGTAACAGAGTATTCCTAACCTGGTCTGGGGATTTGGGTCCCTGCCAAAGGCTCGTAGCCTGTATGCGGGGTCACGAGATCAGAAAAACAAGTGCCGGTGTAAGATAGACAGAGAGTATCCACTACTGCCTTGCGATGGACCGGAGCGGTGAGAACTGGCGGAACGAACGTACGACTAAATGCGAGTGCGAGTGCGAAAGCGTGGGTGCGAAAAAGAAGAGAAGAGAAGGTTGTTAAGTCTATATATGTGCTACAGTACAGAATCTATATATACATCGCCTCACGTGCTGTCCTTATAATATCTCCACGTGCCATCCATGCCAGGCTTGCCTTTACCGATTCCGTTCCTCGTCCCCACACTAGTTCAAAGCAGTCAAACGGTTGAGAAAAGCATGAATACAGTCAGACCTTGCTATAATGAACCTCGCTATAGTGAAAACCTTGCTATAATGAACACACCACGCTCTGGATTTCCATCCCCATACCATTTGACCTTGCTATAATGAAATCACACCAAATAGTGTAGTGAAAAAAAATCTAGAGGAAGTTATATTTATCTACATACAAATTGTTCTTGCTATAATGAAAAGATGCCCATGAAATCCATAGAAACCCCCCTGCACTGCCTTGCCTCCTGCGCACCAGTGATTCTTGAGCAGCCCAGAAAACAGCATCTATGTCGCTGAGTACTAGAGGTTGGTTTAAACCAAGTTGTGATGTCTGTTGCTTCCGGGTATATTGCTAGTATAATTGTCGCCGCTGGCTAGTAGATATCTCGACTGTTAGAGGTCTGATCACGGATGTCAATCTACAGTGACTTGTGAAAAGTCTTGGGGATTGGGCAATATTGGGGCAAGTGTATCATGTAAGCCTAATTCCCAAGACCTTTTACGGGTCACTATACTATTGATTTACTTTTGATTTATATTTTTCTTCCAATATCACTGCTCCTTACATTTTTATTTCCATTCCTAATCATCACTACCACTACCATCCCATTTGAATTGATTTGTTAATGTGGCTATTTCCATTACTAGTAAGTCTTAATTAGTAGCGGAGCTCAGCAAGACTCACGAACTCAGCTGCCAAGACTATATGACTAATTTGCTACAATTTTCTATACTGAAAACCTTGCTATAGTGAAAACAAAGGGCCGAATTTTATGTTTTCATTATAGCAAGGTCGAAGAGTGAACCTATTCCAATGAGTTGAAGAGCTGAAGTAAGCACATACCGACGAATTAAAGACTGACAATTGATAATTGAGCTATGCCGATGAGTTGAAGAGCTGAAGTAAGCACATACCGACAAATCGAAGACTGAACCTATGCCAATGAGTCGAAGAGCTGAAGTAAGCACATACCGACGAATTGAAGACTGACAATTGATAATTGAACCTATGCCGATGAGTCGAAGAGCTGAACTGAGTACATGCCGACGAATCGAAGACTGATGAATTGAGCCTATACCAATGAAAATCGAAGAGTTGACAATTGAATTGAGCATATACCGACGAGTCGAAGAGCTGAACGGAGCACATGCCGACGAATCGAAGAAGTGATAGACACTGAGCCTATACCTTCCTCGCTCATGGAGTTCTTTTTCCCACAGGGTTTTTTTTTACCCATGGAGAGGTTTAACGGTAGCGCAAGGTGATGATACAGGCCCCTGACATACAGAAGGATGAAGTGAAGATCTCAAGTGAAGGTCTGACAAGGACGTCAGCCGTAAGAACGGGGGTAATGTCAGGGTAACCCAACAAAGTATCAATGGTAAGCAATGAGAGATGATGTATGATAATCACGCCATTCATAGTTATGATGGTGAAGAGAGAGAAGCTTGTTAGTTAGCACTCAATGTTAAATAGAATAATGCAAACAACCGACACGCTGGACGCCTATATATAGAGGCCTCCACGGCCTCTATACAAAGGTCAAGTTCCAAGCGTTGTCCTAAGTTACACCTACACTTCGCTGCAATTGCAGACACCGTAACATTACAACGCTGAACCTTTTACCTTTTGCCTCAACGCCTTACCGTTTACCTTTACTCAACAAACGTTCTCGCCTCCAACCCTTTGAAGTTACTCGCTTGCACAAATGGATATGGATGACGAAGTGCCCTACTCCCCAACATTGGGATCGCCTACACCCTACTCCCCAACATTAGGATCACCCTCACCGGAACCCTCAAGATCGACTGCAACTACTCAACAGACTATACAAGCCCTCCAGGCTACCATCAAGAAGCTAGAACGAAAAGTAGCAACTCTGGCAGCCACCCCGGCAAATTCAGCAACCTCAGCGACTCTGGCAGTCACCCCGGCAATTCCGGCAACCCCAGCAACTCTGGCAGCCCTAGCAACTCTATCAGTCTCAACAAGCTCGGAAGCAGATACCTTAGATACTGCAATCAGTAAGGAGGACCGCAATGCCATTCAAACACTCCGCCTTACAGAGATACCTAGATTTGATGGTACCTCAAATTTTGATGAATTTGAGTATGAATTTCAAAACATGGTAGCATTACGGACAACAAACACTCCAGGCATTCGATTCGGACTGCTTAATCTAGCAATGAAAGGCAAGGCTGGCTTATGGTGGAGGCATAATAAGAAAAAGCTACAGGATGAACAGACCGCCCTTCGAGCTTTACGAGAAGCTTTCGCTGACCCAGGCCGGCAAGCAAATGATACCACCTCCCTTATGACACTTCACCAAACTGGTACCATCCTAGACTTCTTTGTTGAAGCAGAGTCACTTAATATTCATGCCAAAATACCAAATGAGAACCTACCTTTTATGTTGGAACCAGGGCTAAAGCCAAATCTACGGAAGGCTCTGGAAGGCCAGAATGCTCCTCTACATGACTATGATGCTTGGAAGAGTATAGCTATTAAGACAGGCACTCGGCTAGAGGCACAAACCTCAACAGGCACTCGGTTTGATACTCGAGCCTCGAAATCGCAACAATCCAAAACGACACACCTCCCAGCACCTCCCAAGGACAATATTAGGACCGAAAATTATGTTTCTCAGCAGGAGATAGATGCAAGAAGGAAAGCAGGCCTCTGTTACAAGTGTGTATGCAAAGGGTATATTGCAAGAGACTGCAGAACTGGATTTCGAAGTACCAAGCCAGAATTAACTGTGAAATTACTAGAGTCATCTAGTAAAAAACGACGACCCACCTCAGGCTCAGCACCTTCAACTACTAAACGCCAACAGACCGAAACAGCCCAACTACGGATTACAGAACTCGCCTCAGATGAGAAAGAAAACTTGGACCAGCAAGCAAAAGATTAGGGGGTGCTGCGAGTAGTACTGATCACACACCCCGTCATACCTCATTACTAACAGTACAAGTTACCCTGACAAAAAATGTATATGCTGAAGCAATTGTTGATACTGCTGCATCCGGACCAGTCATCAATAGGCAACTAGCTGAGAAAATCGGTATACATAAAAGAAAACACGAAATCGCGATATCACAAGCAGACAGATCGAAGCTAGTTGCAAAAGACATAGTCAATACAAGTATACAGATTGAAGGAGACCCCAGTCAGCAATCATACACCTTCGACGCAGAAGTATTAGATTCTCTAGGTCATAGAGATATAGTTCTAGGTCTCTCATGGCTTCAAGAACATGAGTTCGATGTCAAGACTAGGAAGCGCCAGCTTGTTAGAAACGGACTGATAATCCCATGCAAAGAAAGAAGAATCTCAGTTATTAATGTTCTAGAAGCAGAGACCTATGAAGAAGGAGAGATACTATTGATAGTAGATGCAGTCATTAGATATGCTGACTATGACCGTGTGTTTTCAGCTGAACAAGCTAAGAAGTTGCCGCCACATAGAAAGTGGGACCATGAAGTTGTTTTACAAGATCCATCTGTAAAGCTTCCAAATGGCCCTATCTACAAAACCACATGGGAGGAAAATGAGGCTCTAAGAACATACTTATCTGAGCATGAACCTACAGGCAAGATCAGAAAGAGCAGAAGTCCTGCAGGTACTCCTATATTACTTGTGCGTAAGAAAGATGGTTCATTACGCCTTTGTGTTGACTACAGGGGCCTCAATAAGTTGACAAAGCCTAAGTTACACCTACACTTCGCTGCAATCGCAGACACCGTAACAGACTTCGTCTTCGTTAGAGCCCTGTCTATAGCTTTCCTCGCCTTCTCCCTGTCCATCAACACCCCCCCAGGTCGTCTTCGTTCCTCTTGCTCGGTCTCCTCCGTTATGAAGTGTCGCTCTATCAACATGGTGCTATCTCTCGGTCTGGCCCCTCCATCCCCATCAGATCCTTCTCGCGGAACGGGTCCCTCGCTAGTCGGAACACATCCCAGGGAGACGTGATTCTGTCCTCCTCCAAGAAGTCCTCCCAGAGTTTTTTCTTTTCCCTAATAATGTCCCTTAAAAGCCGCCGTGCTTTAGTTCTCGTTCCGACATCAAATCCATTCGACTTTCGTAAGATGTATCGCGTTAGCTTCCGCGCCTCCTTCACTTCCCTGTCAAACCACCTCTTCGACCTATCCGAAATCCGGGCCTCCTTCGTGAACATCTCGCATAAATTCTTCAGGACGTCATATGGGTCGACTCCCTCCCTCAGCGGTTTGTCTCCCCACCTTTCCACAAACTCCTCCCACCTCTCCCAATCCGTCACTTTTATCGTTCTAAACCCTGCCCTGCACAATCTCCAAGGTGCCTAATATCATCGCATGGTCCGATCCTGCTATCCACGTTACACCCTCTAACCTCCACTCCCCTCCTCGCGCGAATACCAAATCCAGTAACCTCGACCGTACCACACCCTCCACTCTCCTCATCCAGGTCTTTATCTTTCTATCCACTTGCTGTCTCATCCCCATCGCCCTCATCCTGCTCCTTAGTATCTCCCCCCTCCTCTCCTGCCTGTCTGACCACTCCCTGTCATGACTGTTGCAGTACTTAATCAATAAGTCTGTTATCCCTATTTCGTCCAGTTCTTCGTCCACATTCGCCTCCTTGTTCCAGTACACTCCAGTGACCCTCCTGCCGCCCACAGTCACCGTCACATGTCTCTTCCCTCCCTCCACCCTTACCGCTCCCACCCCCGTCTTACTCACGTATGCTGCCATACCCCCCGTCTTCCTGGGTGTATGTACCGTTGCGTATGCCGGATGAAAAGTGGTCCCTCCTCCTGGCGCTCTCCAGGCCTCCCCTATAAAAAGAATGTCTATCTTCCGATCTGCTGCCTCCTGCAATGCCAAATCTGTCCCTACCACCGCTCTCCCTACGTTCTGGTAAGCGACTCTTAACATGTCACCTTCTCCTTCCCTGGTGCCCTATGGGGATGAATTTGCTGGTCTTCGGTCTTCTTTGGGATCCAGTCTGCCTTCTCCAACGGCCTTCTGCATGCCGGGTGGTGGCCATTTATCATCCTACAACACGGACATGTCTGTTTCAATCCTCCATTCAAGGTGACTACCTCTTCTGCCTCCCTTCTCCTGGGAGAGCTCCTCACCCAATCCGGCAGGTTCCGTTGTTTCGGCAGCCACTCAATCACCTGCCCCACTACGAAATGTACGCAGTATCCTTCCGAGTCGGTGTACCTGTATCGCCTGGCCTTATCCGATCTCTCCTTCCCCACGTCTGCTCGCAAGAAACACTTAATTCTCCCCCCTCTAAACTTTAATCTATCTCTCAACACCTCCACTACATTGTCCGTCACGAATATTGACACGGCACACTTGCCGTTTCTTGCTGGTATCTGTTGAGTCGTCAATCTCCTTACTCCCCACTGTTCCCTTATTTTCCTCTTGCAGGTCTCTCCCTGCCCTACTAAGCGACTCCCCGTTCGCTAAGTCAAAGGTAACCATCTCTACCATCCGTCTGTCCCAATCTGCCCTCGCACTGGATCCCGCCTTCCTAATGGCTTCCTGTAGCTGCTCCAGGTTCCTCGGACCCTCCTTGTGCTGAGTGTCCGCCATCAACACAATCCTTTCATGAGGAAACTCCCTGTCCAAAATTATTCTCCTAATTGTGTATGGGGCGTCCTCCCCTAGCTGACGATTCGCCTTCTCCCTCAACCTCTCCAGCTCCCCATTCGCATCGCTCGGGTCCCCGCCGTTCATCGTCCAATTCGGTGCGCCGAGGAGTCGCGCCTGCCAAAGATCCTTTCCCTTCCACCCGCTCTTCTCCGTCGGTATCCCCGGCCCCGTTCTCTTGTTCCTCAAATCTATTGTCTGTCCTCTCTGGGCCTCCCTCGCTACCCCGGCGTATGTTGCGTTCCTCGGCCCTCTTGGGGCGTTCACTGGTGGTGAGTCGTCCATCGCGTTCCTCGGCCCTCCTGGGGCATTAGCTGGTAGTGAGTCGTCCGTCTCCTTCGTCTTGCCTTGACTCGCCTCAGTCCGTTGTCCCGTAATGTGCTGTCCTCTTGTCTCTTCCAATACTGGCATGTTGTCTCTCTTCTTCCCGTGCTGCCCCCGTCCTCTTGTCTCTTCCAATACTGGCATGTTGTCTATATTCTTCTCGTGCTGCTCCCCTCCTCTCTCCTTCCCCTTCCCCTTCGTCCCCCTCCCCTCTTCTTCGCCTGGTGCCTCTACCCTGTGTGCGTCCGGCGTGATTATTGGTGCATCCGGCATGGGTGTATCTCTTACTACCTCCTCCTTCTCTTTCCCTTTCCCCGCCTGGCCATCTACCCCCTCTCCCGCCTTCCTCTTCCCTTTACCCTTTTCTCTGCTCCCTGCCCCTGTGTCTCTCTCTCTCTTTCTGTTGATCGCCTTTCTTGGCCTCTTCGGCGCGTTGCTCGGGGCCGTGGCGTTGCTCGACGGCTCGTTCGTTCCGTGTTCCTTTGGTCCATCTGGTTTGGTCCCGCTCGACGGTCCATCCTGTATGGTTCCGCTCGATGGGGCATTCTTCGATGGCTCACTCGTTTCGTATTCCTTCAATCCACCGAGGTCCTTGGGTCCGTCCTGTCTAATCTCCTGCGCCTCCCCTCTCATCCTTTTTAACTTCTTTAGTCTCCTGTCTGACGCGTATCCCTCCTCAAATACCTCCGGGAAGTCCATCTCCGGGTATCCCGGAAGCCTATCCTTCATTACCGCTATCATCTCCGCCAGCTTACCCTTACCCGCTTGAACTCGTGATGTAAGACAGTCATCGCACCCGACATTCTCCCGTGTAGGTCTCTGATCTCGTTCTCCTGCATGCCCCTCACCCTGTCCGTTATCGCCTCTTGCCGAGCCGTTCTCTCCACGATCTTCTCTATTTCCCGTCGAATAATTTCCCTATCCTCTGCCAATCTGTTGACTATCCTCCGGACCAAACACTCTTCCCTGATCTGTAGTCGCGCTTCTATCGCCAGTTCTAGATCCGTCTCCTTCTGCTCCTCTCTCATCTTCCAGTACTCCCTCGCAACCCTTTCCGCCCACACTCTCAACTCCGTCTCCGTCTCTCTTCTCCACCTTTCTAACCGGAACCTCTTTTCCAAGCCTCTTAGAGCCTCGGCCATCGATGCTCCCATAAACTTCACTGTCTCCCTCTTCACTCTCCCTGCGGCTATCTTCGCCTCCCATTCCTTGGCTTGCTTCGCTGCCGAGTTCACCGTATCGATCAAGTATCCCTCTTCGTGTTGGCTGTCGTCGACGTCCGGAGTCTTCGGTCTGTCCGGCGTCGTTGGTCTTACCCCTCCGAGAACTTGGCTATCCGGTACCTCCTGCGTCACCCCGCCCGTTTCGTCCCTCCCCCTGCCGCTCCCTCTTGTGTCCTGTTCGTCGCACACCTCTTCCGCCGTGGGCTGTCTATAACCCGTTGAGACACCGCTCCACTCCTCCTCATATGAGCTCCTGATGTACTCCGTCGGTCCGTCCCGCTGTCTTTGGGCAACAGTTATGCTTTCTCTCACAAACTCCCCCGACTCATCATCCCCCAACGCCACGCTCTTCTCGATGAACTCTATGATCCTCTGCGTCCCCACCCTCCCTCCTCTATGTCCTCCACCGTAATTCTCTCTGTCTCTCTTACGTTGTATTCTCCCCCCTTCCCGCCTTCCCGCGCGCCACCGCTTCATCTATCGCCTGCTCCATCTCGGCCTAGACCCGTCCATCTTTTCGCACCTGATTATTCGTGAAATTTGTGTAGCGTCCACTGTCTATCCTCCGCGATGAATTTCATGTCTCATGTGTTTGCCAATCCTTTATCGCATACATCTTTACCCCGTTTACCCCCTTCTTGGTGTCCAGTCTTCCTGTCGCCATCTCGGTGTTGCTGTCCTTTTGGTGTTTCCGTTTTTAATTGGTTGCTGGATGTCTACTGTTTGTCCCTGCTCCGACCGATGTGATATGTGACTGGTGCCGCCTTCCTATTGGATCGATTTTCAGGTCTCCTGCGTCCTCCGGGGTCTCGTGATCGCCCCGTTGTCCTTGGTCCACGTCGAGGGCAATTTCGTAGGTGTGTGTCGTCGCCGATGGGGTCTTTTGGGCCCCCCCCGTGTGTCTTGCTGTTGCTGATAATGATGAGGGGCCGTGCTGCGTGAGTCTCCGGTCTGAGCGGGTTTTGTCGTCTGTATACTCTTTCGTGGGGGAGAAGGTGTTTATTTCGTCGATACCGAGTAAATCCTTGGGGTCTCCGCGACCGTCGGGCCGAGGGGCGTCTTTTCCGGTTGTCTGCGTTTCGCTACGATGTCTGGCAGTGGAGATAAGGCCTCGGTCACGTGACGCTAGGCGTGGCCCTTTTTTTTTTTTTTTTTTAGACGCCGCTTGTAGCTGTTCGCCATGGCAGGGCCAGGCGTGGCCCGAGGAGGTTGTAGAGGTGTGCTTTTGGGGCGGGAAGGTGTGGAGGAAGGAGAGGAGAGGGGATATAGGGGAGCCTCCCTGATGCAGAAACCAGAAGAACCATCTGGAAGTTTCTGAAATCAAGTATGTTGAAGATTATGCAACGAGCATCACGGGACGTATCACGTGAGGCTGTCAAGAACCGAGATTATGGTATACGGTTACTCCATGTGATGAGGAATCTAAGTTGTGGATACGTGTTGTGATAATGAGCAACCTTAATACTCGCACAATTTGCTAGCAGCTCATGTCTATAAATAGGTGGATGTTAGGAGCACATACTGTACGTTGAATACAAGACACAAGTGGACAATACTATATGCATCCCTGCGTATCTTTTCCGCATATGTTGCTACAATTCAGAAGGGGGTTTTTTTTTTTTTTTTTTTTTTTTTTTTTTATATCATTACTCGCGTGCCGCCCTGGGGGCTATGGCGAGATTAGTTACATAAGATTAGATACATATGAAGGTAGAAGAAAAGGAATGAGAAAAGATCCTGCGTGTCTCCTATGCCCCTGCCCACTCCAAGATGTCTCTAAGTGGGTCTGTGTCCTTGCTCTTCGGAGGAGTGACCAAGTCTTGCATGCCTCCTGGCCACTTTCGTTTCCATGTCCTGCACCTAGTGAGCACATGTTCAGTAGTCTCCTCCTCCTCCCCACACCATCGACATTCTGGGCTGTCTGCTTTCCCGATTTCGTACTGCCATTTCCGTAGTAACTTGCCGCCCAGTATTCCTGCTAGTGTGGCTATGTGTCGACTTCCAAGTCTTGTCAAGGGACGGTAGCTGAGCCCTAGCCGGTTTCTCTCTGTGGCGCGCTGATGTCTCGAGGTTTGTCGTATCCCATCTTCTGTTATGGTTTCATCTTGGTAGGGGAGGCATGTGCCTATTTTCGCAGTCAGAAGGGGGTGGAACGAGGATGTGTATATAGAACTTTCTTTGTTAAGCCTGTCTCTGGGCTTTGAGGGCTTGCCCAGGGACCCTGCCATGGCTTGGCGCTGCAAGCGAGGTTACGTGATGTAAAAAAAAAAAAAAAAAAAAAAAAAATGAGGATGTCATTATCGAATGGTGTCAGGGTAAGTTTCTCTTGAGTCTGCAGTCGCAGGCTGGATCAGTGTCTATACAGACGGGAGCCGAATAGGTGACTCCACTGGGGCAGGCTCATTCTCCCAGCACAACCAGAAACGGACTTCCACATATCTTGGAGCACGCAGTACAGTAAATGATGCGGAACTTTTTTTTTTTTTTTTTTTTTTTTTTTTTTATGTCATTTAATCGCTTGCCGCCCTACGGGCTATGGCGATGTTATGCTAGATACATAAAATTTGATTAATCTTCTCCCCCTTCCTCGCTCCCCTGCTCACCCTCCTCACTCCTCCAACATTTGAAGAATTATGTCTAACTTGTCTCTCTCCCCTTCCCCCCCCTTCGGGGGATTCCTCACATGCTCTTCCCCCCCTGGCCACCTCCTCTTCCAAACCCTACACTCCCCCAGTATATGGGCAGTCGTCTCCTCGGCTTCTCCGCACCATCTGCATTCTGGCCCATCCCCTTCACCGATCCTCCACCTCCACGCCCTCAGCCCCTTCCCTCCCAAGAGCCCCGCTATTCGACTTACTCCCCTTCCTAATCTTTCTAGCGGTCTGTACGTCAGTTCCAACCTGTTCCTCTCCCCCGCTCTCTCTCTTCTGAGCCTCTGTCTTTGACCCGCCTCTGTGACCACCTCCGCTTTGTATTGCAACGCTGTCCCCCATCCCGCCACCCTGTCTGCCTCTTCATTCCCTTCTATGCCTGCATGAGCCTTCACCCACATCACCGCTACGTCCAAATCACCCCTCCTCACCCTCCTCTCCCAAGCTTCTCTCAGCTTGTTCGTCGCCCCATCACTTGTTGGGTCTCCTCTCGCTATCGCCCTCATTCTCCTCATCGCGTGTTTCGAGTCTGTTAATATCAACAACTCCCCCTCCACCCTCTCCATCACCTCGCTTATCGCTACCATCTCCGCGTCATTCACTGTAGCCTCCTCCCCCAAGTACCACGGGATCTTCTCTTGCCCCCAACATGCTCCGGCACCCGCTTTCCCCCCCTCAGGCTCCCGTCCGTGTATACCGGAATCCAACCCTCCTCCGTGCTTTGACTTATGTGTCTCTCCCACTCCCCTCTCTCCGCCCCCCTATGTAGGGACGAGAGCACCGCCAACGGCATTCCCTCCCCGTGTGATAGGGAACCCCTCAGGTACTCTTTCTCCTTGTCCTCTCTCCACATCCTCTCCCCTTCAAACCTCAGCGCCCTAGCCTCCACCCTCGTCGACTCCCATCTCACGAACGTCTCCACCGACTCCAAATTTGACAATCCCTCCACAACGTCGCGTCTCGTCCCCCATGGCGCCCCAGTTATGCTTCTCGCCGCCGTATACTGCCATCTCTCCAAATCCCTCAGCTTCTTCTCCCTCGGGGACCCGTGTGCATATTCGTACCACGCCCAGGACCCCCACATCGCCACTGTTCTTGCCACCCCGGTATAGATCTGTCTCCTCTTTTTCGGATCCAGTCGCAACAGTCTCGCTGCGGTGGCCCAAAGCGCCTTCCCCAGGTTCAGTCTGTTTCTGTGATGTTCGTCAAATTTCATTTCCCAATCCACCCTCAAACCCACTAGTCTATATGTCTTGCCCTTCACCCCCACCACCAGAGTCTCCTCCTTTTCCTCGTCCATTTCGAAACCCTCCTCTCCCGCGTCTCTCCGTAATGCTCGCCTATGCTCTCTTATCTTCCTCTTCAGCGCCACCAAGCTCTTGTCCGCGATCACGCTGTGGAAGTCGTCCACATACGATCTCGTGAACTCCCTCCTCCCCGTCTTCTCGGCAACCGGGGCCACCCCTACCAGAAACAACACCGGCGATATCGGAGATCCTTGAGGGGCACCGTCTGTCATGGTGAACTCCGCCCGCCTCTCCCCATCCCACGATATCCCACATCTGATCGGCCTCAAAAAGTTGTCCACAAACGCTGCCAGGTTCCTGTCCACCTCCTCTAACCGTCTCACTACTTTCTCCCTCCTCACGTGATTGAACGCCGACTTTATATCATCCCCCACCAACGCTACCCACTTCCCTTCTCCCAACCTCCCTTCCACCTCCTTCAGAACCTGTCTCTGCAAATCCTCCGCCCCTCTTCCGGGTCTCCCCCCCATGATGCGGAACTGATTGCCATGGAGGATGCCCTCACAAGCCAATCCACTGAACTACTGATCATCACAGACTCCAAGACCGCAATAACCAAGCTACAAAGGATCGCCGAAGGGGAACCAACACACAAAGGGGCAGCACAGCGAGTGAGGGAGGCTTGGGACCAGAGAAATGAAAGGGGCGACCTTGACATAGCGGTAATGTGGGTCAAAGGTCACAAAGGAATCCCAGGCAATACTGAAGCAGATCGAGCAGCCAAGGTTGGAACACAGCTACCATATCAAAATGAGATTGTCACGGAGGACGGGATGAAACAAGAGGCCAAAGCAAGGAGAGCGGCTGAAAGAAACAGACTGAATATATCGTATAGGCCGCTACGCAGACTAGGCAATACGGTCGCAAAGCTAGCTGGCATCCTTGGGGGCAAGGGCCTCCGGCACTGGAAATTCAAGGTCGGCACACAGGACAACAACCACCTCAGGACGAGCGTTTGGAAGCGACTCCATAACCACAACGTCCCCCTCGCTGAAACCTACATAGATCGAAAGCTCTCGGCGAGCCGAGTATTTTGATCTAATTTTTATTCTCAAATACCCGACAGAGCGAATTTCCCCCGAGGGGAGAAATTCTGAGAATCCATCAGCTCACCACCTCCGTTGCCAACACATCGACGCGCCAAGACATTTAGAGTGACCAGTGAGAATGGCGCGGAACTGGGGTCAAGATTGGGGGAGGATGCAGAGCAGGTTGAGGAACGCGGGCACGGGAGGGTTTTTATCGGTGTTAAGAGATTACTGGCATTACGAGAACCGGACGAACGTGCCTCCGGAGGACGGGACGATGTTGTGTTTCGTGGTTGAACGTAACCAGTTCAGACTTACGCCACCTCCACCACCACCACCGACGCCACAGACGCTGGGGTTCAGCCCCATCACGACAGTGGAGACGCCTCCGGTGGAGCCACCGCCACCACCACCACCACCGCCACCGCCACCCCCGCCTCCGCCTCCCCCGCCACCTCCGTCATCACCGACGCCACAAACCCAGAAGCGGACGGCGTCTCCACCGATCTCAACACGCACGAGGAAGAAGAAGGCTCCTCGCATCGGGAAGTCGCCAGAGAGGACGGCTCCACCTCCTCCGCCGGTACCACCAGCATCAACACCTCCACCGGCAACACCGCCTTCGCCGCCGCCGAATTCGTCGGCAACACCGCCACCGCCGGCATCGCCGGCTCCACCACCGCGCAAGACATCATCCACCGCCCCGAGAAGACGAGAGCTGCCGCGCGGCAGTCCCAAGGGGAAGGAACCGAGTGACAGGGTCCAGACAGGCATCGTTGTGCATGGGGTTGCGCTGAGGAAGGATCTGGGCAGCGTACAACGATGGCTGGGGGAAGACAACAAGGACCTGGGGAGGGTAGTCGGGATCCGCTGGCTTCGAAGGAAAGACATACTATTGGGGGAAGGGAAGAAGACAAGTTCGGTAGTGGTATTTCTGGAGAGTCAGAAGGATGTAGACAAGGTCAGACTCGGAGGAAGATGGTTGAGGGCGTGTCAGTACGAGGCCGATAGGGGAAGGGGTTGAGGCCGAAGGCTGGACGTTCTCCCCCCGCAACACAGAGTGACAGCGGGAACCACATGTAGTTAGACAGTGTAGGGTTAGGATTGGTGACTTTTGGCGGGAATGCTTCGGTCGTTGTATTTAACCTTCTTTTAGTTTAGCTCAACATCGCCATAGCCCATAGGGCGGCCTGCGATAAATGATATAAAAAAAAAAAAAAAAAAAAGGTCGGCACAGCTGACAGCCCGGAATGCCGGTGGTGCGGCGAGGCTGAAGAAACGACCCATCACATATTGTCCGAATGTAGAGTCTGGAAGCAGAGATGCCCAAGGGGCGAGGATGGATTGTGCAGACCCTTGGATGACCAAGATGAAGGGGAGGGCCTCCGGGGAGTGATGGGAATCTTGGAATGGGCGAGGAGATAGTCCCGGGGATGTGCGATGGATTTACTTCTATTTTTTCGTACTTGTACTTTGTTTTGATGTAACTAGACCTCGCCATAGCCCATAGGGCGGCACCCGAGTAATGATATAAAAAAAAAAAAAAAAAAAAAGTCGCAGGCTCCAGTCCGACCCCTGCTTATAGCATTTCTTAGACAGCTTTTTTTTTTTTTTTTTTTTTTTTCACGTGACCCCGCTTGTAGCTGTTCGCCATGGCAGCGCTCTTAGACAGCATGAAACGAGAACGCCTTAAGCAAGAAAGTGAAAGACAATATAGAAACCATCAAGAAGAATATAAATAACCCTTTGTTGTGATGGAATAATCCTAGCATCACATGTGGATAGACTGTGCAACCAGCGGGTAGATGTATTGCTTTTATTCCTACTCATATTTAGTGTTTGCATCGGTTGGTTTAACTTGTCAGTTTTAACTAACAAGTCAGGTTTTTTGTATATTTCAAAACTTGGACCGACAAGTTAAAAACAGATATAAGTTGAAAATTTTATTTTTCACCATACAAATAATCCCTATCCAAGTCGGTTTTTAGCTCTATTTTTAACTTGTCGGACAAGTTTTTCAAAAAAAAAAAAAAAACCGACTTGTTAGAGCAAGTTGGTGTTAGTCCAAAGTAAAAACTTAAGACATCGCAATAATGTGGATCAAAGCACACAAAGGGGTAGAAGGCAACACCAAGGCGGACACGGCGGCTAAGATAGGCACGGCACTACAGTGCGAAGAGGACATTGCTACAGAAGCAGGCATCAGACAGGAAGCCAAAAACCTCCGAGCCGACGAAAAGAACCGCCTCCGTATGTCCTACCGACCCCTTCAAAGAATAGACAACCGCAGGAGAATCGCAACCCTGGCCGGTATCCTAGGGAACAAGGGACTCAAAGAATGGAGGCACACCATAGGAAAGACGGACTCCCCGGAATGCCGATGGTGTGGGAGAGCACCCGAGAACCTAGCCCACATAACCAACGAATGTCAGACATGGAAGGGAAAGATGAAAGACGGAGCGGGAGGATTAAGACAACCAGACAAGGATACGAACATCGGGGAGATACTGGAATGGGCAGGGCAGGAGTGATTATTAGCATTTATTTTATTCGTTATACCTGTAATTAACTAGTTTATTTATACCTCGCCATAGCCCTTAGGGCGGCATGCGAGTAATGAAATAAAAAAAAAAAAAAAAAAAAAAGTAAAAACTTGTACTGAAAAACTGACTTGTACTGACTTGGACCAATGCAAACACTACTTATATTCCCGTTTTGGGAAGATTGTCGGGCTACAGTGAAGGATATGAAATGCAACAGGTCATATACAGTAACGGGAATAATAGTTGATAGATAATCAGAACCATGTTAAGATGTTTTAATAAGCATTCTGGCACATTGGAGGTATTTGATAGAATTCGGCAGAATTTTTAAGGGACATATATATAGCAGTGTTCATGACCATATATTCTCTTTTTCCTTTCTCTTCACACAACCTTTTGTATTTAGTTTTACTAAGTAGATTGGTTACCTACTATACTAGACGCTATGACCCACTGAATTGCTGTCTGCTGAACTGCCGCCTGCTAAGCTGCCACCCGCTGAATTACTGTTTGCTGAACCATTGTCTGCCTGCACTCTATAGATTATGAGCCCAGACTATGATCCGCCATTATATGTACTTAGTTCCTGAATATTATCATTAATAAAACTATCTATTCTTTTCCTCTCACGGACGTGATTGTTATACCTTTAGAGTCAGAGGTAGTGAGCGGCACGAGCCGAGCCAGCTCGAGCCGGCTCGAGCTCAAACGAGCCAAGATCATGCTTGTGTTTTTCTTGACAGCTCGCTAAAATGCTTAGCCAGTGCAAGGTTTCATAAACTGTAAATACCTAATATAGTAATAATTAGAGACTTGGAGCTCATTCTGACCTACCAACAACTTCGAAATGCACAATTTAGCTGATAGTAGTGAGAAAGATGAAAATTTAGCTTAGTTTAGTTTGGTTTGTCAATATTATGTATATAATCAATCCAGGCTCGAGCTCATGCCACGCCAGCTCGAGCCAGCTCGAGCCGAGCTCACTTACTCACGGTACCGGGTCAGATTTATGATACTGGAACCCATGTTCCCTAAGGGGAGGATTCTCCTAACTAATAGAGATATAAAGCGTAAGGAGAGACCAACAGATCTGTATAAAGAGATCTGGATGGGCTTACGCAAGCAGTAAGGGAAAACCACGAGCACCTAAGAGTAGACTGGGACCACCGGTGCTTAGACCTCATCGTGTTCGATATAGGAGGCTGGGAAGCACTGCAGAGGGGAGAATAGGACCTAAGGACCAGCAACTAGACGTACTAGCAGGGCGAACCATCACGTCTGCGCATATCTGGTACAGGTACGAGCTTTTGAGAAGGAAGTAGCCAAGGGGCATGGAGGCAATAAAGAGCCCCCAGGAAATAGCGAAGATGAACCAGACCCTCTGGCAGAGCTACTGAGATGGGTAGGGACGTGCTGTTGGAGGAGATCGCGGTTTCTGTTTTCGGTTAATGATTTTTCTTCCGTGTTATTGTTTCCTTTGTATATGATCTCATCATAGTGTATGAGGTGGTATACGAGTACTGATATTTTTATTAAAGAAAAAAAAAAAAAAAATAAAGAAGGTCTAATAATCAGAAGGCTACTGGACATTAAGGTCTGTGGGATGTCGTAAAGTGGCTTTCCCCGCCCGGTGTGTGCTTTTCGCTCTTGAGGAAACTCAATGTTTCGCTCTGAGGGACTGCGTTCCGGAGTACTTGTTGTGCCGGATGACTTATTTGTATGCTTCTGACAATTGGGAGCCTATTTGATACCCATTTATACCTATGCGTTGTGTGTCCTTGTACTCGGAATTGTTCCATATCCCTGCCGTGTTCGGAAACATTATCATATCCAGTAAGGCGATCTAGTAAGGGTTGGCATCTACTGCCATAGACTTGACGAACAACGAGGCATCCCCGTCCGCTCTGCCATATCTAAGCTTCAGATCACCAAGCTGGTACCGCGGTGGGTGACTACGCAGGAATCCTTGGTGCTGTAGGTTGCTTGTTCATTCTTTTTGTCGTGACTTTTGTGAGGTTGTGGTTGGGTGCAAAGGGCAAACGAGAACTGGTAAGTCATTGGCTGTCAGTAGATACATATAGGTATATTAACAATCCTCTTCCCCATCGTTGCCAATCTCCTTTCGCTCACCTGCGCAACCCTCCCCACGTTACAGGAGCCAGCTTAGAGAAACTCGGGTACATACTTGCCCACATTCCTAGCTCTTAGACTGGGTACGAGAACACACATCCTCCCGCACCTTTTCCGCGCTCATCCCGCAGCCTTTAACGCGTCAGGACTAAATCCAATACCCACAAAAGTGTCAACACCAACAGTAGGACTCGCAAAAGTACTAGCATTAATTCTAGTGCCAACAAAAGCATCAGGGCAAATACAGTACCCACAAACATGCCAGTACCCAATGTTCCCAACGCGCCGGCTGGCCACCACCAGACAAACTAGATATGGTACTAACAGGCAGCCTATGCACTCTAATCTACACCGCCAGCCCCATCAACATAAAGTTTCATATTCCTGTCTAGGTTTTTGTTCTTCTCTTCGTTGTACATGCATACCTCAGAAGGTTCAATGTTCTTACTCTTGTCATAAAAGCAATTCTGGTCAATATACTAACCAGGAAGATGAGAGGAGTGAACCTTTTTTTTTTTGTTTTTTTTTTTTAACATCACGTCAACCCCGCTTATAGCTACTCGCTATGGCAGGGTCCCTTGGCCGAAGTCCTAGGCCCGGAGACAGGCATCGGTGCATGTTAGAGATCTACAGTAATGTCGGAGGTGTCGGATATCAGAGAGGTCCGTGATAAAGGGTGGTAAGGGCCCGAGAGCAACCTCATGCTCTATGTATATAGGTGTATTACTTTGGCTAATAACAATCATCTCTTTCTACCCAAAAGCTCAACAGTGCAACTACCTACAAAATCGTCCTCTATAAAAACCAAAACAGGACCTATAACATACAAGAAATATAGAGTAATAGTCCAATTCTTTAAAAGAACAATAAAGAATGAATATCTAAAAATCTCTCAGAAATACTGGGCAGTTATATCTATTTCCTCTATCTCTCTTTACTTTTCCTTTCTATCTACCTTTATAATTCTGTCCTAGTTATACAGATATGAGTAATACTATTTACCTAATAATCTTATCTTTACTAGTATTTGACTATTTGATTTTACTTTCTCTTCCAGGTAGATAATAATTGTTCTGGCCTACCGACGAACATTGCGGTTCGCGAACCGGCCAGGCCCATTCGCGAATCGGCCAATTCGTCGGTGGGCTGGCTGATTCGCGAATGGGCCAGCCCACCGACGAACACTGGTTTAGTACAAGTACCACTAGGTACCTCTACGTACTACCAGTGATTGAGTATAGAGAAACATTCTGCTACCAGCGTTAATTGATAAGCCAGTTACTGTGTGCTAGCACAGCCCTATTGCCACTGACAAGTTGCCACCTACAAGTTGCCACTTGAAAGTTGCTGTCGGTGATAAATTGCTAATATGAGTAGCAAGTTGCTACTTCTTACCACATACTAGAAGTTAATACAGACAGTTTAATTAATAATTCACTACGCTTCTAGACTGCTATAGTTAAGAATACCAATTTGTAATCATAACTTAATTATTGTTAACCGAAACACTAGAAGAAAATTACTAAATATGCTTCTAGTATTCTTCTTACTCTAAGCGAAATTTTGGAGTGTTATCTTCATAGGTAGAGATTTCCGGAATCCTCCGCCATTCTGGTATTATATTGTGGCAGTAACAGGGATTGCGTTGATGCCAAGAATGAAAAGTTTGGTGGTTGTATTACCAGAAACAGTAGATAATAAGAGCCCTGCAAGCGCCAAGTACCCACTTTAAGCAACCTCATCATGATAAAACTTGTCAAGACAAAATTTCATGTTCTTGTCTAGGTACCTGTTCTTCTCTTCGTTGTACATGCATATGTCAAAAGGTTAAATGTTCTTATTCTTGTAATAAAAGCAATGCTGGTCAATGTACTAACCAGGAGAATGAGAGTGAACATAGTGATGTCTATTTAGGGAAGGTCCGGAAATGGTTGGAGTCCGGGAATGATAGGCTAGGCAAGACTGTGCGGATAAGGTGGCTGAGACGAAAGACCGGGCTACTGGAAGAAGGAAAAATGACCAGCTCGGTCGTGGTGTACTTGGAGGCAGCGACGGGCGTAGACAGAGTTAGGTTAGGTGGGAAATGGTTGAGGACCACTCAATACGAGCCGGACAGACGGAGGAAATAGGCTGTATTGACCAGTGTGTACATTCTACCCGCACCATGTATGAGTATTGCGGGCACCACATGTATTTAGTGACGGTTAATTTTCTTTCTTTAATAAATACCTCGCCATAGCCCATACTGCGGCATGCGAGTAATGATATAAAAAAAAAAAAAAGTACTATTGTTTGTACATAGATGACTGCATAGGGGGATAGGAGACTGTGGAAATTGCTTAGCTGGCTGTATGATAGATCACTATTACATTAAATCATAAGCGAGTATATAGGGGGGGGGGAGAACGTTGGCGGAGGTGATGGACTGGGCGGCGGAGTAACCGGTCATATTTTCACTTTATCTCCTTATCTGTTACTTATTTTTCCGTTGATTATCATTCATGTATCTAAACCCTCGCCATAGCCTGCAAGGCGGCATGCGAGTAATGATATAAAAAAAAAAAAAATAAGCGAGTATATATATTACATATAGGTACATCGAGGTACATTCATGTTCGCCGCTGGGCCAGGTGTTCGTGGCTGGGCTGGCCCCGTGAAAAACACCATATGTTTTTCACGGGGCCGGCCGGTTCACGAATCGGCTGGCCGGTTCACGAATCGGCTGGCCGGTTCGCGAACCGGAAAATGTTCGTCGGTGGGCCAGAACATAATTAAGCTAGCCTTCTTTCTCTCTCTTTTTTCTTTTCTTATCAACTATCTTGCTACAACAATCTTCCTTGTTTATGAGTTCACCTTTTCTATCCAATCTCTTATTTTCTTAAATTTTTTTATTACTACTATTTCATATACTACAACTGCCTAGCCAGATTGTGAAAGTCTTTCTGTGACGGATCTGGTAAACGCAGAGAGTTACCGTTGGCCAGGTGCCCTGACATGGCGAACAGCTGCAAGTGGGGTAACGTAACCAAAAAAAAAAAAAAAAAAAAAACGTCCGCCAGGTCAAAAAGACACTTGACTAGCGATACTCGCTAGTCCTCTACGTACCTTATATAGCACATTTATTTTATGTGACTGCGACGCCGTTCCGGCTGCCGCATATCGCTTGCAGCGCATATGCGCATTTCATGCATCCACCGACCGCCCGCCCTACGGTTGCAGTGAATGTTCTGGCCCACCGACGAACATTTTCCGGTTCGCGAACCGGCCAGTCGATTCGCGAATCGGCCGGCCCCGTGAAAAACATATGGTGTTTTTCACGGGGCCAGCCCAGCCACGAACACCTGGCCTAGCGGCGAACATGAATGTACCTCTATGTACCTATATGTATATATATGCCGAGTTTTGCAAACCACGATGTTCGTCAGTGAGCCAGCACATGATTCATGAATTGGGACTTTTTTTTTTTATATCATTGATCGTGTGCCGCCCTGGGGGCTATATGGCGATTTAGTTACATATGAATTGGGCCTTAGATACGTAATAAAGGAGCCAGGGGTTGAGGAGAAAATCACCAACACAGTTGTGATATACCTACAGGAGCAAAGTATACGTGGAGCAGAATTTAATACCAGCGAGAGTGAGCTTAGGAAGGAAATGGCTGAAGTCCTACTTTTTTTTTTTTTTTTATATCATTACTCGCTTGCCGCCCCACGGGCTATGGCGAGGGTCTTAGTTAAAGAGGAAAAACAACTATCTCTCTGCCCTAAATACATGTATTGCCCGCGATTTCCTCCGTGATGCGGGTGACGCCCGGTATCTCCTACTTCCGTCCCCTCTCCGTCTCATACCGGACCGAACGTAGCCAGCGTCCACCGAGCCTCACTCTCTCAACTTCCATCTCTTTACTCAACAAAACAACCACCGAGCTTGTCTTCTTTCCTTCCTCCTCCAGTATGGTCTTCCTCCTCAGCCAGCGAATCCCAACAATCTTCCCCAGTCCTTGTTCGCGGCTTCCAACCAATTTTTGACCTTCCCTAGGTCCTTCCGTAGGCGATCCCGTGTACTACGATGCCGGATTTTCCCTTGGTGGTGGCATCGGATTTGGTTGGTGGAGGAGTGGTGGTGTGGCCCTTCTGGGCGGCCAAATGGCGCTGGAAGGCCTCTTCCTGGCTCGGGAGTTTTCCCTTGCCTCTTGGATCGGCCTTTTTTCCGTTAGAGGATTTAGGTGGTGGTGGCGTGGGCTTCGGTGGTGAAGGCGTTGCCTTCTGCGATGGCCCTGGTGTCGGAGGTGATGGCGGTGGTGGTGGTGGTGGCGGTGGTGGCGGCGGTGGTGGCGGTGGTGCTGCCATAGGTGGTGCTTCGCCGAGGCGGGGAGCCTTTCTCTTCCTCGTCCGAGTAGAGATCGGCGGCGATGGTGCCCGCTTGGCGGGTGGCGGTGGTGGTGGTGGTGTAAGATAGACAGATAGTATCAACTACTGCCTTGCGATGGACCGGAGCGGTGAGAACTGGCGGAACGAACGTACGACTAAATGCGAGTGCGAGTGCGAAAAGAAGAGAAGAGAAGAAGGTTGTTCATTGTGTGTGCTAGAGTACAGGAAATCTATATATACGATATTGCCTCACGTGCTGCCCTTATCTCCACGTGCTACCTTATCCATGCCAAGCTTGCATTAACCCATTCCGTCGTCGTCACCACAGTGGTGACGGCGGTTCTTCAGGCTCCTGTTGTATCGCCGTGATTGGGCTAAAGCCCAGTCCTTCCTTCGGCCACTCCCAACCTTCTCCTTCCCAAACCGGCTTCTCGTCTTCCCCAGTCCCGCAATAAGCTCTGAAGAGCCCCTTCTCGGGGTCTACGCACACGAAGAACAAGAACGCTCCCTTGTCCAATCCTTCGTTGTTCTTGTCTAAAAATGCTGCGACACCGGCCTTGATGTCCTCGAGCCTCATTGTCTTGGCGCAGCAGGGGTGGGGTTGGTGTGTTGACAACAGAGGTGGTGAGCTGAGGGATCCTCGAAAATTCCCCCTGGGGGGAATAACGTAGATTCGGGTGTTTGAGGATAAAAATTAGATCAAAAGACTCAGCTCGCTGAGCGCTTTCGATCTATGTAATTTTCAGCGGGGGGGACGTTGTGGTTGTGGAGTCGCTTCCAAACGCTCGTCCTGAGGTGGTTGTTGACGCGCTGAAGTCCTACGGCCGCGTAGGCCGAAAATAATAGTCTGGGCACGAGAACAGCTGAAGTCCTGCCAGTACGAGCCTAAAGTGGTCTGCGACAGTGGAGACATCAGATAGGGAAGGAAGACTCACCGGAGTGTCGGTGGTGTGGTAAAGCCCTCGAGAACTTTGCGCACATTAGTGGTGGTCATCAATTATCTACGGTAAGGTAAGTAGAACATTCGTACATTTTCCGTGTCTTGGCAACAACACTCATTGGCTATGTTCCGCCCTGAAATGTACGGCAAGGTACGTTATCACCGTACATTTCTGAAAAATCTACGGCACGAAATAGTCCCGTACTTTTTGGAAAACCACGTACCTTACCGTAGATTTGCCCCAAACCGCCCCCACTCAACGCAACCCCACACCGCACTGCACCGCATGGTACCAAAAGGAGGCTCTTTGCATCTGAAAAATAGCAAGAAATGCTGAATCTGGATATTCATTAATCAAATTTGATAGAATATTTGAGTCTTGTCTTCCAGCAGAGTTTTTGCCACGGTTGAAATATCGGTTAGCTGCAATATTATCACTCCTATCTATAAGCTCCTGAAGCTCCTCTAAGTCCTCCTCTTCTTCCTCTGAACTATACTCTGAGTTAAACTCCGAGTCTAAATCATACTCCATTGCTGTCATCAAAACATCGATTTCAGCGTCTATTTTCTTCTGTATTGATGCTTTTTGGCTTATACGAGGCATTGCAATTCTGTGATTGTGTTGATATGCGGGGTAGGGGTGAATGGACTACAATTACAGAGTGCAAGCCTTAGCTTTTTTGCATTTTGGACCGGTCATCAATTGCCGGCCGCAAATGGCTAGACGTACAGGGATATGAAATGTACGAATGTTCCACCTTCCCTTACCGTAGATAATTGATGACCACCGCTATTATGAATGAGTGTGAGGCGTGGAAGAGAAGACTACCGAGAGGGGAGATGGGGCTGAAGCAGCCAACGAAGTCAGAGGGGCCATTGGGCGGCAAGCGATTAATGATATAAAAAAAAAAAAAAAAAGAAGTCAGAGGGGGAAGGAAACATGCTGGCGGAGGTTTTAGACTGGGCGGCAGAATAATCTCCTTTATTTTTCTAATTTCTTATTCCCTATCCTACCCATCATGTACTTAACTTCTCGCCATAGCCTGTTAGGCGGCATGCGAGTAATGAAATAAAAAAAAAAAAAAAAAAAAAAAAGAGCCTAAAGTGGATGCGTGGCGCTTGCAAGGATTCTATAAAGTGCCATTTCTGGCAATACAACCACCAAAATTTTAATTCTTGGCATCGACGCAATCCTTGTTACTGTTCTGGCCCACCGACGAACATTTTCCGGTTCGTGAACCGGCCGGCCCCGTGAAAAACATATGGTGTTTTTCACGGGGCCAGCCCAGCCACGAACACCTGGCCCAGCGGCGAACATGAATGTACCTCGATGTACCTATATGTAATATATATATTCGCTTATTTTTTTTTTTTTATATATCATTACTCGCATGCCGCCTTGCAGGCTATGGCGAGGGTTTAGATACATGAATGATAATCAACGGAAAAATAAGTAACAGATAAGGAGATAAAGTGAAAATATGACCGGTTACTCCGCCGCCCAGTCCATCACCTCCGCCAACGTTCTCTCCCCCCCCTATATACTCGCTTATGATTTAATGTAATAGTGATCTATCATACAGCCAGCTAAGCAATTTCCACAGTCTCCTATCCCCCTATGCAGTCATCTATGTACAAACAATAGTACTTTTTTTTTTTTTTATATCATTACTCGCATGCCGCAGTATGGGCTATGGCGAGGTATTTATTTAAGAAAGAAAATTAACCGTCACTAAATACATGTGGTGCCCGCAATACTCATACATGGTGCGGGTAGAATGTACACACTGGTCAATACAGCCTATTTCCTCCGTCTGTCCGGCTCGTATTGAGTGGTCCTCAACCATTTCCCACCTAACCTAACTCTGTCTACGCCCGTCGCTGCCTCCAAGTACACCACGACCGAGCTGGTCATTTTTCCTTCTTCCAGTAGCGCGGTCTTTCGTCTCAGCCACCTTATCCCCACAGTCTTGCCTAGCCTATCATTCCCGGACTCCAACCATTTCCGGACCTTCCCTAAATATATGTTCTGGCCCGCCAGAACATAAGCAATAAAACATACAGTAGGCATTCGCGGGGAGCTGGCTATATAAGAACGGCCTTCTGCCCTTGAGAGATGGTCAAGCTTCAAACGTTGTCCTGGTTACACCCTCACTTTAGCTACATCATTGTAGACTCCGTAACAGAGTATCCCTAACCTGGTCTGGGGATATGGGTCCCTGCCAAAGGTTCGTAGCCTGTATGCGGGGTCACGAGATCAGAAAAACAAGTGCCGGTGTAAGATAGACAGATATAGTCCACTACTGCCTTGCGATGGACCGGAGCGGTGAGAACTGGCGGAACGAACGTACGACTAAATGCGAGTGCGAGTGCGAAAGCGTGGGTGCGAAAGAGAAGAGAAGAGAAGGTTGTTAATTCTATATAAGTGCTACTATATGATATCGCCTCACGTGCTGTCCTTATAATATCTCCACGTGCCATCCATGCCAAGCTTGCCTTTACCGATTCCGTTCATCGTCCCCACACTAGTTCAAAGCAGTCAAACGGTTGAGAAAAGCATGAATACAGTCAGACCTTGCTATAATGAACCTCGCTATAGTGAAAACCTGGCTATAATGCACACACCACGCTCTCGGATTTCCATCCCCATACAATTTGACCTTGCTATAATGAAATCACACCAAATAGTGTAGTGAAAAAAAATCTAGAGGAAGTTATATTTATCTACATACAAATTGTTCTTGCTATAATGAAAAGATGCTCATGAAATCCATAGAAACCCCCCTGCACTGCCTTGCCTCCTGCGCACCAGTGATTCTTGAGCAGCCCAGAAAACAGCATCTATGTCGCTGAGTACTAGAGGTTGGTTTAAACCAAGTTGTGATGTCTGTTGCTTCCGGGTATATTGCTAGTATAATTGTCGCCGCTGGCTAGTAGATATCTCGACTGTTAGAGGTCTGATCACGGATGTCAATCTACAGTGACTTGTGAAAAGTCTTGGGGATTGGGCAATATTGGGGCAAGTGTATCATGTAAGCCTAATTCCCAAGACCTTTTACGGCTCACTATACTATTGATTTACTTTTGATTTATATTTTTCTTCCAATATCACTGCTCCTTATCATACATTTTTATTTCCATTCCTAATCATCACTACCACTACCATCCCATTCGAATTGATTTCTTAATGTGGCTATTTCCATTACTAGTAAGTCTTAATTAGTAGCGGAGCTCAGCAAGACTCACGAACTCAGCTGCCAAGACTATATGACTAATTTGCTACAATTTTCTATACTGAAAACCTTGCTATAGTGAAAACAAAGGGCCGAATTTTATGTTTTCATTATAGCAAGGTCGAAGAGTGAACCTATGCCAACGAGTTGAAGAGCTGAAGTAAGCACATACCGACGAATTGAAGACTGACAATTGATAATTGAGCTATGCCGATGAGTTGAAGAGCTGAAGTAAGTCTGGCCTGCCCGGAGAGGTCCCGATGCCGATGAGTCGAAGAGCTGAACTGAGTACATGCCGACGAATCGAAGACTGATGAATTGAGCCTATACCAATGAAAATCGAAGAGTTGACAATTGAATTGAGCATATACCGACGAGTCGAAGAGCTGAACGGAGCACATGCCGACGAATCGAAGAAGTGATAGACACTGAGCCTATACCTTCCTCGCTCATGGAGTGCTTTTTCCCACAGGGTTTTTTTTTACCCATGGAGAGGTTTAACGGTAGCGCAAGGTGATGATACAGGCCCCCGGGATGTCTCCGGACAGTCCTTTTGGACTGTCCTGACTGTCCTGACTGTCCCGAAGGTTGCATAACTGACTGTCCCGTCTTGCATATGGTGCGGCTGAGCTCACTGTCTTGGTGTGGCAGACTGTCTTGGTGCGGCAGATACTTTCGGTGCAGGGTAATCAGTGCACCTAACTCTCCGAACTGGGAAATTTTTCTTTGATAATTCGTACTGTAGCTACTGGTTTTGAGATTTTCATTTTTGCAAGACTCCAACACAATTACAAAGGCTTCATGCACTTTACATCCCAGATATTTTCCAGCCGATACATATATTCATATAGTACTCGCGAGTCCTTATTTAATTTTTCTGCCCTATACTTGCTTTGCGCTCACTAAAATGTTACTCTCCACTGTAACCAGTACCTTGAGTGCGAAACAGACCTGGACTCCACACCCGAGCCTTCCCAAGGAGCTTGTTTCGGTAGTAATAAAGGTTGTAGAAGAGATGCTTGAATTACATTGTGAAGACCCTATGGACGGCGAGCAATATGCATGGCCAAATATGGCTTTAGATAGACTCTAGGAGTCTAGGACTATGGATGTGTACATCATGGCAAGCCCCGAGATACTAGAAAACTAGATGCAGAGAATTCTGAAGGTATGTCAATATATTTTAATTAAGACTTATGTATATAGTACAGCGCAGACACCAGACCAACACACAAGCCAAAGAATGTCTATGGGCAATATCAACCAATTTGCCAGTAGATATAGATAGTGGAACAGATACTTGGGTTCTTGCGATATCAGATAAAATCCATACTCATCCTCTGGCACCAAATCCATTAATATATATCCAGCATAAACGTCGCAATACTGATTATCAGCAAGCAGTAGGAGATGCTATACAGTATAGGTGAGCAGGATTGAGTTACAATATGTCCTTACACCTTCGTACAGAAGAAGGAATGCAGTTGAATCCTGAAGCATACTATAACAGCCGTCATAGCAGTAAAATTCCTATTACTGTTGAGGAAAGAATCAATCGGATATTAAGAGAACCAACAACAGCTGGTTGTCATATCACTGATCATTTCACAGTACCAACAGTACCTCATCACTTTGCATGTATTTAGGTACTTCGCTTTTTTAATGAATTCTCGCTAGTGGCCAAGTTTGAGACAGGCAGCTCAGCCGCACCATATGCAAGATGGGACAGTCAGTTATGCAACCTTCGGGACAGTCAGGACAGTCAGGACAGTCCAAAAGGACTGTCCGGAGACATCCCGGTACAGCACCTTTCAAGCAGTCTAAAGGACAATTTCTGTGGGCAGAATATACGAGGGCAGTAAACTAGAGAACCAGTATCTCCTCCAGCCACGATATGGAATTATTAGCTTCCGCATCTACACTAGCTAAGGCTTGTTCCATCTCTTTGAAAATTTGAGTAACTTTCTGTATAGCATGCATAAATATACAAGCTGCATATTTCACCATACCTAGAAGTGCACAGCGTGCATGCATTGCTTAGCCGTTGTGTACAGCACATTCCGTACCTAGTTCCTTATCTGTAAGAAATTACCTGGTCGATAAGACAGAACTGTGCGAGGCCCCAAGCCAAAACACACGTCGCGTGTATGAGACTAGAGTCTTCGCGAGCCCTGCCATGGCGAACAGCTACAAGCGGGGTCACGTGAAATTAAAAAAAAAAAAAAAAAAGAAACATAGTCTTCGCGACTTCTGAATTGTATCATAGTCATATGTAGCCAAGCTTATCGACATCGGTGCGCCAAGCTTTTAAGCCGCTTTGAGAAGTAGCTGCCGATCGGGGAAAATCCGAAGTACAGGGTTATCCATTTCGGCGTTGACTGTATCTCTTTCTCTTACCCTCCACCGAACATACAGTATGGAATCTGATTAGGCATCCTGGAATGACTTACCATCATCATGTAACTACGATACAGTCTCGCAAAGCAAAAGTCGATACACTAATACTTGCTGTGCCTCCTAGCTAGTAAAACTACCATATATACTTACACATAATGTACTTCGGCATTATTTTTTTTTTTTTTTTTCTTTCATTACTCGCATGCCGCCCTAAGGGCTATGGCGAGGTTCTTCGGCATTAACATTCGACCATACCATTCTAGAACCAGACTACCGCTGACGTTGTAACCAATGTACCAAGCGGCCAAAAGCGGTAACTGCTTACCATGTATCCGGATTGCTCATCGTCCCCCCCGCGCTAGGCACCGGTGTCGTCCATATTATTATTAGTTATAGCAGTCAGTAAATATAAGTACAAACATCTTTCATGGCGCGACTGCGTAGATTGGTTAAGCTTTGTTTTTCGTGTTTACTTTTCCAAGACTGGACAGCAAATTAAGTCTTAGGTACTTAGGTCCCAGTTGCATACATTAGATTTGTCGGCATCATATCAACTTTGAATTGAATAAGTCGAGACCGTCTCCGCAGGATACCATGTCCTCCGGCGATGCAAAGCCCGCTCCACGCCCCCCTACCCCCCTAAATCCTCTTCCGCCTTTCCCACCTACCTCCCACATCGCCGCTCTTGCCCGCCGCCTCTCCTCGCTCCCCGTCGAACTCGTCCACCAAATCTACGACCACCTGACCCTCGCGCGCATCCTCGACCTGCTCTGCGCCGTCAACCCGCCCGATCTCTCCGTTCCCGCGCCGCCCCAGCACTACCTCGACTCCTGCCTCGTCTCGCACATCCAGTGGGGCAAAATCCTTTCCGTGCTGCCGCGGGAGGCCGCGGATTTCGTTCCCTCGGACAATGGCGAAAGCTCCAACGTCTGGGAGCAGCACTTCCCAGATACATGTTTGCCGGAACAGCTCGGGGACTGCATCCCCGGAAACTTAGCCCCCACGAACTTACAACAAAACAGCAACAGCGACCACCCGACACCCATGCACACCCCGGCTCCCAATTTCCTCACTGGCATCATCGCCGCTTCCGCTTGCCCCCATGACCCGTGTGCCGGTGGCTTCGGCCCCGAGGTCGTCGTCCCGATCCTCAAATACATCTACCAAACGTACGTCACCTTCACCGCGCGCTTCCAGCGCAACCCCGATGCGCGCCGCGTTCCGCGTTTCGTCGATGCCCTCCACTTCCGCGACATCCCTTATTTCCTCAACTACCCCCCTCCGAAACAAATCTATTGGTGGACTCCCGTCGAGCCTATCTGCTACCACTCGAGCTCCTTCAAGCCATATCGTCCCCCTGTGTCTGAATATGACTTCTTCTTCGGACCCGCTTGTTACCCGCCGCCCGACGCCCCTCCCCGCCCAGGAACCACACCCGAATTCCTCCTGCCGCCAGACCCGTGTACATCGACCGCCTTCGGAGAAACTCTCCTGCTCCAACCCGTCCTCAAGCTCACCCACCTCATCTACGTGGCCTACCGCAATAACGCCAACCAGCTCGCCCGTATGTCCGCTCCTGCCCGCGACATTCCCCCACACCTCACCTCGCTCCGCCCCTTCCTCCGCTCCCACGCCATCCTTGAACTCGTGCACGCCATCGTCGCCGCTGAAACGCGCTTACAGTCCATCAAATCGTCGCAACTCCGCCGGATGTCTGCCCTCATTCTCCGCTACCCCGGCCTCACCCGGCAGCGCACCGATGCCTCCGCCTCCGAGTGTGGGCGCCCCCGCAGCTCCGAGCTGCACCTCGTCCGGCGGATGCAGGACTCCGCGCGCCTCCTCGACCGCCGTGGGGGACGCTTTAGTGAGATTGCGTCGAAGAAGCTTGTTTGCCGCTTCGTGTTCGACGACGAGCGGCAGCGGCCCTTCTTAATCCCGACGAACGCGGCGCTAAAGGGGTTCGTGAAGGTGCTGAAACAGTGGCCTGTAAGTAGCTCTCCGGGTCAGAGTGTGAGAAAGGAGGAGGAGGGGATTGGATACGTGTATCCTCCTGCGGTAAAATCCAAGCTCGAATTCGTCGTAAGCATGCTCGCAGTGTATGTTCTGAGGGGCCATCAGCTGTCGGCACCCCCAACTAGTGTTAGCCCACCACCACCATTGCCACCGCAACTGCTACAACTACGACCACTACTGCTATCATCTAAGGGCAAAGCACCCTCGGGCGCTAGTCGTAGTAACGTGAGAGCAAGAGGCAAGTATCCCGCCGTGACGGTCCCGAACCCTCGCACTCTCTACACCCCTTTTTCAGCGCCGCCGTTCCTTACCGGCCGCGGCAGGAACCAGCCGCGATTTGTTGCCGATGACTTCCCACTCACGTGGCGGGCATGCAGCATGCTCCCATTCCCCGAGATCGAGATGCAGTTCCTGCAGGCATTCTTGGAGATTTGCGATTTTTTTGAGAGTCCGGCGGGGATGGGGGGGATGAGGTTTGGGAAGGGTACTGGGGAGGGGAAGGGGGTGACAGTGGGAGAATGGTGGGCAAGGCATGTGCGAGGTTTATGGGAGGAGAGGGGGAGAGAGAGGGAGAGGAGGGGGACGATCGGGGGCGAGGAGGAGGCGGTGGGAGGAGGAGCAGCAACAGGAGCAGCGGCATGACCCAGCAGGTGGCTGAGAGCAAGAAATATCACGAATTAGAAGCCGACATACCAACTTCTGTACTAACTTTAGTGCTGTTTGCGTTACGAAATACCTACAAGTATATCCCCCGAGCAGTAGACAGGCCGTCGCCATAGCTTCAAATACGGTACTCGCAATTGATACACGTTATTCACCTACCACTGGCGGAATATAGAGGAAATCTTAATAGAGAAGAAAGCAGCAAAAAAATCAAACAAATGAACATGAACTAAACAAAGGGGGTGGAGGTTGGGGGGGGGGCTAGAGAGGATGGCGGAGGGGTATGTAGATATTTATGATGTGGGTATTCAAATGTGACTTCAATACTTTTTTCCCCAACAATAATCTGATGCCCAGAGCGGTTGAACCCTGGAAAGTACCATAATCGGTAGGGATTTCGGGGCTATCAAATAATAATTTTCATCCTGAAAAATGTGAGTGAGAGGATACTTGTGTGTAACGAAATCTAAAATCTCTAAAGCGAATTTTTGAATGCACCTGTTCGACATTTCGTATATACTCATGTCGGTATGGAGTAGGTACAAGATAACCCCCCCCCCCCTCCCCCCCTCCGCAAAGAAAAAAATGAGTTCTCGTGGCCAGAATACCCAGAGTAAATGAAACCAGACAAGGCAAGCTGAGAGCAAATTTCGTGAAACTCGTCGTGGTGACTTATGGAAGGTCCGCTTTCCCAGGTCATGAAAATACTCGAGTGCCATTGTGGCTACGAGTGTACTAGTAGGAATTGATATGGAGTAGTTGAAATGTGAGAATAAAAGGCGTGCAACACGTTATTAGGTGTATGGGGTCGATAGCTACTTACTGCCTGCCGCGAGAACACTAGGTACATTTCATGTTGTAGATTGGTTGGTTAAAGCCAGCTTTACGGTCGTGTCCCGAGAGGGCTGTAGATCCCCCCTAGGCCGTCCCCTCACTCTCAAACTTCCTTCTCACATCCTCCTAAAGAGACACTGTCCCGGCTCGTAGTGCCCTCGCTCTCGCGCGCGGAATCGGCGGTAGAGACCGCTCTGCTAAAGCTGGTAGCGCCAGGCCGATGTACTTCATGTGGGTCGTCGCCATGATGATGTGGCTTCTCCGGTGGTGAAGGCGACGTCGTCTGTGAACCGGGGGAGGAGTAAGAGCGTGCATGACTGCGGTTGCTGCGGCGGGCGGGGGAGGGCCTGTTTGTCGGCTGGTGTTGCGGCTGGTGGCGGTGTTGCTGCGATGAGGGGTGCAGCTTGGTGCGGAGCCGAGGGGCGTATTTGCGGATGAGAATATACAGGCCCCAAATGACGGCGAGGCCGATGATGACGCTAAAGATGGAGACGAGGATAATGAGGCTGTACGCGGAAGGGGGAATTAGTTTTTAAAAAATTAAGAGCGGAAAAATGCGTGTTGGCGAGACTGGGTATTGGAGGATCATAAGTACGTAAATCACTCGAAATACTCACACTTTGTTTGTCGGCCCTCCCCCGCTTGTGTCCTCCCCCGCCCCTGGCTCCTGCACGTCCGGAATGATGTGCTCTAGCTCCATGTTGGAGTCCGTGGCCAGTACGCTGACGATTGGGGAGTCGGAGGTTGTTGTATCACTAGTACTAGGTACGCTAGTATCAGTTTCATCGGCCGAAGTGCTCCGCAAGGCAAGATTGGATCTTTGGAGGCGAGACGGAGGGTTTGAGAGGGAGCGCCGGTTGGCGCGGGTCGGGGAGGCGGAGACGGTGATGAAGTGTATGAGGACCGCCGCGACGAGGTAGGGAGAGGGGAGGGGAAGGAAGCGGTGGTACGGCATTGGTGAATTACTTTTCGGACTCGGCTGAGTATCGATGCGAAACTGGCGCCTGACGTGATGTTGAAATTGACAAGTTGGCAGAAGAACAGTAATGCCGGAGATATGAATATATTTATGAATATTTATCCTGAGATCTAAGAATCGATTCTCCGGAAGCGAGAGATCATAATCAAAAATCGGGAAATAAGCAACAAGTCCACCAAATTGCAATACCTGCGAAATTCAAATTCTCGAGTGCCAGTGGGTCCCTGCTTCAAATCGCCAATCGGTGGTGCGCAATCGAGATATGTTTTTAGTGGCCCCGCAAACCGGCGGTGCGAAAGTCGCTAGTTACCTAGTGCGGGTTTGAGGATCGGTCGCTGGCGATTCGGACTGGGGGATGAGATGGGAGGTAAACGTTTTATATAAGTGGGATTCTATTGAGTAAGTATCTAATAGTGATTGGGAAATATGTACAGTACTATTAGCTTGGATTATAAGATGGGGAGAGCTACGTGCTTTGTGGGTTGGTGATGGTGACAGCATATATATATATATATATATATGGAATAGGGACTGCAGCCGTAACTCAGGCTTCCGTACGCGTGGTGGCCTACCCGGGAATATGTGTTCTGTGTTATGTATCACAGTGGAGGAAAAGTGATGGGATGGGGGATATGGATGGGCCTGGGGTCGGTGTCGAATCACTCTAGGGGTGGGGGTGGGGGTGGGGATGCTTGTAGATGGTGGGTGCGACTGAAGGATATGCATGCAAGCTTGTGGGGTTGTGGAGGGGGTTAGAGTAAGTGATGATGTGGAAGCTGGGTTTTTGGTATAGCGATAAGGCAACTATTACGATTAGTTGTGGAAGGGGTAAAATATGTAGTTGGTAGACTCTCGGCGGAGTCTAGGGTTCAGATGTCAGGGAAGGTGTAGGTAGCGCGAGGGGTATGGAACACAGGTTTTGAGAAATGATTGGTAACGGCGACCACAGCCGACAAGCGCATACTTCTCACGAGCAGACCTCTCCCCCGATATTTTCCTGCGTAGTAATAACTGCCAGTCACCGTATCTGGTACTCAACAAACACCCGTTTACCGACGCTGCGAGCCGCGCTCCAGTCGCTTTTATGCATAGATATTGGAAAATCGTTCTTGATCTACAGTACTTAACCAACCTCCCAACACAGCCTAGCGCTTGAAACGCAGTTGCTCCATTGAGCCTAGTTTCTGGCGCCGTTTGTCGGGGCCATGGGATAAGAAAGTAAGCATACTTATGATACATACTGAGCCTGGACTAGATTTCCTTGTTGTGGTTGTGGTAAAAACGAAGCGGCGGCGATCGCTGCATGCGGTAGCGTATCATAACGGTTTTTTTTTTCATGTGCGAGATGGTTGGGAGGTGGGAGGTGGGGGGTGGAGGGTTGATGTGTGACAGGGAGATGTCTGATGTACGGTACAGTGCATGCATGTGTATGCGTGCTTGCGTAGTGTGATGTGCAAGATGAACTTAGGACAGGGGGGTACGTTTGGATACTGGGTATCATAATATGGAGTTAGTAAAGTATATGGGGTTATGCTGGGGTGGTGACGCGTCGGGTCTCTCCCGAGGCGGGGGGTTTGGAAATGGTGTTTGAAAAGTTTGGTTTTATGATAGGAATGTATGTAGATCTCTAGGTTTCAGGAGTCTCTAAATGCCGCAAGGCAAGTGCAAGTATGGTTTGCATAGGAGCTGCCGCAACAAAAAAAAAAAAAAAAAAGGCATTGGAAGGGAACTTCTGGCGAGGTGTTGAGAAAATTATAAACAATATACACGATTGCGCTGTATCCGCTGGGAAAGATTATATCCCGTTCGCAAAATTCTGAAATTGGTAACAAACAACCGGTATACTTTATGTTACAATTAGCCTGGTTTTTTGCGGGAAGCATCAAGCAGTATTCACGATGTATGCTAGACTACGGACTTGTGCTCTAACATGTCCACCAAGGTGTATCTCACGACGTTGCGACCTGCCTGTTAAGGAAATCTATAAGGCTGCCGCACCTGCCTGAAATTGCTTGGTGCGATGATAGGTTGCACGTGGGGGTAGCCCTAGCCTGGTTGGGATAGCCGGCTGCGTTTTATCAGAGGGCATGGAAGATTGATCCGCGGAGCCAAGGTGTGGATTAGCAGAGGCTTAACGTAAAGTTGGTCGCGAGGCTGCGAAGGCGGGGTGAGAATAAAAGAATAAGCGCAGCTTGGCTACTGCGTTGTTTGAAATGACATGCTGAGTCACCAGCAAACCGCAAGGAAGCCTATATATATTATTGGATAGAATTTATGAATTTTACATTGGAATTTTATGGAATATATTCTGCAGCGGAAAGCTACGTTATTCTGGAGGGGGTTCAAACTAAGCCAAAATTCATAATCATATTCACTGCACACGAAAAGAATCGCATAATTCTAGCTTTCATGATTCAACTCAGGTGCTCAGTAGTACGGCGTTTGATTTCGTAAACAAGAGTGCATAATTAGATGTGCAAAATGTGCCGCTTCTCGCCTATTTATTTTGCATTGCTTGTACCACCGCGCTCTTGCTAGCAGCGCAAAAAAAGCAACTTCTCGCCGGCGTATTTTGTAGTCCTTTGGCTAATCCGAAAAACTACATTATCGCGTGCATATTGTAAATAGTGGCAGACTTGGGTGTACCGTTGGATCTGGAAAGGATTGCATTTATTTCTCTCTAGGGCAACCTGTTGCTAGACTTGGGCTAATTATTTGCCTGTACATGAAACTCATGTCCTCCTGAAATGCTTGGCCGTGTATTCAGACATTATTTTGAGATATTCGGGCAAGTATTTGTAAGTATTGCTGTTGGGGGCTGGAGTAGTTTTTTACATAGTTAACACACACCGGAATACTTATACTCTGAATACCCTAATTAGCATGCACCTGCTATGGCCGAACACACACAAGCTCCAGTTGTCACCGCTTGTTCCCATGTCCACCACAGAGGAAGTGTCAATCACGTTGGGAGGGGAGGAGGGAAGCACAGTTTGACATAGCAAGGAATGAATGGAAGTGAAGGTTCTCGTGGCAAAGTCTTTCCGGTTGTGCCAGCAAGACTGAATTTCACCGACAACAACCACCTCAGGACGAGTGTTCGGAAGCGACTCCTCAACCCACAACGTCCCCCCAGCGAAAACCACATCGATCGAAAGCTCTCTTTTTTTTTTTTTTTTTTTTTTATCAGTACTCGCATGCCGCCCAATGGGCTATGGCGAGGATCGAAAGCTCTCAGCGAGCTGAGCCTTTTGATCTAATTTTTAGTTCCAAATACCAGACACTGCAAATTTCCCCCGAGGGTGAAGTTTCGAACAATTTTCAGCTCACCACCACCCCACAACTAATAGGAATGCCGAAAAAGACAAAGACCGGCCTTCTCCCACCGCCTCCTTGCCCCGGCCCCGCGCCCGCCTCCGCGGTGGCACAATGGGTCGAGATATAAAAGAAAGAGACCGCCGCCTCCCCCTCCCCGGACCCTCCCCTGCCGCGCGGGCCTCCTCCAGCGGCGGAGGAGAAACAGAAGACAGGCCCCCCCTCTCCACAATACCAGACTGGGAGTCCATCAGCGAGATGCTGCATTGCGTTGGCATTACCTGGGGCACGGTACTAGCCGCAAGGTGGAAACGATCCTGGAAACGAGCCACAGGAAGCGATTCCGACCCGACGACAGGGTCGTTTCTTGTGGTAGAGTTTTGCAACGACAACTGTATTTGTTCGGGGCCAGCCATCTTATGATAGCGGGCCACTCATGACTGGCCCGTGCCATCCCTGTTAGGACCAATGACCTGAGCCAGCTGGTTCGGATTTCGAGATAAGTGGCCCGGGCCATCTATTCTTGTGCTGCTGGCCCGGGCTAGTCATGAGTGGCCTGGCTAAGATGGCTGGCCCCGAACATATCCGGCCAACAGCTGCAAGCGGGATTACGAGGAAAAAAAAAAAAAAAAAAAAAAAAAAAAAAAAAAAAAGTCCAAATTGATTGTCTATTGTCTAAGTTTTGAGTATATACGTTTTCGTTTTCCAAATTTCCACCGTGCGGAGCTTCTTGTTGAAGTGGACTCATCGCTATTTCAAGGAGGGTTCGCCGAAGACCTCTTCCGCGGTCGCGAGGTGTGGGGGTGACGGTGGCGCATAGCACTAGTTGATAATGAGATCATTTTTGCTTCCCATTATAGTGAGCACCGACCCACAATCCCTGTCACCCTCAGAAGAGGCCAGTGAACGAGAACTGTCGATGGTGGGAGAATTGAGGATATCGCTGTCTGTGAAGGCATTACTTCAGAAATTTACTTTGAGCAAGGGAGATCCTGATTTTTCCCTCCAATTTGTACTCTATTTACAATCACTATGGGTTGCACAGCACATTGTGATCGTCGAGATCCTTTAGGTCCTGTCTCGTGAATACTTTGTACTAGATTAAAGATAGTGAGGCAGTATCTTTGTACTACGCAGTTAATACCATTGTAAACAGGCTTGCAGCTCAAGTGACAGACACAGGGTTTCTCCAATATGATATAGCGTATGCCGATAATAACCGATCGTCTTGGAAGCAGAGAGACTTCCCTCTGCCAAGGTGACGCTGACTAACGTACATGACTAACATATGCAGCGCAATAATCACGAAAACTATGCGCCATGTCATCAATCCATCTCTAACCACCATTGTGCACACTAATTGCGTGACACAGCCCGTTGCCAGCTTAGAAAGTAAAACGTTCTTAGTAACTCTCTCTTCATACTTCATCCTTTGCATTCTCGAAACCAGCTGCCAGTGCTCGATTGTGGGCTCTCTAACGACACCTTTGTGCTAGCTTTATGCCACCCTCCAAAGCGCGAAGCATGTATGTCCATACGGATTTGGACATCGCGGACGCACAACGCCGTTACTGACCTTCGATCGATCAAACAGATCCATAAGGCATCTAATCAAAAACTCAGAGCCAGCGGGAGGGAACATAAAGATCGAAAGGGATAGTGAATGTGGTCATGTCAAATGGGGTGGGACTCATGGAATAGACTTAACATATTAGATACACCAATAGTACTTCTTGAACAAGAGGCTTTACTAGCTAAACTCAGCGACGTAATGTAAAGACAGGCTGGTTGGGCGAACTTAATCTTATTCTTCACGGCGAGCTGCTGCAAGCGGAGTTATATATATATATATTTTTAATATAGAGACCTGGTTCTCGCCATAGCCCATAGGGCGGCACGCGAGTAATGACATTAAAAAAAAAAAAAAAAAAAAAAAAAAAACCTGGTTACCGTTACCCTAAGTTCTCTCAACCAAACAGACAGTGCCGATCGTCACGAAGTGTATGTGTCTATTTTCAGGAGATTTGGTAGTATTTTGTTAACCAAATCTATCCTGATATATCCTTATCGGTACAAATTATCTTATCTCTAGAACCATCGAGGTGATCCCAGATTGCGTATGTTTCTACATCTTCACATCAAGGGATCTGCTGCATCTTCAGCAGCGTCTTCCGACCTTGTAGAATTTAAAGGAATTGCTGCTAGTCATCCGCCTTTCACTTGCAAGTGTTACACTCAACCCCCTCCAAGTAGTATACCTTCAATTTCAAGTTCTTCTTCCGCCCATAAGAGCTCATCCTATTGAATATTCCGCATACGCCGATAGTAGTGGAATAGACTAAATGCACAACCCTCTCCCGTCATTCTTCCATGCGGTCCCACCTACGACACAGACATTCCCACTTTTCCTTCCCGAGGCCCTCCGCAATAAGCTTCCTCGCACGTTCCACTACCGCATGAGAGGAGGTTAGCACCTCCCCTCTGCTTCCTTGGTCCGTCAAGTCTGGATACTCCAACCACATGCGCAGCGTGCCCTCCCCGCGTACTTGCCAATCCGGCACTGGCGTAATGTGCGGGAATCGCAAAGTGTACAATCGATGCCTCACAAACAAAATCGCGGAGCAAACGAGAGTTTGCATATCCTCGGAATAGTTGCGAAGCTGCTGACGCTCACTCTCTAACTCGGATTCTAACTTATTGAGCTGATGAGAAAGATCCAGCATGTCCTCCAGGCAGCAAATGTAAGGCTGAACCAGAGCTGATTGGGAGCAATGCGCATCGTTTCCATGCTTCTGGTCAAAGGCCTCAAATAATGGCTGGTCTTCGGGGATATGCAGGTGAGGGCCAAGGCCAGGAGGGCAGGAACCTGCAACCAGATTCTCATACCTAGACTCTAGGGCCCGTCGTAAGGGGGTACCTCCGCCGTTGGAGCCCGCCTTGCTGGGTGGGCATGTGCCAGTATCGAAAATTCTTCTACCGAGCCGACCAAGCTTGAATAGTTCAAAGGCAAAGGCAGGCAGTTGCTCGTCTTGGAGAAAGTTGATCCTTGACTGCGCGTCGCGGATATTGCCCAGTGCAAGCCGGGACCTCTCCGGGCAGGCCAGTCTGGCCTGCCCCGATGCAGGGGTATCGACAGGGGACGGTAGACTAGCCTGCCCGGTTGCAGAGGTATCTACTAGCCGAAAAAATAAGTATCCGGATAGGGGATAAATGCATATTATGGGCTATGCAGCATCTGCTCCAAACTAGCATATGTTTCGTATGCTTGATTGTGGATATCCATGAGACTAGTTCAATTTCGTAATAGATTAACCAAATTCGCATACCAAATAGCCCAATATTGCTTTTATCAATAAAAAAATATCTACAATAATGAAGATACTGAAATCAACATGCACTAACATCGTTGAGAGTACAGTTTTAAGAGCTTCACATATGCATCAGCTACAAATCTTGAAGTTGTGATAAAGTGTATTTTTTTTTTTTTTTTTTTTTTTTTTTTAAATCACATAACCCCGCTTGCAGCACGTGGCCATGGCAGGGTGTGATAAAGTGTAGATGAGAGTACTGCAACTGGAAGGAGGCCACTACTGCTTGTTTTCACTGCTATTGCAGTGCTCTTCTGTAGCCTGTTCCAGAGGCTTTTCCGGAAGCTTTTGCGGAGGCTGTTCTGAGGCTGTTCCGGAGGCCGTTCCGGAGGTTGTTCCGGACTCCGGAGGCTACTTCGGAGGCCGTTTCGGAGGCCGTTTGAGCTCGAACAGCCGCTCGAACAGTATTTCAATGGCCTCTGGAACAGCCTTTGGAACAGCTCTTGAAATAGCCTTGGAAAAGCTTCTAGAAAAGCTCTGAAGAGCAGTCTTGAAATCTTAGGCCCTATTAGAACAGTAAGTTTTGATCATTATAATGCCTGAACCTATGCTTATCAATGTTATCATGGTTGCCTACAGTGCCATTTTTATATTCCTAGTAGAGGGCTTATATCTATTTTCCTTGTCCTGATACTTTTTTTTTTTTTTTTTTTTTATATCATTACTCGCTTGCCGCCCTAGGGGCTATGGCGAAGTCTTGTTCTGATATGTATAGGTATATGACTGTTGGTATTGCAAGTCCTAAATTCATTATGTTAGCTGTCCAGATACTTCGGATATAATAAAATAGGACACTATCTACGAAATTTGGACTGGTCTCATAAACATCCACAGCTAAACATACGAGAATATGCTAGTTTATGCCAACTACTGCATAATGCATAATATGCGTTTATCCCCTGTCCGGATACTTATTTTTTCGGCTAGTAGATACCTCTGCAACCGGGCAGGCTAGTCTACAGTCCCCTGTCGATACCCCTGCATCGGGGCAGGCCAGACTGGCCTGCCCGGAGAGGTCCCGAGTGCAAGCTGTACTTGGTGAACGCTGAAGCTGCGAGCTTCCGTCAATATTGTGGATGGTTTGGACTCATTGTTTCTGCAGATACCTTGAACTCATTGTGACGAAGTCAGAGGCCGACAATAGCGATCAACTCATGTGATGGTGTAGTCTGGTTAGTGGTGGTGCTCAACGGGCACGTTATTGGCACAATAAGCTCGGGTAATCGTGGCGTACTCAGAACCCTAAGTTCCATGCCAAGGCTCCTCCCGATTGCCAAGGCGGTCGGGCTACTGCTAGACATGCCTTGATGCACTACTGAAATCGTAGTGATGTGTAAGGACTCAATTACCATTTTTCTCTGTGTACGTGTATATATGACAACTGAGGACGACATCACTCAGCTAACGCGCGCTCTGCATCTAGTTTCATCAGGAAAGAGTCCCAGTTTCCTCATCAGGTATGTCTCTACATGCTCTACCATGTCACCCTCCGAGAAGCCGAAGTTGCTTCACTATAGCTGTGCACAGCTATGAGAGGGGCGACTATAGGGTACGGGCTCCCGCAGTTCAGTCTACTATTCTCTTCACGTCCGTTCCTCGCTCCCAGTCGACGACTACTGTCGTTCATAAACGATGACAGCTCCACTTTCCCACATGTCTGGAGAATCGGGGCTGGTGCCAGGCGTTGATCACGAACATAGGCGTGCTGGCAGAGCAAGATATAGAAGCCCCGCAATTGCTGCCCAGGCGCACCTGATGCGAAGCTCAGAGCATTTGGCAGACACCGGATGGGCAGTGGAGTGATGTGAGACTACCGGATAGTGAAGCTGCTGACACATTGGGCACGCCTTGCCAAGCATTCTGCAGCCCGCCCTCTTCTCTTCTGCTCCCTTCACCTCATCGACTCATCCGCCTTCTCCTCTTCTGCTTCCATCCTTCTCTCGGTTCTCCAACTCATCACCCATCCATCGCCATAGCCCCTAGGGCGGCAAGCGATTAATGATATAAAAAAAAAAAAAAAAAATCACTCATCCGCCTTCTTCTCTTCTGCTTCCATCCTTCTCTCGGTCCTCCACCTCACCGACTCATCCGCCTTCTCCTCTTGGGCTCCCACATACCTTCTCTCTGTCCCTCATCTGCTCGACCCACTTCAATGGACCAAACATGGATGCCAAAATACAAAGACGACCGATTTCATCAACGGCCTGCCTTTAGCAGGGAGAAAGTTCAGAAGGCCTACCACACGGCAATGCTTGCATTGCAAATGTTGGATATGGTTACGCGGAGCATGCCCGAGCAGGAGAGAAAACTCAAGTTCTAACCCCTTCCAGACCTTCAGGCAATTGGTAGTACGCTAATACTGGCTCAGAGCGGCAGAAGCGCGGACGGAGGTGCGGAAGTACATCAACACCGCGGCTAGCGACAAGCGCGGGCTGCACAAGGCGGCTGCTCTGGGGTTTGGCATTGGATACTACCGTACGGTGTACCGGGTGGAGCTAGAGTACCTAGTTCTGTTCCTAGTTGCCGTTTGGGGTATTGTGTTTGAGTGGACGGAGACCTACCCCCACTCTGTCTCCAAACCACTGGCGATTAAGCTCTCCGGGACCTTTTTCAAGGTCCTGAGATTGATCCCCTTTGGCCTCTGTCGTGGGGTCATGAGGAAAGTATGGGAACAATGAAAATGGGCTGTAATGACACTCCCTTGCTTTGGGGACTGGGGGGTCATGACTGTTCTGGATGAGGGGGTTGGAACGTCATGATTGCCATGATGATCCCAGAAAAGCGGTGTCTCAAAGCCTGTGGACCAGTTCAACGTGCTTGCTACGCCAGCCATCGCGGCGGTGTTTGTGGTGCATGATCTCACAAATAACCTGGCTCCCCGACTCCCCTTCACGGATAAGAAGGATCTTTTCACTATCTTGCTGATTACCACTGCTGGGGCAGGGTCTAGGGCGGTGGGGAGGCTGCTCGAAGCCCTGTTGTGGAGGACTGCGCAAGATGGTAAGAGAATAGAGGTGTGTCAGGGTGACCGAACAAAGTATCAATGATGCCATGGCGATGAGAGATGACGCATGGTAATCAAAGAGAGGGAAGCTTGTTAGTTAGCACTCAATGTTAAATAGAATAATGCAAATAACCGGCACGCTGGACGCCTATATATAGAGGCCCCCACGGCCTCTATACAAAGGTCAAGTTCCAAGCGTTGTCCTAAGTTACACCTACATTTCGCTGCAATCGCAGACACCGTAACAAGCTGGGGGCGGAGGTTGTTTCTGTTGCTGCTTGATTAAGGAGTTCTTCCTCTGGTACGCAAATCCCTTTGATCTTTCTTAGTCCTGTGCGGGCCATCACGATGTCGGAGTTTAGACTGATCACCAAGATTACTCCAAAAGGTTGCGTTCCACATTACATTGTTATGTTCGTCTTGGGTCATGATTTGGCGCATATTCTAGGGTGCCTGCTGACTGATACAGCTTCGCAAGGGTGCTATAGATCATGACATAATGACAATTACACTACTTCGCCGAAGTTTTCAAACCCTCGGGAAAGCCAACTCCGGACGTGGCAGGCCAAATGTGCAGGAGGAGAGCCTGGGAAGGGGGAATAGCACGGGGAGGTATGGACGTGGCGATAATATGGGTTAGAGGACACAAGGTTTGTAGGGCAATGAAGAGGCGGACAAGGCGGCAAGGAGAGGGATAGGGACTCTCCTACATTAGCAGAACGAGGTGGTCACGGAGGCGAGGATGCGCATGGCGGGCAAAGCCGCACAGCGAGCCCAGGAAAAGGAACAGACTGGACATGGATTACAGGCCGTTACAGAGGCTAGGCAGGTCGGTACGCACCCCGGCAGGCCTCCGAGGATGAAATGGTCTGAGCGCATGGAGATAAAACAGGTGAGACAGACAGGTTTTTTTTTTTTTTTTTTTTATCACATAACCCCGCTTGCAGCGCCAAGCCATGGCAGGGTGAGACAGACAGGTTGGAATGCAGACAGTGTTTTTTTTTTTTTTTTTTATTTCATTAATCGCATGCCGCCCTAAGGGCTATGGCGACATTATGCTAAATAAAGAAAAAGAAGGTTAAAAACCACGACAGAAACATTCCTGCCTAAAAGCACCAATCCTAACCCCCACTCTCCGTTCTAACTACTCTGCTCCTATGCAGACAGTGTGGAGAGGAGGAGGAGACAGCAACACACATATGGAACCGATGTGGGATATTGAGGAGTAAGCGGCCAGGTGCGGTGGCTCACTTTTCTTTCGACGCTCGAGTTCATTACTTGATGCAATCTCGCGGTTTATGTACAGGAGACCCGTCCCTCCTTTTCTTCTTGTCCCTTGCTTTCTCTGCGGTCTCTCTTTTCCATGCTTTCGCACTTACAGTAGACTCTCGATATAAGAATGTCAGTGGGCGTTGGGGGGGGTAGTCTCATACCAAGCCCCTAGGGTACTCTCCGAGCGCAGCGAGGGTCTTGACTATCTTTCGTTTAGTTATGGCAAAGCTTGTCCTTGGCGAAGGCAACCGTCTAAGGTCCCTTAGAAACTACGGTTGCTACGTCGCCAGAAAAACTTGTACGAGGAATTCGACACCAAGCAGGAGGTCCTGACGAACCCTTCCCAGAGACCCCACCACCACCACAGCCATTGGGGTTCAGCCCCATCCACACCCTACTCTCGGAAGAGCCATCCCACTCGGAGGGGCCTTCCCCGAGCACGACACCGGCTCCCCCCACCTCCAGGAAGCGCAAAGGAAAGCTGCCAAGTCAAAACACAGCCTTCAAGCGCCACCTGAACGACAAAGAGGCGAAGAAGATCGCCTCAACCATCACAGTTGACACACCGGCAGGCAGCGCGCCCGCCCAAATCCCCCCACCTAAACCGTCGAACCCCCGACGCACACCCCACGCAACCACAACAAGACCTGGAAAGTCTCAAACCCCCCGACAAAACCCGATCTCCCCACCAAAACCGGCATCGTTGTTCATGGCGTAGCCCTGAGGAAGGATTTGGGCAACGTACGACGATGGCTGTCCTCAGACAACAAAGACCTGAAGAAGATCGTCGGGATCCGATGGCTTAGAAAGAAGGACACGCTGATCGGAGAAGGAAAAAAGACCAGTTCTATAGTGGTATACTTGGAGGACCATCAGAACTTTTTTTTTTTTTTTTTTATATCAATACTCGCAGGCCGCCCAAAGGGCTATGGCGAGGTCTTTACATCAGAACATTGACAAGGTGCGACTCCGAGGAAGATGGCTCAAGGCGAGCCAGTACGAGGCTGAAAGAGGATGGAGATGAGTTAGACTGCTGGCCACTCCCCTGTGAACCGCGGCCACCATGTATTTAAATTTAGTTAGTTTTGCCTTCTAATAAACCCTCGCCATAGCCCGTAGGGCGGCACGCGAGTAATGATATTAAAAAAAAAAAAAAAAAAATCTAGACTAAATTTTTTGAAATTTAAATAATTGGATTTGGTAGAGATCAGGTTAGCATTGGAGTGGAGAATATATCACAAAGGGCACCCAGGGTGCGCGTTCAAAGGGTAACTTGGGCGGGCATCTTAGGGGGCAAAGGCCTGAGGCGATGGAGACATGAGATAGGCAAAGCAGACAGCCCGGAGTGTCTATGGTGTGGGGAGGAGGAGGAGACCACCTCCTATGTACTAGCACGGTACAAGGTATGAAATGGCCCGGAGGGGAGGCGGATCTGATTAGACCCCCGAAGAGCGATCACAAGAATGACAAAGACGCATTGGTGGAAATCCTGGAATGGGCGGGCCAATAGTTTCATTTATCTTAACTTCTGATTATCTCTATTACTGTCTATTTCCTGTTAACTCTCATGTAGCTCAACCTCGTCATAGCCCTTAGGGCGGCATGCGAGTACTGATATTAAACCCAAAAAAAAAAAAAAGGGCGACTTGCACATATTGGGAGGAAGCTTATGATATGTGCAAGAATAGCTGGGCATTAAGCGTAAGCGAGCCAAGCAAATGTCCAGCAGGACTAGTCTGGCATTTGAAGCGCCAAGACCCAATCCAAAGCAGGAAGGGTGATCTTCGCATCCAGACTTTGCTGGAGGGCATGGAATGTGGTAGACACATTGGGGATTTTTCAAATAAATGTAGTCTAGTTCGATGACATCTCAGGGAGATCAGTTATGGATTTCTTCATGTGGACCCAGCCCTCCGAGAAAATAGGTGTCTTGCACATTAGATGACGTTGACATATTCCCTGCCATAGGCTATTAGGCTTGTAGCTTGTATGCGGGGTTATGTGAACCAAAAAAAAAAAAAGACGTTGAGATATAAGCAGGATTGCACTGCGACAGTAGTCTCGTAACCAGACGCTGACTAAGCGGAGTTTCATGCATGAAAGCGTCGCCACTCCAATTTCATGCGACGCTGACTAAGTCTGGTTACGAGACTACTGCGACAGTGGGCAGTTAGATCTGTTGGATATATGCATGAAGGTCTTCACGTGCGTTGGACGATCCAGCATAGAATGTCCTGAACATGTAGTTCGCACGGGATTCTCATTCATGAGATACAGTAGCGAAAGATTATATATGCTCATTAAATGCTCTGCAGCCTTCAATGACGTATAATAGGCACAAGATCAGCTACCATAAAGACCATTTAATTATGCCATTAACTTGATATATGAGTGCGCTGCAGCCCCGTATCGTTGCAATAAGCCTTTTAGCGCTCCCGTCCTCCCGTCCATCAAAACTCATGATCAATTATCTTCTAGTGGCCAGGGGCATGTCGCTCGCTATTTGATAAGCTGTGCCAGGTTCTTGGTTTTATAAACTGGGAGGCAGTGCTATATAGATGCAAGTTGAAAATATTTAGCGGTAGTACTGTAATTCAGCACAACGCGACGTACACCACGCCCGGCCGGAATGCTGCTGGTGTTGTAAAGACAAAGAAAAACCACCACCCATGTACTGACGCGGTGTAAGGTCTGGACAAAGAAATAGCCGGGGGAGAGGCGGACTTACTCAGACCCCCGAAAGACAAAGACAACGACGCATTGGTGGACCTATTAGGAATGGGGGGGACAATAAAGGGGGATAAAGGGGGACCTTTTCATATTTTTCATTCCACTCTCACTCTATCTTTATGACTTTTCCACTTCATTTATCAGTCTAATTTTCTTTATTTATCATATAACTAGACCTTGCCATAGCTCACAGGGCGGCATGCGAGTACTGATAAAAAAAAAACAAACACAAAAAAAAAACAAAAAAAGTGCCCACGGTTCGTGCAGATCTCGCCCATGAGTCAGAGTATATGCACTTTCCCTCTTAGCGACATTCAATGGACTCAGCAAACAAAACAGGTTTGTTGACCCGCAGAATTTCTCTTTCCTCGGCAGGTTGATGAAGAAAGTGCACAAAATCATAATAACGCACTGGAGATATCTTCACTCCAGCACCCTTTCTCAACCGCCGAACGCATCATAGTATTTCCATCACACATATCGCCTTTTGCCTTTGAACCTGCCTGGTACTAGCCGATCATTTCTGCTAACAACCTTACTTGAACTTGAAGATATCACAATTTTCACTGAAGAGTATCTTCAATCTCCAACTCCAACGATAAACTAATGCCACGCAAAAACAGAAGGAAACAGGGCAGGCCTGGTCGAGGAAAACTCGTATCCTCGAATCCTGGGGGACAAGCACACAACAAACCCAAGGAGGTACAGGGGGATCTGTTTTATCGAGAAGTCCTCTGTCAGTCTGTCTTGGACTACTCTACGTTTGAGAGGGTCTATGAAATGTTGTTGTTGGACGTCACGTCCATATACGGCCTTCTTACTGCCGAGAGCACCAGGGAATCATTCATCATGAACTTCCAGGAGAAAGCGAAGCTCATCATTGAGTTCTATAGGAAGCTGAAACCACGTTTTGTCAAGTCTGCGGAACAGAACACCATTCTTGCAATAGCCCTGTTGGAGGGAATTGTGCTCAAGCTGTTTGTGGACCAGTGGAAGGAGCTGTTTAGGTACCGGGAGACGGTCGACTTGATCATCGTTGCTTTGCAAAGTTATCAACTTTGCGGAAGTCCGCCTGGTCTTGCTGCACAGCTGTTCACGAAGTTACCAATGTTTGCAGAGTTAAAGCTGTTGGAAAGAGTGGCGGCACACCCAGTTGGGGGAGGCCTTCTTGGAGAATTTATCCGTGATCCAAAATACGGCAAAGCGTTGTTTGAACATAGCGATGAGACCATGCCAACTTGGATTGAACGCCTTATCCAATTCTCAGAATGTGGAGTAGATCACAACATCTCTTCCGAGGCGCAAGAGTGGAAGGCCATCGGTCACTTGGTCAAGACATACTCACCAGAGAAAGCTACCCTTTCAGAGACTGAAGCACAGAAGGGCATTCAAATGGATCTTTCGAAGGTGTGGCAGTTGAGTGCTCACGGCAAAATGAGCGGCAAGGCCAGCGGCCAAGCGGCTCTGAAAGAAGAATCTATCTCTATCCCACCAAATGTTATAAAGATTTTCAAGGATTCAACCTTCCGCCTCCACACTCCCAAGTAGCCGACCGGGCCTTGGCCCCGCAGCTAAAAGCTGAAAGACAGTTCGGCATCTTAGGCCGGGTGGTTCAGTCGTTTCCATGTGGTAGGTGTTGCCAGAAGCTTGCAAACTCTGGCCGCACAGTTACTGCCAGCGGGGAATGCCAAGCCCCAGATCCTGGACACCTGGCAGAAGTTAGGGAGAGTTTCCGAATATTGAACATTGCGAACAATGGTCAGGCTGAACGAGCAGAGGCCCAAGGATTGGGTTTATGGAGGATCGTCCTGTCCCGTATGGCCATGAAAGACCTCAATGAAGCAAGAAAGGCGGGAATATTTGAAGCTATGGAAACGAAACTGATAGAGTTAGCAACCGGGACTGGGAGAGGAGGTCAGCATTGACCAGGAGGCACCTGTACGGTGACTTCAAGGTTCCCCTCTCAAAGGCCGTATACGGCGATAATGGAAGAATTGTTTGGCACACCTATATTGCCTTTGATAACGCCTTGGAGAAGGCATCGCAGGTCATTCTTGGTAAGTGATATCTAATGTCGCCTCAGTTTACTACCAAGGCTAACTTGCATGTAGTTTGGAGGATTGGAAACCATAAGGACGTGGTGCAACCAGAAGGCATAATTTCAAGATACCAGAATACTTTCTCCAAGAGGTTCATTGAGGCTTGTAAGATCCGATTGGTGGATCCCATCACTGGCGCGTATCTACCGCAAACCTTCAGTAAGACTCTGCTTGAAGAAACAAGGGACTAAGAGAATGGAGATACCAAATCGGCAAGGCAGACTCCCCGGAATGCCGGTGGCGTGGCCGAGCTTTGGAAAACTTGGCTCACATCACGACAGACTGCGAACCATGGAGGAGGAGACTACCAGGAGGAGAGAACGACCTAAGGGGAGAACCGGGGGTGGATGAGGAGGGAGACAGGTTGGTAGAGACTCTGAGATGGGCCGGAGCAGACTAGCTCGTTTTTCACCCCTTTTTAGTTTAATTCAGTTCACTTTCTTCCTTTCTCACATGTAACTAAATAAGCTCCTCGCCATAGCCTAAAAAGGCGGCACGCGAGTAATGAAATAAAAAAAAAAAAAAAATCTGCTTGAAGAGAAGGCTGTCGTTGAGGTGGATACCTTCAATGCACCAGAGATCTTGGACTTGAACGAGACGATAATGACCGGGAAGTTCTCCACACTTACCCGACCAGTGCTGGATAGTACAGGCATTTTGTGGCTACCCGGAAGAGCGCAATATCCTTAGTGGGCGTAATATCCAGGTACAACGTTCATCAGTGGTGTGAGGAAGGAAGGCAAACTCGCGAAAGTAAATACCGCCCAAGACCTGTCTGTACTCTGACCCAGTATTATCTACCCGCCAACCTACTCGTGTTGCTGTAGGCGCACTCCTTCGCAACAGATGAGCCCAGAATTTACAGAGATTGTGGTTTTACGAAAGTGGGTAACTGTGGCAGGTAAGGTACAGGAACGCAGTATAAGAGACAAATAGTATCCACGACGGCCTTTCGAAAGACCGGGGTGGTGAGAACTGGCAGAACAAACGTACGACCAAAATGCCAGTACGAGTGCGAAAGCATGGGTGCAAAAAGAAGAGAACAGGAGGTCGTTGATTGTATGAGCTACAGTACAGAACCTATGCTGTACTTACTCATTCCGTCATGTTCCCCGAAGCGACCTCTAACAACTACGGAGGTGGATCACATATACCTGAGGGGAACATTGCAGTACCGAGAACCCTTACCCCTAGCTGTTCCTCCATCACTCACTGCGGATGCAGAGAGGGAGGAATGGACACGCCTGATCGAGGAAGAAGAAGACGAAGGATGGACTAGAATTTACACCAATGGAAGCAGAAGGGACGGAAAGGCGGGGACGGGAGTGTACTCACGAAGGGGAGAAACAGCTGTATACACAGGAACGAAGGCCACAGTCAATGACACAGAGCTGCTAGCAATTGCTGAAGCACTCAAATCGGACGAGACAGAGATCATGATCGTAACTGACTTCAAGGTGGCAATACACAGAATGCAGGAGATAGCTAAGGGGTTCCCAAGTCCGGATGGCGCGACAAACACACTCAGAAAGGCATGGGAAGACAGGCACTCTCGAGGCGATAGCGATGTTGCCGTACTATGGGTAAAGGGACATAAAGGATTACATGGAAACACAGAAGCGGACAGGGCAGTAAAACTTGGCACCTGTCTACAATACCAGGACGAGGTGGTCACAGAACCAGGGTTAAGGCAAGCTGCAAAAGCCCGCAGAGCGGAGGAGAGGAACCGACTATGACTGAGCTACAAGCTGCTGCAGAGATTGGGATACCACATGGGGACAATGGCTGTAATGAGCGGCACGAGCCGAGCCAGCTCGAGCTCTGGCTCGAGCTTAAAACAGCCAAGATCACACTAGTATTTCTCTTGACAGCTCGCTAAAATGCTCAGCCAGCGCATGGTTTCATAAACTTGCTGCAGGAGTAAATGTAGAAGAAATACTGAATTTAGCAGATAGCGGCGAGGTGGATGAAGCTGTAGAATGGTTTAGATTAGTTATCAATATCATGTAATCAAGGCTCGCTGGCTCGAGCCCACCTTCTATTTGACGAGCTCGGCTTGAGCCGAGCTCACTTACCCATGAGCTGGCTCGAGCTAGCTCGTGCCGCTCACTAAATGGCCAGACTACTAGGGGTCAAAGGCCTGAGAGCATACACTGTATTACTAAAAATATGGGTAACTTCCTACGGTCCAAAGTAATCGCAGGCGGAGAAGTCACGAGTACTCACAAAGGGAGTGTACAGCTGCAGGTAACACCAGTGAATTGACTAGTGTGGTGGTACTCTCAGCAAGTGCTTACTTCGCCGCAAGTGAGTAAGTAAGCACTGGCGCTTAGCACCTTAAGCACTGAATGTGAGTACTTTGTGCCTATACCAAGGCGATAACTGGTAGCCATAGAATGCATATGCTGTCCCATACAATGCAATTAGACTGCTGATCTTTATACACTAGTGTTAGTGCCTTCGAAGAGGGTCAGCCCAAGCAGATCATCTTTTTGTTCTTTGTTCTTTCTTTGTAATTGATCTCCGTTCCTACGGAAAGCATGCAGAGAGTAGCCCGATATACAGTGATGTATATACGCTACCTGACCCCCACTGCAGTGTTACGCTACGTGAGTATTATTTGTATTGAACGTTTGCTTCAAAAGTGGGAAATCTGTATCACAACTTTGACTGACCCATAACTCAGAACCCACTGTATCTAGAGGAAACTAATAACCACATGGTCCCACTCCCAGTCAGGTTTTCTGCTGGACATGCCAAGACTTGGTGATGCGTTCATAGTGTGGTGTTGAGGGAATAGAGGATTCAAATGATGCAGGGTACATTTGCACTCTACGTAGGTGCAGCCATTCCTATGCACATCTGAGGTGTACATTTTTACGCACCTCACATAAAGTAGCGGCGAGTATGTTTCTACGCATGACTGCACGTTTGATTGTCGAAGTTACGCGTTGGCGGAACAACTTACTCCCCTCCACTCCCCGCAGGAGGTTACGTTTTACTCCCCGCCATAGTAATTGTGTACCATAGTGATGGCGCCACAAGATAGACAAAGCAGACGGACCAGAATGCCGATTGTGTTGGGAAGGCGAAGAAACGACTGGCCACCTACTGGAGGAATGCAGGGTATGGAAGAGATTCTGGCCCGGGGGCATGGAGGACATCAGGACCCCGACTAGCGAGGACGGAGACCCGCTGATGGTGCTGATGAGACGGTTCGATGAGCAGGAAAATCTTTTGCTTTTCATTCTGAGAATAGGGGAAGGACTTCTACTTTACTTCACCTCATTTCCTTTTATTATGTATTTAACCTCGCTATAGCCCCCAGCGCAGCATGCGAGTACTGATATGAAAAAAAAAAAAAAAAAAAAAAAGTTTCCCCACAGTGGATGTGCGGAGGTATGGAACGCAGAGGACGTGCACGTGGTGTTTGAGTACAAGGAGCTGCGCTGTAGAGGCCTACCGCAAGGATGGGGCTAGTGAGCGGCACGAGCCGAGCCAGCTCGAGCTCAAACGAGCCAAGATCATGCTAGTGTTTTCCTTGCCAGCTCGCTAAAATGCTTAGCCAGTACAAGGTTTCACAAACTGTAAATACCTGTTCGGGCCCACCGACGAACATTTTCCGGTTCGCGAACCGGCCAGCCGATTCGTGAACCGGCCGGCCCCGTGAAAAACATATGGTGTTTTTCACGGGGCCAGCCCACCCACGAACACCTGGCCCAGCGGCGAACATGAATGTACCTCGATGTACCTATATGTAATATATATACTCGCTTATTTTTTTTTTTATATATCATTACTCGCATGCCGCCTTGCAGGCTATGGCGAGGGTTTAGATACATGAATGATAATCAACGGAAAAATAAGTAACAGATAAGGAGATAAAGTGAAAATATGACCGGTTACTCCGCCGCCCAGTCTATCACCTCCGCCAACGTTGTCTCCCCCCTCCTATATACTCGCTTATGATTTAATGTAATAGTGATCCATCATACAGCCAGCTAAGCAATTTCCACAGTCTCCTATCCCCCTATGCAGTCATCTATGTACAAACAATAGTACTTTTTTTTTTTTTTTTATATCATTACTGGCATGCCGCAGTATGGTATGGGCTATGGCGAGGTATTTATTAAAGACAGAAAATTAACCGTCACTAAATACATGTGGTGCCCGCAATACTCATACATGTCGCGGGTAGAATGTACACACTGGTCAATACAGCCTATTTCCTCCGTCTGTTCCGGCTCGTATTGAGTGGTCCTCAACCATTTCCCACCTAACCTAACTCTGTCTACGCCCGTCGCTACCTCCAAGTACACCACGACCGAGCTGGTCATTTTTCCTTCTTCCAGTAGCGCGGTCTTTCGTCTCAGCCACCTTATCCGCACGGTCTTGCCTAGCCTATCATTCCCGGACTCCAACCATTTCCGGACCTTCCCTAAATATACATCACTATGTTTACTCTCATTCTCCTGGTTGGTACATTGACCAGCATTGCTTTTATTACAAGAATAAGAACATTTAACCTTTTGACATATGCATGTACAACGAAGAGAAGAACAGGTACCTAGATAAGAACATGAAATTTTATCTTGACAAGTTTTATCATGATGAGGTTGCTTAAAGTGGGTACTTCGCACTTGCAGGGCTCTTATTATCTACTGTTTCTGGTAATACAACCACCAAACTTTGCATCAACGCCATCCCTGTTACTGCCACAATATAATACCAGAATGGCGGAGGATTCCGGAAATCTCTATCTATGAAGATAACACTCCAAAATTTCGCTTAGAGTAAGAAGAATACTAGAAGCATATTTAGTAATTTTCTTCTAGTGTTTCGGTTAACAATAATTAAGTTATGATTACAAATTGGTATTCTTAACTATAGCAGTCTAGAAGCGTAGTGAATTATTAATTAAACTGTCTGTATTATCTTCTAGTATGTGGGTAAGAAGTAGCAACTTATCACCGACAGCAACTTTCAAGTGGCAACTTGTAGGTGGCAACTTGTCAGTGGCAATAGAGCTGTGCTAGCACACAGTAACTGGCTTATCAATTAACGCTGGTAGCAGAATATTTCTCTATACTCAATCACTGGTAGTACGTAGAGGTACCTAGTGGTACTTGTGCTAAACCAGTGTTCGTCGGTGGGCTGGCCCATTCGCGAATCAGCCAGCCCACCGACGAATTGGCCGATTCGCGAATGGGCCTGGCCGGTTCGCGAACCGCAATGTTCGTCGGTAGGCCAGAACATACCTAATATAGTAATAATTAGAGACTTGGAGCTCATTCTGACCTACCAACAACTTCGAAATGCACAATTTAGCTGATAGTAGTAAGATGAAAATTTAGCTTAGTTTAGTTTAGTTTGTCAATATTATGTATATAATCAATCTAGGCTCGAGCCGAGCTCACTTACCCACGAGCTGGCTCGAGCTCACCCTCCAGCTCGGCTCGAGCTAGCTCGTGCCGCTCACTACAGGTCACCTGGCAGTTCCGGGAGGATGAAGGAGAATAGAAGAAAATAGTACGCTATTGAAGGTTCAAGAATCTGGCCGTGTAAGGTTGCACTTCAATTTCTATGAAATTTCCAGTCTGCAGGAAATGGCGCACCGTCACTGGCCCCATCTTTTTTTTTTTTTTTTTTTTTTTTTTTGGTTAATTAAAAGAAAGAAGCAGTCAGTACTCGCTTGTCTCCTGCAGTGTAAGATAGACAGATAGTATCAGCTACTTCCTTGCGATGGACCGGAGCGGTCAGAACTGGCGGAACGAACGTACGACCAAATGTGAGGGTGGGCGTGACAGTGCAGGTGCGAAAGGTAGAGAAGAGATTGTTCGTTGAATAAACTACAGTACAGAAGGTCTAGAAACAAATGATATCGATGGAACTCCTCACGTGCCGCAGTTATCTCCATGTGTCTTCCAGTCTCAAGCTTGCCCTTTCCATGCACTCACCCATTCTGCTGCCTTCCCACAACAGTAATGCCCTGGCGACCTGTCCCCGCCTTCATGTCCCCCAATGCACAAATGGCGCCCACCAGGATGGCGCCTGCCAATACTGTGACCTCACCTCTTCCACTGCTAAATGTAGCGCCTCGGCACATCCCCAGCCATTGTCTGTCGCCCTTCCCTTCCCCTTCCTGTTTCTCCTCTCGAACTTAAACAAATAATTGTAAAACCTTTTCGCAATATCAATGCACACCTCGTCCTCACTATCCCACAATGTTCCAATGGCATTATTATACCCTGCGAGCTGAAAGACACCAGCGATGTGCAGCGGTTCTTCACTCATGTCAATGGAATGGTTTGATGCGGATGAGCATGCCGAAAGATATACAAGACTGAGGTGGTGGTTGTAAGCATTTTTTATCTGGCGGCGAAATTTAAGAATATCTAGGACTTTGAGCTCGTCACGGACAAATTTTGTTTCAGCCGTGTCTGTCGGTCGCTGAAAGACGAGACAAGTCTGCAAGGGGTCCGTATGGCTGACAACCCCGTGGCACGCAAAGTGAGCAATGTTGTGATATGGGAGGGTGACCAAAACATCGATTGAGTTCGGAGATGATAGAGGCAAGCAATGAGCACCTGCTTCAGCGGCAATGGTTTTGATACTTTCAGCTTCCTCAGCGACGTTCAGATCTCCTAATGTTTTCCCACGGGATTTAGCTGGTAATGTACTTTCTAGATCTGCTTCTGCATCTTCGCCTGGTGTGCTGGGCATCGTCACTAATAACATTCTGTGGTCGCCGTCGGTGGTCAGATCTCCAGCAAGTGTGTCAGCTGATTCAGGGAAAGAAGGTCCTCCAGCTGCATTGTCGCCACGTGTAATGGCTAGGGCCCGGATGGTTGAAGTGTAGGATGAGATGCAATACTGAGCTGTATATCTTGCCTTTGTAGGAAAATGCTCCGGGTAGTATCCAGCAGCATGGAATGGTGCATTGGCCATAATGCCAACACCAATCCACCATACTCGAGGGAGACCTCTGATGGCGTCTTCAGGTGACTCAGAGAGTGATCCAAGTTTCTGCTTGCCTTTACTGAACTTCCGTTTTTTCGATATGATTCCAAGATGCGAGAGCACAGGTTCCGTAACAACGTCCCACAACCATTTCAGTACATCACGCATTTTCCCATGCGCAGTGGATAGACCCAGCGACGCCAATTGTGAGATGACGCTCAACTTGTCCTTTGCTTCCTCCTCTGTGGTGTTGAGCCAAATATATGAGATTGCTGTACTAGTCACAACGATGGCGTGGCCCCTCTTCCATGAACTCACAATCACAATCGGACCATACCTCGCTGCTTTCATAGCAAATTTCTCCCCCCCGTACTCATCAAGTTTGAACTTCTCGAATCCTGGAATTTGTCGTACTTCGTTTAGCAATGCCTTAAGACGGCGAAAGTCTCTGCCACGACGTCCAAGGCGAAAAAATTCAGGAAGGGTTTCTTCGAAAGGACGATCGAGTGAGATGGGAGCTACTGGGACTGAGAACCCTGCTTCAAGTTGCCCAATTAGGCCAATTACTTGATCTGCCAGTTTGGAAGGTAAGTGCTGCAGCATCCTTTCATCGCTGCGATAGTTAATGATGTTATCTAGGATCTTTCCCCTCGACATTTCAACAAACTGCAAGGCCTTTGCAGCAATCCCTCGACCCGAGATTCCAAACAACTTCAAGCTCTCTGCTTCAAGCACTTCGTTTTCTAGAATGAATGCCGAAGCTCGCGTCAGTTGATCTAGAACAGTTAACCCGTTAACTTTGTACATTATCCTGTCTTGAAGTGAAGATCCAAGATGAAACACGAATGGCACCACATCAAGTAATACATCCAAATATATCATCCACCTTAATTCACTCATCATACTTTCAGTTGTGATATCAGGAGCGTGATGCAGGTGTATTAGAGTGCGAACACTTCTGACATCCTGTTCCTCCGACCAGATTTCGGGACCTCTCGTTTGGATGGATAGGAGAAGGTCTAGTGTCAGGGGTACGATGCTGTTTTCCAAAGTATACCCATCCAGGAGCTCGTTAGCGAGCGAAGCTAGAAATCCAGGGTCATGTTGCGCCTTTTTCAATTTGCCATAGAGCTCAGAAATAAAGTCGGAACGTTCTGGGTACACCTTCGACGCAATCCTTATCACACGCTCTAGATGCTCGAGTTTCAGGGTTTTTGAGAATTGGAGAAAACTGATGGTAAGTCCAAACTCTTTAACATCCTCAAATCCGCTCTCTTCAGGGTCCAGGGCTTCAAATGCCATGACAGCAGCCTCAAGGTCCTGTACATCCCCAGTTCGTATGAAGAGGAGCCAACTGAACTCGAAATAGCGGACAGAGCCAACGGAGTCGGTCGTTGATAAAACATAGCGTAGTTGTAATACATCGGCTAGTGTAATTTGACCTGTTATCACAGAGTCATAACCATTGCCTCTAAGGTCCGTGTATAGGCGCCTCGTGAGCTTGGATGGCTCGAAATCATGTTCTTCGAGAAAGTCCCGGAGCTTGGAGTAAAGATCATAGGCTGGTCGACGACTACTTCACAAGAAACATGCTTTTGGACTTGGGTTGGCTCGACACCATATTTTCCGAGAAAGTCCCACAAGTCGAGGTAATCATCTCCAGTCTGGTCGAGGGCTGATCCATCTGTAACTGTTCGAGGCCTATATGGTTGAATTCTAAGGAGCGAGGCAGGGGGTAGTATATGATCACGGTATGCTCTAGAAATCGACCTTTTGCTTTTAAGATAGGCAAGGTTGTGGTTTAATCGAAGCACTTCTGGAGCACCTAGGGAATCTCCGCAAGATTGAATTCCTTTCACGGCCTCTCGGGCCATGTGCAGCGCTTCTTCTAGGTCCTGGTCATCGGAGGTGATTATATAAAGTTTGTCCAGTAACACAGACAAGTCGTATCGTGCGCACACAATTGCTATATGCTTCTGGATTTCTTTTCCGCATAGTACACTATCGTCTATCTCATATAACGATTCAATTCCTAGCCGACACCAGTTTAAGGCATTGTGCAACTCCTCAGTGGATCTGGACATGTTGTAGGCAATCCTGTAGAGCTGAGAGAGGTCCAACATCCACTCGGCCAGCACTAGGAGAGAGCCGTGATCTTCAGAATCCCTGTTGCCATAGTTATCATAGTCCTCCGTGATTACTTCTTCAAGAAAGTCAAGCGAGATATACAGGTCTCGAGGGTGCTTTTCCTTGTCCTTGGTGTACCAACCCCATCTTATCCAGGCCAAGTGTGCAATCTTCTGCAAAATTATTGATCGATTGACCAGCGTCATGGCATCTGGATCCCAGTATAGTAAAAGCGTTACTAGATCCAAGTAGAATTGCAAGCCGGACTCAAGGTAATACATTGTAGGCTTCCGATAGAAGTTCTGGGTAAAGTTCTGGGTGAAGTCTTGGCAAACTAGTGCTAACACCTAAAAATCGGTTACCCAATGAAGTTTGTAAAGGGTGGGGACGAGGCTAATAAAGGGTACTGTATCATTCCAGCTGTGGATTTTGAGAAATACCTCTGACCATTCCGCCCCAAGCACAACTGCTGTTCCCTGGATTTCTACCAGGGACCTTATGACCTCGATAAATAGGCGTGCGAGTACTTCTCTTCTCATAACTGATTTCTCACTGGCATTTTCATTGGCAATCTGTTCTTCGGCTATCTTCTTCAAAGAATGATCTTCGGCTATCTTCTTCAAAGAATGATCTTCGGCTCCGAAATTGAGCACATTAGAGAATTTCTCCTCCTGTGCATGACGACATCTAAGATCAAAAATATAGCTTTTCATTGGATCACTGTCCCAATGTCGTGAGTCGTGTGCATCCCACATCCAGGGTGCGAAAAGCCCTTCACGATCAGGGAAATATTCTATGTCCTCCAGGGAAGCACCCTCTGATGTGTATAGACTATCTATCAAGCTCATGGTGTTCGTGAAAAGGCGTCTGGCGTGTTCTATGCGAGGAAAGGAAGAGGTACGCATCCTAGGCAGAGAAATTGACTGCGTCGACATTTGGGCGTTACGCTTGAGGTTAATTGGGAGTGCGAAGGAGTATATTTCTTGAAGTTAGGGACAGGAGCTAGAGATCGAAGACGTCGCTGGCTGGGATTTTATAATCCATCGAAGTAGCGGCTTTCTTTTTTTTTTTCGGGGGGGGGGGGATCACTGCTCAGACGCCTTACCTCAGTCAGGGTCTGGTTACGAAGACGAGCCTTACCTATCGTATCGCCCTGCGGCTAACACTCACTCAGGTCGAGGCTAGCGAACCACTCGTCTACCTCCGCCCCCTCCACCCGTCCTTTCTCGAAATCCTCCCCAGCACTGCCAGGTGACTTGCGCCCCCGTCCTTGTTCTTCCCCTTGGGCGTCTTCAGCTCTCTGCACTCGGGACAACAAGTGCCCTGCGCTCCACACCTCTATGCAGGGCAGCGAACCTCTTCCTCTCCACCGATCTTCCTTCTCCACACGGCTCCGCCTTTCCCACTCCGCAGCCAGGTGTACGTTGTGCGGGCCCTTCTGCGCCACCCCACGAAATTCGCCATGCCGAAACTAGATTCTTCTCTGTCCTCCTTTCATTTCCGGGCTAGCCGTTGACATAGACCGCTTCACCTACCCTCTAAAACTGTCCTGGCTCCCTCGGCCTCGTTTTTCGCCTTTGCATGAGCTCTCTCGTTGCGCTCGATCCCGAAGTGTGCCTTGTCCCATGCAACCCTCACAGCCCCGGGATCCCTCAGCCTCTGCCGCTTTTCTGCCACCAGCTCCGCTATAGATGTAACTACTTGGATCTCACTGCTGGTCAACATATCAGCGGAAGACAGTACGCCGGTTAGTACAGTACCTAGACAAAAATTGTACGCCACCCCCTTCACTATGCAATAATAGGAAAAGCACATATGCACTGCATTGACCTCCATGATGCAATAGGAAAGTACTCGGTATCAAGGGTAAGTCTTCAGAACCGCGAAAAGTTGCATACATTGTGACAGGGATCGTTGCTAGGGCAGTTCAGCTGTTTGTTATGTAATACAGCACTTGTTATCTACAGGATTCCTACACGCTTCACAGAGTTACACGCTTCAATGTTTGTTCTCAATCAGCCAGCACAACTCATTTTTCCCAATCACAGTGTCGAATCACCCACTGAAGCCTCATACAACAGCGAAATGGAAACCCGAACTCGGCACGCAAAATTTCGGTATAATATTCACAATCGAGAAACTACTCTAGTTGAGCACACCCGAACTACCAATGTACACAACAAATGCGCAAATGAAGTGGAAAAGCCTCAAGAAGAGTGGGATAAAAGAATAAAAGAATGGCTCATACCATTAGTTAGAAGTGTGCAAGATTGGCTTCGCGTTTGGGCAGCCAGGTTGTAGTTATGCAAATTATGCAATGCTTTGTTGACTTGAATGCATAAAAAAAAATACGTGTGTGGTACTTTTGTGTGTAAATCCCATACAAAAGTTCTGAAGACTTTTGGACAAAAAGTCATACCTACTTCACTTTGACACCCTGTCCGGTGGCGCACATTAATGCATGCATAGCGCTTCTGAGTATTTTCCCCTACTCCCGGGTACTAGTAGATCAAGCCCTCATAATCAGAATACTATGATCAAGAAGAAACATCCAACTTAACTCCAATACATATACAAACTTCTAGGTACTATTTTATATCGGGAAACGATCGCCTACCTAGAAACGACGCGCATCTTGGCATGCCTCATGAGAAACCATTTTCACAATATCTTTGGTAACTTAGATGCCAGTAACATCAAATAAAGTGATATAGATACAATGATGTCAGGACAACATTATCTACATATTCTATTGCCTATATTCAATATCAAGCTCCTGCTATATCAATAAATATATCAAGAGGTCAATTTAACCCCCCTCCCTCTTACGCTCCTACATATTGCCAGTTAAATAGTACTAACATCTATGCTCTTATAGCTGCTGTCACTCACTAATGGCCATAGTATATGGTGGCATATGCTATAGGGGGGTAGGATACTTCAAGCTCTATTCGCAAGTCTAAAAGTGAGCAATTGCAGCAACTGTAGCTGTACCAATTTATACTTAGTTATAATAAATAGAAGGTACCGAGGCTGAACATACTGTTATATACTCTACAACTGCTTACAAGATTGATATAGGGCTATCTGCACTTTTAGACCATCCTAGTTTACCAGTTGAAGATGATATACTCATTCCCAGCTGATATCTCTAAGAGTATGAGACATGCAGTCAAGCGGACTCCTCTAGAAAAAACTCTCACAGCTCAACCAAAATTGCACGAATATGAATTCTGAGAAAGGAGTTGAATTCCCTGATGTTTACTTATGTAACCCACCATTTTTCCTTGATTTTTTTGCTCTTCTAATAATTTTTTTATGATTTTATCCGTGTCGAATAGTACTGACAGTGACAGGTGATACAATGGGCGCTCGAATACATGTCTCATGATTTATGGCAGCCGCTGTCTCACATGAGCCGCAGCTCCCTCGAGCTCTATGTTGATACCCCTAATAGCAATACTCTCCAACTGGTTTGCTGCTGTCAAACCTCAGATTTACTTCCTAAACCAAATTACCACTTTAGATATGCCCTCGGCTCGCCGCTCGCAACCCCCAGGCCCAGATATGCCCCTCAAACCGGCTCGCTGCTCACAATCCCTGCCCCCCAGATATACCCCCAGGTCCGAATATACCCTCCAAACCAGTTCACCCCTCTCAATACTCTAAGTCGAAGTCAAATTCAGCTGCTGAAGTACTGGCAGCTGATTATACCAGCAGGCTCAATGCAGTAATTTTATATGCATTCAAACATCCCCTTGAGCCTAGAGCACCAATTGCAGCAAAATATGGTGTCGATCCTAATACTTTACGATGGCGGGTAAATAGAAGTCAATGGTCCCGTCAAGAATCCCATTGCCACCAACAATTATTCACTCGCGGCGAGGAAGCAGCTATATCCAAATTGCTTAAATATGTCGAAATTGGCCCTCACGCCTCGCCGGAGAGAGGAGATTGAGAACTGTATGGACTACGTTTTGGAGAAAATTATGCAATATCGAGAAATAGTACCTCGAATGAACACCTTACGTACTCTACGTAATGGTAAGCAAGTATCAACTCGAGGTTGGAAAAAGCTATCATCTGGACAAGTCCTGGATCAAAATTATCTTATTGCTTGACTACGACAGTTGGAGGGTCAGAAAAATGTGAATGATTGTCATATTGACCTTGATTTGGACTCTAATAACTTTCCTGAGTCTTCTGTAGATGGTCCGAACCAAAGTACTCCAACAGATAGGCTTACTACTAATATACTAGAAGTTAAGGGGGGGGGGGGTCAACTACTAGTGGGAAAGGAGGAAAACGGCAGGCTAGAGGGCAAGGGAGTAGTAAAAGGGGACGAACTAGGGCTGCAAAAGATACAGACAATAAGATAGTAGTAAAGTCAACAGCATTATCTGGAGCTACTAACTCTCAGCCACCACTACCCCCCCCTTCGACACTTGAGGAAATAATTCAGCAAATGCAGCAGCTGCAGCAGCTAGTTTCAGGCCTTGCGAATAGAGCTGTAAGTTATTCTAGCCTATATTGCATATGCTATCATATACTATAGCCATTAATGACTAACTCTTACTATAGGAAAGATAGATATAGACCTATTGATAGATAATATGCAGAAGGTTGAGGGGGGGGTGGTAATTTAATATTATTAATGCATATATTGATATAGCAAGTGAACCATTGTTGACAGAATTGATACAATATGCTAGAATTTTAGTATCAGCTATGCTGTACATATAACTGTTTACTGTAAGCTGCTAGCATGTCTGTTGCACGAGATATAGCCAAATGTAGTACTCCAGCAGGCGTGCCAAGAAAACATCGTATCCCGGTCGACGATCGTATCCCGATATAAAACAGTAAATATTTAAGCTGCAACATGGAATAATCCACAACGGCCAGGGGTGGGGGCAGACTCATATAGCAGCCCGACGAAGTTGCGGGGATACTGTTACGGGTTCACCGCAACCGTAGGGCGGGCAGTCGGTGGATGCACATATGCAAGTGATATGCGACAGGCGGAACGGCGTCGCAGTCGCATAAATAAGTACTATATGAGCTACACAGAGGACTAGAGAGTATCGCTAGTCAAGTGTCTTTTTGACCTGGTGGACAGTACGGAGTAACTCTCTGCATTTACCAGATCCGTTACAGTATACTTGTCTAGTATCATATGAATAATCCCTGTTCGCCATGGCAGGGTAAGGGGGTGGCGTACAATTTGTCTAGGTACTGTACTTGAATCTTAAGTGGAATCACGCTGGATCCCGCCTTGCTGTCAATGCAGCCCAGATCAATAATTGCGTCGTCGCAAGGCGGTTCATTGCGCACGCTTCACTGCCTAGAGAGTATGCCTCGTAGGCTCCCCAAACTGTGTTCGGCAAAAAGCGTTCCAATAAAACCTGCGAGAACCGCTGAAGGATAATGCATGTTCGGATTAGTTACAAAAGTGCAAGAGAATATATGCTTGAAGATGCCATCCGTTGGCACGCGTCAACCGTTGACCAATCCTTATTTGCTAGTGAGGCATCGCTGTGCTTAGATTCACATTATGGATTGGCGTTGGACTAAATATCACACTAATGTTGTGGCTACGCCTTCCCACGATGGCAACTCGGCGCAGTGACCCACATTTCTTTGATCAGTCATAGCTCAAAATTGGCTTGTTCTCACTACACAGCCATGCATGTGCCTACTAGTTTTCGCAGGCATCTTATTTCAAGTAAAACACGTAGACACCTAGGTGTCCCTATTTTTTTTTTTTTTTTTTAATATCATTAATCGCTTGCCGCCCTGTGGGCTATGGCGATAGAGGTGTCCCTATGACGCCCATGTCTTAAATCAGCCCATGATTCAGTGCAACCGAATTTGGGATAGATTCATATCGATTATCATATACATATCGCCAACACACCCTTGTCGATTCTGTGGTTGTCCTTCAATGACCGTCTGGCAGACAACGTGGAGGTGCAATGGCCAACAATATCTTTCCAAGGAGAGCATCCGGATCCGTCAGGCTCACGCAAGATGTGTCCAAATTGAAGCCTTTCGATAGTGTAATGGCTTGGCATCACAATGGTGCAGTACAGCTCTTTTGTTTTGTTTTTTTGTATCATTACTCTTTGCCAACCGATGGAGGGCGCAGTGCAGCGAAAACTAGCAAGCATCAGAGAAAGCCTCAGCGAAGCAAAATCCTCTCCCTAGACCGAGCACGGGAGGCAGCCTTGCGGTTCTGCAGTCCTACCTTTTGGTGGAATAGTTGATTTGATAGTCAATACCTGTAGCAGTCATGCAACCAACAAGGTCTCTGAAAGATGTGAATGTTCCCTAACAGGCTTTTTTATGACTCGTCTACCAGCCTGCTCGCGTGAGATCTCCCAATTGATCTGCCATAGCTGCATTTGGTTGCGACAATTGAGGCTGCATCTCAAATTCTCGCCATCAACCCCACATCGAATTGTCACTCGGTTCTAAGGCTTTATATATAGGAATCGGCCCCTTCAGTCAACAAAGCTTGTCTTCGGTAGCAACAATTACCCCTTTCTCCGCATCTTGAATGATGATGGATCTCAGTGCAATACGTCATAAGGATTTCCATGTCATCTTACAACGACTCCTCTCCCGGACCGATGTGCGCCTTGGCAGGATTGTCAGTAACTGGGTTGACCCCGCCCAGAGTTTTATTGACCCCTCGTTTTCTGACGATGAACTGCGACCATATACCTCCAAAACCCTCATACAAAATTTTTGCCATGTTTCTGGGTCCTCACGAACCCTGACGCTGGGTGGGATACTCACCCAGCTTTTTTCTGCTTCCAGATCTGCAAAGAAAGAGACGAATGTGGTCATCAAAGCGGAGCAGATGGAGAAGCAGAAGTTCATAAACTTGGAGACATTCTTTGATAAAGCTATAATGCAGGACCAGGTACAGCAGTGGCTTGGAAACATCTGTAAGCAAGGATGCAGAGCATATATGATTACGGGGTATATGGTGTTTCGGAACCTTCACTTCACAGTCGGAATAGATAGACAGGTAGCTTCCGCTGGGACGATGGAAGGCGCTGCTGCAGTCGGGCATGCTATCGCAGCTGCAGCATGCAGTATCAGTCCAATACGAGTCACCAAATCAAGGCAAAATTCGAATTTTATTAAATGCCATGCAGATGCTCCAGGAGATACAGTGTGGGCAGTGGTGTATCAAAAGATTAAACTACACGCGAGTCTCCCAACGATGCCTCTGAGTCTATCCCCTAAGTCAAAGCAATGGACAGTGATGACGAGTACGAGAGGCCATTCAGACCAGATGTTAATTGAGGCGGAGTTAGATGAACCATGGGATGGGCACAGCAGGCACACCTTGGAGCATGAGTTGGCTAATGATGGAGTCAAAGGGTTACGGTATTTGGTACCTGTAGGAGATGCAGAAGATGTATTCTTTTTCCCGAGTGCTGATGAAAGTGATGAGGACGAAGAGGAGGAAAGTGAGAAGGACGAAGAGGAGGAAATGATGAGGAGCAAGAGGAGAAAAGTGCTGAGGAGAGAAAACTCACATGAGGAAGAGGAGGAAAGTAATGAGGCGGAAGAGGAGGAAATGATGAGGAGTAAGAGGAGAGCGATGAGGATAGAGAATGACTCAGATGCGGAGGAAAAGGAGGAAATGATGAGGAAGAGGAGGAAAGTGATGGAGATAGAAAATGACTCACCGGAACAACAGAGTTAGGCTGAGTTCTGCGGAATAACTTGAATATCCCGTTCTTCTTCTACTCCGGTTATTTCTATTGGCACTACGTTCGTTTATTTTCCTCGCCTTCTTTCTGTGGTAAAACCTGCATATTCAAACGTCAAGATATCACTTAGGTGTTGGAATATACAGCCTGAATCCAGTTATTGTTTATTGCTTATGTAATTATTTTTCGGTTCTTCATTCTGTAAGAATGTTTTCTTTGTATTCAGGAAAGTTACCCTCGGTATGCCTTACGCCGTTTTGCCGTTACTGTTCAATGCTTCGTCATTGCCTGTAATAAGCCTCTCTTGTAGCTACCTTATTTTCAATAGACAACAATTCAATTGTCCTCACCCACCAAGACCTCGTCGATTGATAACCACGTTCATTGGGAAGAGCCATACTGGAGCGCAAAGCACTTTGTTTTTGAGTGCAGGATGCGGAGATGGTCGCCTGGCATTGCTGGGAGGAACTTGAAGGAGATGGGGTAGAAGCAGGGGACGGAGTGGAGGGCAATACTCTACGGTCGCGGAATTGCCAGCCACGGGATCTCACGTACCACGCTGCAACACCACATTTGAGAGATTCCACATTGTTTATTTGTTAGTAGCTATCAAGATATACTAAATGTACATGTGCCGCTTTGAACCTTCAATTCCACTACACCTACTCCACCAATCATGCGCATTCTACCGCTTCGGGCACGTCCTACCTCTCTCTTCTGCGATGGTCCGATGACACTTGTAATTTTAGTCAATTCTGCAATGCGCTTTGCCCGTTCGAGAGTGACGCTTTGCTCTTGTCAATTGTGCCATCCGCTTCGCCATTGACAGGGATAGCTAGTCTTATAATTAATTAATATGATAAAATAAAGTAGGATTGAGGGAAGGATGGTGACTAGTCTAATGACTCAGGAAATTGTTTTGCAACAGTTATTCCTCAACTGCCTATTCCCTCCAAAATAGATGTATCACCAACCTCTCCTTGCTTAAGAATTTTTGGTGCGGTGAACCATATTTGGAATACATTTATAGATGTTTCTAGATGCATTGTATTCAATATCAAGCCAATTGAACAAACGTATGAATTTTAGGGAGGCATTTCATAGCTACCCGGAAGAGCGCAATATTCTTGGTGGGCGAACTATCCAGATACAACATCAGTAGTAGTGACAAAGGAGGCATACTCGTGTACGTAAGCACCTCGTCACAACAGATGAGCTCAGGGTTTAGAGAGCTTGCGGTTTTATAACAGTGGGTCACTCGGGTACAGGGGACGCAGTTACGGCTAGACTCATAAATAGGCTCCTGGGGTAGCTGGCAACCTAAATTTTACGACTGCAGGGACCAGCCAAGACACGGATTAACTCAGGCATTTCAGGCACATGATAAGCCGCTGGCACACTGACTTCGTACAGACTCCACGTTCCTCACCTCCCGGTAAGTACGCTACGCTATCGCTGGAAAATCGAGATCATCTATATCAGATGGCACATTGAGCTGGAAGGCTGAGAAGCTGTCCATTGAACAGTTTAAGCGTGTTTGTAGAACTACTGAAAAATATTCACAATTCATGCACCAAGCATCATATGTTTACAAACCTTTACCGGTGGATCTGATAACCTTCAGGTGCAATTTCGGGTTATACCATACAGCACCTTTCCTCCATCGCCATAATTTATTATGTCATATTCCACTCCGCCATTCCCCACCCTGAAAGCTACATGACCATCCTGCCATTCATTCATTAATAACGGAAATTGTAAAAACAACACCTTCTTTCAATCCTCCGCACATATACGTAGTCAATGCCCGACGATGACATTCGTGAACTAGAATTAGAGTGGAGCTTCTCATATTGGATCCGGTGTCACGTACATCCGCTATTACTTGATAGCGCGAAGGATACCAAGCTCGGTATCGTGGGCAAAATTGCATAGAACTGCAAAGCATTCTCGACGGGACCGGTCCGCTCCCGAGCGGGCGGACCTCCAGTGGGAATCAGAAGAAATATTTGGAGCGATTGGATGGATACCTTTTTTTTTTGGCTCCGTCAACAGTGATAATACTAAAAGTGTAGTCTCGTCTAAAAGTGTATTTCGTGCAATACTGGGTAGCGTGAATTACTGACCGTTGAGTTGGGGTATGATGCCTACGCTGCCAATGATATGAGAAAGGCCCAGCAAAGCTCGCAGCACCATACCTACCTTGTGGCTCTAGCTTTTACCACGAGAACTGATCCTGAATTTGAATCCTTTTACCGGCTCGCTTGCTCGACATCAGAGCCCCAATTAGATACATACTCACTTCCGCCGAACCACACTCACCTACTTCATTTCTCATGAACAGCATAATTGAACGATCCTGGTTTTTATTTCCGCATATAGCTAGCCTGCATATCTTGAATGACTGTCCTTGGCCAGCGACATCCAATCTGACCGTGTCTACGCGTATAGCATGTGACTTAGGTTGTAACTAGCATACTAACAACATGTCTCTACGGAAACCTTTCTCTGTAACTCACAATCTTCCCAAAGGTGTCGGCCTTACCCCAAATACCACATCTCAGGCAGCTCAACTGTACAATCTGCGAGTGATCCACAAACAAATTCACATCGGTACCAAATTCACGGACATACCAATTGAAGACCTCCGGATCTGCCGCTTCGAACATGACCTTTTCCATTGGCAACTCTCTCAGTATTGCCTGGATCACATCAGTCTTCCAGCTCTTCACGTTCTCCGTAATCCCCTCGCTTTCAATCATCAGTCGCTCTACGCCCGCCTCGATGAACCGCTTGCCAAGATTGGTGACTTTCGATGGATCCGAAGTGCCAGCCGCTTCTAGATCTTCTGCCGCTGTGTCCCCGCCGGCGCCAAACTGGATACCCAGCTCTGGCTTCGCCTTCAACTTATAGCTGTGGACTCTATCGACAAGTCGAAGCCAGTCATCTGGAGGAAAGGACAAAAAGCCTGCAGAAAGCTCAACGACGTCGAAGCTATGAATCAACGATATTCACTATTAGCATTTTTCCGAGCTTGGTGTTTCCTAATCATGCCATCCTGCACCACTCACCCGAGATTTTTGCACTTGGCAAGGTATTTATCAACTGTTGAAATGGGGTCCGGTTGTGTAAGAATATACTCCATCCATCCTCCCTGTCATCCAGCCACAGTGTGTTAACAAAAATAGCTCCTCACAAATCAATTATACTCCACATCGTCCCCAGTACTTTCGAACTTACCGTTGAGACATAGACGTCGTGCTTATGTGCAATGTCAATGAGCTCCCTAACCCTACTTTCCGGCATTAATGCAAAGCTACCTCCTGAGAATTTTAGACCGTCTACGTGGTAACCCATCGTCTCCAAGACATCCTCAAGATGCCTTTTGCCATAGGCTGAGTAGTAAGGCCCTCGTATTTCCGTTACACCACGTGCGCGGGGCTTCGGTGTCCGAGGGTTCGATCGAATAAATCCGAACCCACTTTCGCTGTCCTGAAGAAGGGTTTGTACAGGGCCCCTAACCGCTGATGCCGTGGAGAGCCATCTGCCCCTTGCTTGCACCGGAACACAGTGTCGTCTGCTGCATAGGGCACCTGCTCTTAGCGATGAGAAAAGTGCGGGCGACTGCAAAGTCCTTGTCAAAAGCATGTTACAGGTGGTCCGTATTGCTATTTTGCAGCTTCACTGAGTGCAGGGGTTCGTGAAGTCAGTGTGAGGATTGGTGGGCTGATAATTGTCCACTTTGTAGTTGATGCTTTGCTGCTTGAAATCGTGCCGACAGTGTGACGTCACTTCTAGGTCGCTTTTGTATGCAAGAGGCGCGGATCGCAATTTAGTATCAGCTTGTTTGATGCATTACGGATACGAAATGACATACGTATTATTGGGTTATGACATATGTGTGCCAAGGTTACGCTTACGCACCAGCAGATCCTTACTCCGGAGGTGCAGGAGAGTCTGGCGAATTATGCAGTGCCAAGATACTCACACAGGCGGTTGCGATCAGGCACGATCAGTCTGTGGAAATTTTTGTATAGAAGACTAAATATAATTAAATCAGTAGATTGAAAAAACATTGAGACTTTCCGACACGAAACACTCTCACGATCATGAGGGAGTAACCGCTAGTATATGCAAACAATCAATAAGGTGTCGCGTACATTGCTTCACCCATGGCAGCTGGGTAAATTCGAAGGAGTATGATAGCTGTCTGCAAGCTAGCAGAGCACTAGCGAGTTAATAATGACGCGGAAGCCACAGTACTCGTGTGACTGTACGTGGGTACCTGGCGCTGGCTAATTCCACAGCAGAAATGAACAGGGACAAACTTCAAAGTCCCAACAGATCACAAGCCACTTACAACCCTGTCGAAAGATATCAAACCAAGGCAAATAAGGATCATTCACCCCAGGTGCGACTCAATTGGTGGAGCTAGTGCGGGGTCAGCACACGACCCTGGAAGTTGTCACTTATCGCAACGGTGCCCGTTCTTTTACCTCGACATACTGGCTCATCTACAACGACATTAATCACAGCATTGAAAGAGGCACCCCTGATATAAAAAGAGGATCACCCTTTATATAACAAGTGACTATACAAGCAGTCACGTAGATATAATTATATGGGCTACTTTGAGACAACCAAATCACGGAATTCAAAATCAGACATAGTCGCCGCTGTTGTTATTAAACTCCCCGCATAGCTTATCTTCTAACTTGCATTTGTCAGAATTAATCCAGATTCACGATTCCGAGATATTGACGGTAAGATTTTCTATCATCTATGCCAATAGCCCTCATGCTTACAAGCTCACTTCATCCTAAGCATCGCTGCAGGCTTAACCCATGTCTAGCTTCAGTAAGCCCAGCTTTAGCTACGAGCTCGACGATGAGGACGCAATTGAGGAACTATCTCCAACAGGAGGGATCCGCGCATTCTATGGCGGGGAGTCTTCCTCTCTGGATTTGTTTTCTTTTGAATCCAAATCACATTCCTCGTCAACGGTCAGTCCGGCCTCTATGACCGCCAGTACGAACCAAACCGGCGCTCCCCGTCCGAACCAGGCGGCTGCATATCAACTACACAAAGCTCCAGCATCGGCCGCAATTGACACCCTCGAATTTTTCGAGTTCATCTCTAAAAATGGTGTGCGCATTATTCCCTTCGACGAACTTGAGATGGACCCAAAAGCCGCCAGAGCCATTGCCGACGATGGTGCTCTCTTGGAAGGTGCAAACATGAAGATCATCCGAGGGAAGTGGCACACCGAGGACAGGCCTTATGGCTATCGTTCCCACTCTGGTCCGATTGCAGTCGCACTCAAGGTTTTCAAAAAAGCTCCGGTGGGCGCTGCTGTGACTGGGGCTGCTGCGGCTGGATCTGCGCTGGATGATGTTCGTGCAAGGGAAGCAGCCGCGGAATACAAACGGCTGATGAACGACATATTGTACGAGATACAAATCATGCATCAAGCTGGGGCGAACCAGCATAGCAACGTAGCCGAGCTTTACGGACTGTCGTTTGAAGCTGGTAATGACGATGTTGCTGATTCCTCGAGGGACACTGAATTATCTGTCCAGAGATACCTTCGCCCAATCCTCGTCTCTCCACTCGCACACGTAGATTATCCAGATCTGCGCCACTTCCTCGCTCACAACGGGCCATCCCGCCCACGACCTCTCCCTTGGAATATTGCCAGCAAACTTATCGGCGACATTGGCGAGGGGTTGCATGCGCTTCACCATGTCAATGTCGTGCACGCGGACGTAAAGCCCGAGAACATTCTGATTTACCCTGACAGGTTTCCGAGCTCGTCGTCTCAGGTGCCGATTGTGGCGCGGGTAGCAGACTTTGGGTTTAGTGGCTTTAAAGACGTCAGCGAGATGACCCCACGTGGAGGGACACGTGCGTGGAATGCGCCAGAGTGCCTCCGGGGATGGGAGGATGTCCACGCAAGATGGAAAAGGTCTTGTCAAGAAACATCCGCTTCTTTCTTGAACGTGGAAGCTGGTGAATGGAGCACGAAGGTCACACGGGACGTGTACTCGTTTGGCCTAGTTATGGTGCATATTTTGTTAGACGGGGCGGAACCATTGCCTTTTCGTGATCTACAGGAGTTGGATAGGCTTAAGTTTGCCGATGAAGCGGCCGACTTAGCGAAACATAGGCTGAAGGCGACATATACAGAAAGGAGAATGAAAGGTGCACGATCTGGTGACGAAGCTGATGACGAGGAATGGAACGAGGAAATCTTTGAGCGGTTGGAGAAATTAGTGGATACGACCTTAAGACTTTATCCATGGGAGCGGAGACAGTCCCTGAACGCCATCAGAAGCTATCTTGCTGGAAGGTGGGGCTTTTACCTTCCATCCCTAGGCTTGAAATGGGCAGATGATAATAAACATTTTTAGGTACATTTACTCCAGGGACCTGGACATGATGCGGATGATAACTGCGCACCGCTTTCCGACGCTTGCATCAGTACGTCCGTACATTTGCTGCACCTTACTTAGCTATCCATGATGGGATACAGCTGACAATTGTTGCTCCGCTAATTACAGGCTACATTCTCTGACCTTCTACACCAAGTAGCAGCTTCCACCCCCGCAATACAGTTGTCATTCCGTAGCCTTCCCCGTGCAATCAAACACTCCATATTCCAGCACTATACCACCCAAGGGCTGCACACCCTGGCATTTATCCAGAAGATGAGATTGCAAGGACTCTGTGCCCAAGAGATCAGAGATGCTCAAAAACCAATTCCTGTTCCAAATGACGATGAGGCATCAGAGTCCAGCCAAAGAGTAGACAGGGTCACAGAGGCTCAGCTCGAAATCCTCAAGGAGGTGGAAACGAAGCTTTTAGCCGATTACGAAGCATTTCGAGACGTAGGAAGCACAATACGTAAATATTTAGAACGTGTTGTCACTTACGATGATTCCGCTCTTGCAAGCAATGCAGAGTTACCAAATATTCTGCGCCATTTACAGCAAGGCCACGTCCTCGACACTGAAATGATATTGCGTTCGAAAGAGTTTATACTTCCCGACTTGACCCTGTGGACAAAGAAAAGCAGTTTGGGAGGCCTCTTCCACTATGCAGTATACCTAAATCGTGCTGACATTATCCCTCCGCTGCTTAATGCGGGTATGCCAGGGCTGGATGAGGGAGCTGGTCAGCTTGGACTAACTGCATTGCATGTGGCTGCGATGAGAGGGAATTTAAACGTTCTGCAGGAGCTTATGAGTGGTGGGGCTCTCACTGAATGTAGATCCATGGGGGCGCTGGGATACATCACCCCGCTTGAACTCGCGGTTGGGTGGTGTTCTGATGATAACGCGGTTGATGTTGTCCAGGTGCTGCTATCAGCCGCGACAACTAGACTTGACGACAATAGCACGAAATTAGTGGCCAGAGTTGGATGCAAAACAACACTCCTGCACATGGCAGCAGCTCGCAAATCTTCTGCTGTCCTCACCTCACTATTAGCCCGTCACATCAATCCAGGATTGCTGGATACACGAGATGTATATTACCGAACTCCTCTACACGTTGCCGCCCTCGCTGCTCGTTTGGACTGCGTAAAGTTGCTCCTCAGCAAGGGAGCGGATCCTGGGCTGCGTGATTACCAGGGAATGACTGCCCATGAGCTCGTGAAGGAATGTAGCCTTTCACCTGAGAAAGGTTTGGATTGGCTGGGTTCAGATGTTTTATACAATATCTTGACAAATGGCCGGGACCGTGAACCACTATCTACGGAATACCAAACACTTTTACACGAATTCACCACCATCGCTGCCCAGTCTACGGTATCGACTGATTTCTCAGATGATATCACCAACCGCCTCCCGTTTCAAACTGCCACTAACCTAGCAAAATACCAGTCTCCTGAAAAGTCTTTCCAGCACGATCGGCCGGCTTTTGCTTCTACATCGGACGACTGGACATACATGACTGACTACTTCACGGCTGCGACTCCCGATGGTCACTTTCCTTGCACACAAAATTATCCTCGCAAGTATGCATATTTGAACACTGCAACCTCTATTCCACGAGAGACGGACGTACTATATTTCTCGGAGTAAGTGAGCTTTCCATATTTGAACGACTATTTGCACGGCCTTCTACCTCTCTGGAAAATTGTCAACCTGAATATGCCTCAGTGGCCAATGAATCCCCTGTACTAACAACGAACACAGTGCCATGCCGCAGGCATCAACCCAGATGGGTCCCGGGGCATACCTTCTTATGCGTCCACGCTACGGGCTCAGATTCATATATCACATTGTTCATAAGGTAGAGCCTGCAACGTACCAAATCGTGATCCGTCTTGGCAGGATTAAACATACACTTGGCTGGAATGATTTCCCAATGGTTCTTGAAGTTAAGTCCCTGCCATCCAAGGTTCGTACTCCCATAAGCAAAATGCTTCGTAAACATGGGAAGCTAAGTTCAGTATGGCACCATGGCCCGACGTCCAACGTGTATAGGAGGTTCTAGTGTCGCAGGTGTGGCGTACGAGCGCCTGTTTGCCGCTGGAAAACCATCTCTACACCGTCAAGTTTACCGAGTTCGAGCTCTTGGAAATGGCGGATATTGAGATATCACTGTCCACAATTGAGATTGGGAGCAAGACTAGTCCATCAGCATTCCTAGTACGATCCGCCATCGGCTCTATTCTCAAGTCTAGATACTGGAAAGTATGCTAACATGTCTACCTTGGCTTCCCGCCCTAGGCCCTCAACTGGCTCGCACTCGAGCCTGGCCTCCCCCATATTCCTCATTATGCTATTCTTGTCGCCACAGACGCCACGGTCGAACTCCCAGAATGGAGATTGAGCAACAACGGCGACTTGATGAGAATAGGCTACGTAGCTGCTGAATACAGCGGTGCAGATGAGGTGAATTTCCAGCAAATTCAAGAGACAAGGTACCACACGCTGTACGACGAGGGACGAGAGTTTCAGGAAGACTCAGGTCTGCATAATTGGGATAAGAGAGGACTATGGAAGATAATGGAGAAGGGACAAAATAGTAATATCCAGGGACAAGATATTGGGTTCGGAGTGAGTCCTCATAAAATCTCGCTTGCTGCTTGTCTTTTCTTACGCTGGTGGCGGTCTATGTCGGCGAAATATGCCTGCGCTCGACGGCACCATGCTTGCATATAGCGAGAGAATGTGTACTGACCTGTATGTGACTTCCAGCGTCAAATTGTCCCCAATTTTGACTGGACTCGCATGATAGGGTAGATTTTCATCTCGTGTCATGCCCACGCCCTCCCCCGCCGGATGAAGTTCGATATGACAAGAGTCATAGGTAATGGTTATCAGCATTTATCCTCATTTTTATTTATTTATTTTTTTTTTTTTAATATCAGTACTCGAATGCCGCCCTGTGGGCTATGGCGAGGTTAAATTACATAAGGAATAAGTGAAAGGAAATAAACCAATTAACATGTATGAGACCCACGGCTCTCGCTAGTAGTGCAAAGTCCTCCACAAGCCGGCATGTGACCTATCTCCGTCCTCTGTCCGCTGTGATAGGGTAGAAATTCTTTGAGTGCTTGTAGCCGCATCATATCAGTTGAATTGTTCAATGGCTACAAAGCCAAAGAAATACTTCCCAGACTTACTTGTTCCTTATTGCTGACTTCTTCATAACACGGACAATGGGCGACGGACAACATTTCCTATTACTGACTTGTTTTTCAATTATTGATTATGGGGGACGGACAGGACAACGGGCTGATTATGGGGGACGGACATTATTTCCTTAATTCTTTCCTTTCACATGTACCTAACCTCGCCATAGCCCCTAGGGCAGCACGCGAGTAATGATATAGAAAAAAAAAAAAAAAAAAAAAAAAAAAAAAAGCCAAAGATAAATTCATGAGGTTTCATGGGAAACAACCTGCAGCTGTTTCTAACAAGAAGAGTATATAGTAATTCATGGGTGATCTGGTCCACAATTCGATGTCACAGACCTGCCTCTGGGTAGTTAAGGGGTCCTGCCTTGGGCTGAAAGCCTGTATGCTCGGTCATATGACTTTAAAAAAAAGAATATATAATAAATCGTCAATACCATGCCAAAGCATAAATCACGATACATAGTCACTTGAGTGCTGTCCACTTCCAAATGATCATACCCCTTGACAATGACCGAACTACACAGAAATCTCATCCAACATAGTCAGCACCCTATCGACATACGCGACACCCAACAGAATCCGATTCTCGTCACCCAAGTTCTCCTCAACATTTCCTAGCCCACCCTCCAAACAAGTCAAACAAGACACGACAATCCTCGAAAATCTCTCCCCCATAATTCTTGGTATCGCCTGCTGAGCCTTCCGTATGAAGCTTTTCTGAATTTCCTTTGGTGGTTTCAGCTTGGGCTTCTGCCCTGCACTTCCGTTGCCACTTCCACCTTTCTCGAAAATCGAGCACGCGTCGCCGTTGTTCCGGTACTCACCTGCCACAGGGTCCCAAAATACGAAAGAGGTCCACAGACTAATCTCAAGTAGACATACGCCGAGACTGTATACATCGTGTAGTATGTTGTATTTGTCATCAGGGTGCAACCCCTGCCGCTGCGGATGGCGGTAGATGTTCTTTTCCCAGTCTTGGTCTCCTGTCCGCTCGGATTCGGCCTGGATCTCCCGGACTTTGCTGAATCCAAATAGCACTGGTGTGCCGATGGAGTATGGATATCTGGTCTTTTTCTCTGCATCTGGAGATGGTTCCATGATTAGGATCGTCTCAGGGCGGATGTTCTTGTGCACCAGCTTTGCAGTATGTACATAGAGAACAGCTTGCGCAAGTTGAGTGGCGAGCCGGAAGCGGTCGTTGATGGAGTGGAAAGCCCCAAGCTTATTTTCTTTGGCAGTAAGGATGCTTCGGAGGGTACGTGGAACGGTTTTTGGCCCGTACAGTGTGGGAATTTGGTAAAACATCTCGAAGCGGTGTTTATCAGAGTTATAGATGAAGCCGTGGCACTTAGGGATGTTCATTGCGGCGGGGTCACTAGCAGCGAGCACATGCGCGAGATTGAAAATATCGATGCGGAAGTCGGCAAGATGCTTAGCTTGCTCCTCGACTGGTATTGAGGTTGTAGGAAAGCTGATGGACCTGTATTCGACGATGAACGATGGTGTTGTCAAAATTTCATCTCCTGAGTCACGAAGCAATGTGCGCTGGGAGTAAGCTGGGTCTTCAGTCGCAGTCAAGGCAAGCCTCTTCGATACCGGTGTACTCAGGGCTGTCCTTATCCGCTGAATTCGATCCAACGCCTGGCTCCCTTCCGTTTGTTGACTTTCGCTCAGTTTCAGATCAATTGCGTTATCCCCGACTAACGTGACCAACATGAGGTAATTTGAAAAACACCCCTGCCACTCATCCAACTCCTCAATCACCTTCTTTACCCCCGTGAATCCCGTCATCGCTAGTTTCACCTTATTCCGCCATGAGTCGCTTTTCGCATAAAGCGAATCCAGGAGCCTAATCGCCGCCTCAATTTTTCCCAGGAGCTGCTGGAGCAGGCGCGAGAAGTGATCGAGAACGTCGGGCGCGAGCCTTGAGGAGACAGAGTTGACGAATTTGAGTTCTGTTTTTATTTTGATCCAATGGTCGGAGATACGGAGCTGTTTTTCGTTAAGCTGGGCATCCGAGTGACGGTAGAGCTCGACTTTGTCGACGAGGACTTGGCCGTATTTCAGGCACAGGTCGATAATTCCCGGGACTGCAAGGGCGAGACCAACAAATTCGAGGCCAGACATGGTGTTGCAACTGAGTGGTGGAACAAATATACTGGACAGCTAGAATATGATGTTGACGCTATATCTGTTCGCAATGTGCTTAAAAAAAGGCATTACTCTATTTTCGCTAAATTGATATAAAGTTAATTGGAATGCTCTGAAATCAGGAAGCGGGGCTTTGCGGCTTCCTGTCCTACAATGTATAACAGGCAGTAGCCCTGTAAGTAAAGCATACGTAATCTGACCTTTACAAGCCGCGATTGGTGGGCCCAGTTTCGGCGTTGTCTTGATACCGGCATCATGCCATCCAAACATACATTTCCGGGATGCGAGGGTGTGGAGGAAGGAGAGGAGAGGGGAGGGGAGGGGGAGAGGCGGAGAGGGGAGCCTCCCTGATGCAGAAACCAGAAGAACCGTCCGGAAGTTTCTGGAATCAGGTGTTTAGAAGGGGGTGGAACGGGGAGGTGTATGGTGCCGGCAGCTTAGTACCAACACCAAATCAAGGGGGTGACAAATTATGTATCCACAACACCACAACTATAGATCTGGAATTTTAAATCTCGTAAATCTATAGTATTTGCTATTGCGAACAATTCTACGAGATCAGAAAAAAAAAAAAAAAAAAAAACCGCACATGTGAATAGGAAAATAAAGAGGACATCTTGTATGAGAGATGATCAAAAATGTAACGTGCCAAGAAGGCAAAAATTTCCTAAATGGGCAATTTTAATACTTACTCACCTAGTCTTGGCATATTTCTCCTGAGTATTGCGTGCATATTATGCAATTTTGCTGCATGCAATGCAATAAGTACTATCTAAAACACGAAAATGCAAGGAACTTGGCACGAGACTAAGTAAAAGGAGTAAAGAAAAGCGAAAAAAAAGCTGCTGACTAATGGTCGAGCGAAATGTTACAAGGTGTTGGTACTAAGCTGCCGGCACCATATATAGAACATTCTTTCCTTGTTCAGCCTGTCTCCGGCTTGCCCAGGGACCCTGCCATGGCTTGGCGCTGCAAGCGGGGTTGCGTGAAATAAAAAAAAAAAAAAAAAATCCAAACATACATCCCCGATCACGAGTATCAACTTCGGGTGAAACCGGAGCAGGGGTAAAATAGCTGGCACACACGCAACATAAGAAAGGTCAGTACCAGCCATGTACAGGGGACGCTTATTACAGTATCACATCAGAATATCGTCGGTGTCATGGCGAACCTCAATTGCATCAACGTCGTCAATTGCAGGGTATTGGTTGCAATCGGACAGGGAGTAGGAGAATATCTCGACACTCTTTGAGATGTGCATAGCATGCCTCTTCATACCATTTAACCACCGTGGTGGGGTCTCATCTGAATTTTGTCTCACAGGTGCTGAAGGATCAAAATGATGCTGCAGAGTACTTACCGGTACACGCTTTATTATCGTGCCCAACTTTATTGTACCAGAATGTGTCATTGTACTCTGCTGTGGACTATACTGTGGCCTGCAAACGCAGCCCTAGTTCCAGTAATCATCCTTGCCTGGTTTCGTAAACTCGCCGATTAATTACAAGTAATACAAGGTCAGATACCGACACCTGTTTTTTTTTTTTTTTTTTTTTTTATTTCATTACTCGCGTGCCGCCTGTAAGGCTATGGCGAGGAGGGTAGTACAACAGAACACAGACACAGACTCCTCCTTCTACCTCGGGCATAGGAGCACGGTGAATGACAGCGAGCTGATAGCCATAAGGCACGCGATGGATACCCCCGGGGAACCTCTGATACTCACGGACTCCAGTCGGGGAAGGGGATGGACCAGAGTGCAGGTGGTGCGGAGAAAGGGAGGAGACGACGGTCCACCTGCTCAGAGAGTGCAGGGTGTGGAAGAGGAGGTGGCCAGGGGGTGAGGAGCAGGTGAGGCGACCATCGAAGAGGGGGGAGGGGGAGAGAGACCAGATAGAGGTGCTATTGACAATGCTGGGGGAGTAAAGGGGAGGGGGGGGGAGAAAAGGGGGTGGCGGGGGGGGGATTAGTTAGTTAACTATTTCAGTTCATAGCTATAACATCGCCATAGCCCATAGGGCGGCATGCGATCAATGAAATAAAAAAAAAAAAAAAAAAAATCACGGACTCCAGGACAGCAATAGCCAAACTGCAAAGCATAGCCAGAGGGGACCCAACCCCCGACGGTTCAGCACAAGCGCTCAGGGAGAAATGGGAAGCCAGCACCGCAAACGGAGATCACGACCTGGCCATCCTTTGGATCAAAGCACACGTCGGCATCTCAGGCAACACCAAAGCAGACAAGGCCGCGAAGGTCGGTACCGCCCTTCAATACCAGGACGAAATCGTCACCGAGGCGGGCATACGACAACAAACGAGAGCCAACAGAGCAGAGGAGAGAGATCGCCTGAAGCTCGCGTATCCACCACTACAAAGGCTAGGGAGAAGACATCTGACGGCCACCTTGGCAGGCATACTAGGAAACAAGGGCTCAGGGAATGGAGGTACAAGATAGGGAAGGCAGACTCGCCCGAATGCCGATGGTGCGGACGGGCACCGGAAAACCTAAGCCACATCACGACGGCCTGCTCGGCATGGAAGAAAAGAATTCCTGGAGGACTAGAGGACCTGAAGACGCCGCCGAAGACAAGGGGGAAGGGAGAGGGGGAGGGAGGGGACTTTTTGACGGAAATCTTGACATGGGCGGGGCAGGACTAGCGGAGTTATCATGCCAATGTTACTTTAATATTTCCTATTTTCTCACCTATATGTATTTACTTAAACCTCGTCATAGCCTTTCAGGCGGCATGCGAGTAATGATATATAAAAAAAAAAAAAAAAAGACACCCTTAAAACCTCTGCATATTAGCGCACGCCACTGGCGATCCGCTTACCGTACAAGGAACTATCTGTCCCTGAGCGGACAGGTAAAAAGTACCTGTCCGGAGTCATCTCGTTGCGTGTGAGCACAAAAACACCAACACAATCACACTGACCAGGTGTGCACTCTTACAACTCCTGCATGACCTACCCAACCCTTCCACATTGCCCCGACGTCTCCTTCCACGTCAGTCGCGCCCCATCCAGTCTCACTGCCAAAATAAACATGCCATCTGCGCACACTCGTCCCGTCCTCCTGCCATTCAGTGAGACCCCCTGGTTGCCCAACGCCAAGCCCATGAATCTCCACAGAGCTCTCAGAATCCAACCGATTCATCTCGAACAAGAACCTGCGCAGCTTTGGCATTCTCCTCACTGCGCGGGACATAGCTTGTAGCAATGGACGGAACTCAGCCGGATCCAAGCGCGTACGGAAGGACCTACATCGCTCTTCGGGCTCTGAGTCGGAGCTGTCAACCCAGTAGTCGTCGTCGTCGTATTTTTCAAGGTTCGGGTCAGGGAGGTAGTACCATCCTCCTGCAGGTGTCAGCATATTCATGCTTAAGTGGTATTCCTCCATGCAGGGCCATATCGGCGACTCAGGGGCATTGTCGTCGCTGTTCATGATATCATGTGTAGGCCAGAAGATTTCGGGAGAGAGAACAACCTCGCATGTGAGTGAAAAGTTCTTCAAAAGTGGACATCGTGTCGTCAGGGCATGCAACGCACGGCTGAGCGGGTCAGCTGTAGGGACCCCGGCGGGTGATGTGCACAAGACTGGCGGGCTGATGGCGTGGTCGAGGGGTGATGAAGACGGATAATCGATACTGAGCGTAGTGAGGTTCGGCAGTTGAAGGCGAGCGATTATGCGGGCGAAGTCTAACGGGCCATTCCATGGTTATAGTCGGTCATTAGCCACGCGCGACTGTCGGAGGGGCAATGCAAAGGTGGATGGGCACACATACCAGACCGCATTCTTTTCCTGAACCGCACATCCTTGTGCTCGGAATCCCAGAGCGACCACACCGCATGCCTCAGCCGCGGGAAACATCGTGTAATCGTCGCAACTGCAGCAGCAGCGTAGTGACGACTGTATGTATTCTGCGATGGTGCAGCATAAAATGCTTCCACGTTAGGCACAATTGGTAATTGTATCTCTGCCTCTCCGCCTTCTCCTTCGTCCTGCATTTCTCCTAGGTGCAGAAATGAGTACTTATACCGACCCCCCTCTGGCAATGCCTCCGTTTTTGGAGTATTCCAGCTCCAATCATCCAGGTTCTTGTAACGGAGCTCGTCTATTTCCGCATACGCCCTGACTATTAATGTAATTCCCCCCTTCGCATCCCAGCTCGCTAGCTCCCCTAGAAGCTGCTGCACTGCCGCTCCGAACACTGCATTATTCCGTCGTTGATCCTCTTCTGTCTCCCTCCTTGCTTGAGTCTTGGAGTCATACGGCGGCAACACCACGTCGAAATCAATGGAGCCCAGCGCGCGGCGGCGGTGAGCGGGAGTAAAGAGCGTCGGCAAGCGCGGAAGATCGGTAGATTTCAGGTGGATGGCATGGAATGTGATAGACTCAACAGCAGGGAGAAACGCGCGGCAGACGCTCGCGTATGGGGAGTGGGGGTGGGGAAGGTAACGGATGATAAGTAACAGTAATTCCGGGGGTAGGGTCAGGAGAGCAGAAGGTGAACGTTCAGCCATTATGGTAGATGAGATATCCTAGGCGACGTTTCGAGTTGCGTCTTTTCCGATGAAGAGCGTAACACTTTTGAAGGCTCGCACTAAATGAGGGATCATGAGACTCCCCGTGAAAGACCTACAGTATACTCTTGCTATACCGGATTGCCGAAGTGCAGCATTTGCCCTGCCATGGCGGACAGCTGCAAGCGGGGTAACATGATATTAAAAAAAAAAAAAAAAAAAAAAAAAAAAATCCAGCATTTCCCGTCCGGTTATAGTGAGATGCTTGGCAGAAATGCAATAGGGGCTCGCCAGATATGGGAACTTAAACTAGACAGAAAAATAAGTATTTGGACAGGGGGCAATTGCATATTTATGCGCCATGCAGGTATTCGGCAGAAACTAGCATATTTTCGTATGCTTGGCAGTAAACAAGCGAGTAATGATATAAAAAAAAAAAAAAAAAAAAAAAACCGAAAGGGAGCCAGGCATTGGATCGAATTCAGCGGATTCACCGGAGTGCCGATGGTGCGGAAAGGCCCCGGAGAACTTTACACACATAGCAAGGGATTGCCAGGCATGGAAGCGAAAGACAAAAGAAGGGGCGGAGTGTTTGACGCAGCCGGGAAAGGGTGTCAATATCGCGGAAATACTGGAATGGGCAGGGAAGGACTGAATTCTTCAGGTTTCTTTTAATTTTTATTTCTTCTTTATTTTTCTTTATCAGTTTGTAAGGAGTTTTAGTCTATATAAGATCTCGCCATAAAAAAAAAAAAAAAAAAAAAAAAAAAAATTGCTTCGCGACTCAGGAGACGAAATTTTGACAACGCCATCGTTCATTGTCGATAGGTCCATCAGCTTTCCTACAACCTCAATGCCAGCCGAGGAGCAAGCTAAGCATCATGACGAAGAGAATCCCGTCATTTTTTTTTTTTCTTTTTATATCATTACTCGCATACCGGCCTGAGGGCTATGGCGAGGGTTTATTTAAATGAGAAAAACTACGACCACTAGATACATGTGTTGCCCGCGGTGCTCATACATGATGCGGGTATCCATACAACGCCCTTCACTTCCGTCTCCTGTCTGGCTCGTATGGGCTGATCCTCAACCATTTCCCGCCCAGCCTTACCCTTTCCACGTCAGTCTTGTCTTCCAAGTACACCACGGCCGAACTGGCCTTCTTCCCCTCTTCCAGCAACGCGGTCTTCTTCCTCAACCACCTTATCCCAACTGTCTTTCCCAGGCCCGTATTCCCAATCTTTTCCCCAGATCTTTTCTGAGGGCGATTCCGTGTACTACGACGGGGCTCGGGGGAGGGGCGGGGGCCTTGTCTGTCTTCTTGGGGGAGGGCTTGTCGGTCCCTTGGGTGGTGTTATCTGTCTTCTCGGGTCTTGGACCTGTCTTTGGGGGCTCGGGGGTCGTGATCGGGGTTTTTTGTGGGGTGGAGGCGGCAGGTGTGCTTCCCGTGGGCGCCGCCGGGATCTCACCAGGAGGAGAAGATGCAATCTTCTTGGCTGCTTTCTTGTCTAGGCGTCGCTTTATCTCGTATGGCTCCTGTGGCGACGGCTGTCTTCTAATCCCGTCATTGAAAGACATGACGCCCTGCCATGGCGAACAGCTGCACGCGGGGTCACGTGACAAAAAAAAAAAAAAAAAAAAAAAAAGAAAGACATGACGAAGAGAGTTCCGTCGTTGAAAGACACGGCGAAGTGGAAGCGCATAGTGAGGATTGCAATTGATTGATGAAGTGCAAATGGCTGATACTGTGAGTCTAGATAAATAAGCGCCAGGTCTGACTTCAGATGAGCCGAGTCCTCGTACTATTACCCTCAGTGATGATGAAAACACAAATTTTCTCCAAGTCTCGTGTCTTGTCCCTTCGGCGCGCCTTTGGCGTACTCGGTCCATGCCCAGCATCCCCAAGTAGCTATGTTCCTGGCGATGCTCGTGTAGAGTTGTCTCCTTTTCTGGGGCCCCCGCTTGGTGAACCGCGATGTTACCCTCCACGCCGCCTTGCCTAGAGTGAGCCGTCGTCTGTGGTGTTCTTCGAATTTGGGTTCCCAATCTACGTATAGCCCGACTAGTCTGTAGGTCTTGCCCTTGACTAAGTCCACCGTTTCCCCTTGTTTCCAACCCTTAAAAAGCCCAAACGTTATATCCTCTTTCTCTTCACCCTTGTCCTTCAACTTTGTGGCCTTGGCTGTTCTAGCCTTTTTTGCTCCTGCTGCGTTTCCTACCATAATGCCTTAGATGGAATAGTGAGTATACGGTAGGCTATTCCGGTTGTGGCTTGTCGCTGTTGTCGTTTGCGGTTGTTGTGGCTGTTGTTGTTTATAGTTGTGGCTTGTGGCTGCCGCTATATAGGGTGTTGATTGTCGTTTGTGATATGTGATAGTCGGTTTTAGCTGTCCCTGGCTGAATCAATTTTGTCGCTCCACGTCGTGAATGATTTGAGGGTGTGGTACGCAACGGGGTCTCTGGGAGTCCCCGCTGTTCGAAGGAGTCAATGTCGCGTCGAGGTTGTGGATGAGTGTCTTCAGACGGTTGACTGTCGTTTTCTACTGTCTCCCTGGTGAAGGGCTCTTTATCGACGTTTTCCGTAGTTTTGTCAGGGTCCCCGCGACCGTCTGGTCGAGGGACGTTGTTTGTCGTTTTCTGCTTCTTTCTAGCTGCTGCGATGGTCAGGATGCGGTCTCGGTCACGTGATACTACACGTTGCCCGAGGAGGTTGTAGAGGTGTCCGAAGGAGAGAGGAGGGAGAGGAGAGAGGAAGGAGAGGGGAGAGGTGGAGAGATATAGGGGAGCTTTCCCGATGCAGAAAACAGAAGAACCGTCCGGAAGTTTCTGGAGGCAGGTTTCTAGAAGGGGACAGGGCGGGGTGGAACGGGGATTTGTATGTAGAATTTTCTTTGTTCAGCCTGTCTCCGGGCTTTGAGGGCTTGCCCAGGGACCCTGCCTGCCATGGCTCAGCGCTGCAAGCGGGGTTACGTGATTTAAAAAAAAAAAAAAAAAAATATATATATATATATATCTGTTCCCAATGTGCAAAAAAAAAAAAGGCATTACTCTATTTTCGCTAATCGTGATACTATAAATTGATAAAGTCAAAATTGGAACGCTCTCAAATCAGGAAGCAGGGGGCTTTGCGGCCTCCTGTCCTACAATGTATAACAGGCAGTAGCCCTGCAAGTAAAAAACCATACGTACTCTGACCCTTTTACAAGCCGCGATTGGGGGGGTTCCAGTTTCGGCGTCGTCTTGATACCGACCGGCATCATGCCAATCCAAACATACATCCCGGTCACGAGTGTCAAGTTCGTGTGAAACCGCAGCAAGGTAAAATAGCTGGCACTCGCGCAACATAAGAAAGGTCAGTACCAGCCCATGTACACCAGTCGCTTATTTTTTTAATTATTTTTTTATTTTATTTTTTTTTTTTTTATATCATTACTCGCGTGCCGCCTTATAGGCTATGGTGGGGTCTTTTTTTTTTTTTTTTTTTTTTTTTTTTTATATCATTACTCGCGTGCCGCCCTATGGGCTATGGCGAGGGTCTATTAAAAGAAAAGGAAAAACTAACTACTCGTCTAATTACATGTGAGACCCACGTACTTCTCTGGTGTTGTGGGTGGGTCGATGCTGGGGACGTCTTCCTTCCTTCACCTGTCCCACTCGTATCGGCAAGCCCTCAGCCATCTTCCTCCAAGTCTCACCCTGTCCATTTCCTTGTCTTCCCCCAGGTAGACCACCACCACCGAGCTTGTCTTCTTCCCCTCCTCTTGAAGGGTCTTCTTGTTTCTAAGCCATCTTATCCCTGCTGTCTTTCCCATGGCTTTGCTGTCTGTCTCCAACCATCTCCGAACTTTCCCGAGATCCTTTCTCAGGGCTATCCCGTGTATTACGATGCCGGTCTGGGGGTGGTGGCATCGCGGGTGGATGGTCGGGTCGGGGATTTGGCTTTTTGGGGTCGAGGGGGGGCGGTCTTGGGTTCCGGGGTGGGTCTGGGGTGGGGAGTGGGCTCGGAGGCTGATGCCGGTGCTGTTGGTGTGTACGATAACGGGGCGCCGTTTGAGGCGATCTTTCTGGCCTCCGTATCGTCGAGTCTCTTCTTCAAGGCGTACGGCTGTGTCGATGCTGCTTTGCCTTTCCGCTTCTTGGGGTTGTTCGCAGGCTGCGTTCCCGGTGTGATACCTGCGGGGGGGTTGTTGGGGTTTCTTTTTTTTTTTTTTTTTTTTTTATTTCATTAATCGCGTGCCGCCCTATGGGCTATGGCGGTGTTATGCTAAAGAAAGAAAAGAAAAGTTAACGGCACCGACAGAAACTTCCCACCTACAAAAACTCCAATCCCCCAAACTAAGTACATGTGTTCCCCGCTGTTTCCTGTTTCGCAGGGGGGAAAGCGCCCAGCCGATTTGCCTCACCTCCGTCCCCTGTCAGCCTCGTACCGAGACGCCTTCAACCATCTACCTCCCAGTCTAACCTTTTCCACGTCCTGATGATCCTCCAGAAAGACCACTATCGAACTCGTCTTCTTTCCTTCCCCTACCAGGAGGTCTTTCCTTCGCAACCAACGGACTCCGACAATCTTCTTCAATCCCGCATTGTCCTCACCCAGCCATCGTTGAACCTTCCCTAAGTCCCTCCTCAGCGCAACTCCATGTACCACAATGCCCGTCTTGGCCTGGGCCCTCGGTACCTTCGGTGGGGGAGGCTCTCGTCTTTTACCCTTGTCTTCGCCTCGAGTGGAGGTGGAAGTGGGGGTGGGGGTGTGGGTGGGGATGGGGGTGGGGGTGGGGGTAGGAGTGTTGTCGCGTGGTGGGTCGTCCTCCGGCGGTGTCCCGAATATATCGGACACCGTCGGAACGCGACGTGGTGTGGGGGCCGCCCGGGACGGCGAGGGGCCCAGGCGCGGAGCCTTCCTCTTCCTCCCTCTCGTGGATATCTCGGGCGATGGTGCTGCCCGCGTGTTGGGGTTTCGGAGGTGGGTGTCTCCGAAAGCAGAGTGTAGTAGTTAAGTCCGCATGCTTCGGAGGTGGCCTCCACCGGGATTGTCTGGATGCACGAGATGGGGCTGAGCCCCAAGGGTTGAGGTGGTGGTGGTGGTGGTGGCGGTGGAGGAGGGGGGGATGGCTCCTCCGCGAGCGTGGTGCGGACCACCATGCCTTCGTCCTTGATGGTCACGACTAGTTGGGCGCCGTGCGGGATGTCTGTCCTATTTGCTCTGTACTTCCAGAGCGCTCTGATCACGCCGTACCACCCAATCTTGGCTGCGTTCAGCCGTGCCGCCATTTATTTCCCAGTCCCGTCCAGGGGGGGTGGTCTCGGTCATGGCCTTTGTCTTCTGTGTCTCGACCCGCTGTGCTACGGGGTCGGGTGCGGTGGCGAGGGGCGGTGGCGGGGGGCCGGTCTCTGTCTTTTTCGGCATTCCTATTGGTGCTTGGCTATGGTCTTGGCGCGTAATCGATGTGTTGACAACCAGGTGGTAAGCTGAAGATTCCTCTGAATTTCACCCCTCGGGGGAAAATTGCAGTGTCAGGTATTCGGGAACGTGATTTTCGCTGGGGGGGACGTTGTGGTTGTGGAGTCGCTTCCAAACGCTCGTCCTGAGGTGGTTGTATGGCGAGGTCTTGGTAGTTACATGCTGTACCAAAAAGTGCGGTGTTATTACTTCGGTATACATCGTAGCTTAACGGAACTACCACATTACATTAGTGAATTTCAAATTCAAAAATTGCCAGCCATAAATAAAGCCGACTTGGCGTACATACACTTTTCCCCGAATTTGTCCGGTATTGTCTGCATTACATACTGTGCAGTTTGTAAAATATGCCCAAATCTTATAGTGCTAGCACAACCATAGCCATTTCGTAATGTGCTTTGTACTAAATTGAATATTATCATCATTACATATGGTATTCATACACTTTGCTATGCAATCTATAGACAAGTATTTGACTGCTAATAGCCGACAAGTCCACAGTTGCCGGCTACCTATAGGCAGCTACCCAGTTGCTGGTTACAGCCCGCCTGGCTCGAGATTCTTCTCTCTATCTACATTGTACTCTACTGAGTTGCTACAGTCTGTCACCACAGAACTACGTGCCCTCATGTCAATGAATCCAACAGGCCAGGCCGGTTCAGGCCATTCAGGGCGGTTCAGGCCATTCAGGCCGGTTCAGGCCAATTAAACGAATCACTCCACAGCTATCCAGCTGAATTGAGGCCAGCATTTACCAGATTGTTTGAGTATTTAAATTAGTAGAATCTCCCATATGTCTAAAATTTTAAACAGCAGCGGTCTACGACTTTTGTCAAGTATGCATCACACTTTGTATTCAAGTATATATACTAAGAAATATTGTAGAAATGATGGACCTTCCAGATAATACAACAGACTGGACTCAATTCTTCGATGATGATACCTGATGCGCAACTGTCAATTACTGATAGTGGAAATATCCAGGACTATTAAAATCTAATTCGCCTGGGTTAAATTCCAAAATCGCTTCAATTTACGTAAATGGCCTGGTCGGCCTGGAATGGCCTGAATGGCCTGAACCGGCCTGGTTGGCCTGGTTTGGCCTGGTTTGGCCTGGGCCGGCCTGAATGGTCTGCACCGGCCTGGTTGGTCTGGACCGGCCTGGGTGGCCTGGACTGGCCTGGTTGGCCTGATTCATGTAGATCAGGCCGGTCCAGGCCGGTTCAGGCTGGTCCAGGCGGTTTCAGACCAATGCAGATCACGGCCTGTCAGGCCAGGCCAGGCGGGATTCATTGGATGTAGGTGCTGGTGGCTGTGAAGTAACTGGTAGCATACAAACCGATTTCCCCGGTGACCACCCCTTAAGCCTCTATGGAAGCTCTTTTTTTTTTTTTTTTTTTTTTTTTTTTATATCATTAATCGCTTGCCGCCCTATGGGTGCATTGGAAGCTCATATGCCGTGTGTGACAGATCAGTGAGTGATTGTGAGATAAAGATGTTTTTATTGATGATAAGTCTGCAAAAAAAAAAACTCACACCGTGTGTGGCGGCACTAACGAAGATTACATCCAAAGTCACGTTTCCCCACAAACTAGGATATCACAATGCGAAAGGGAAAAATGAAAAAAAATGAAAAAAAGAAGACAACCAACATCGTAATACCGCACCGCCGTAATTTTGTTCAGGATCTGGAAGGTTCGGGTGGGGAAAAAAAAAAGTCATGGCCTAAAAAAAAAAAAAAAAATATCAGCATAGCTCAAAACTGCGAAGCGAAAACGGGATTGTTACGTTGCTTTCACAAAGCAGCTTTCTATGTCCCTCCTCAGTTCGTGTTGACCTGGGCATCAGGACTTGGGTCCGGCGTTGGTGGGGTAAAGACGGGAACGGCAGGTGGGACCAACAATTGCTGAGTGTGTGAGTGCGAGTTACTTTGCGAATTGAGCTGATTGAGCAGAAGCTGCTGATTGAGCAGCTTCTGCTCAAGTTTGTCAATTCGTTCCAATACCTAGGGCACCGCAAGGTTAGTTGACAATGTAATAAGAGAAAGGGCAGTGGTACTACCGTCGCTTGCTCATCTGCCTCGTTCTTGGCTACAGATTCCACCTGCTTTCTTGCGGCTTCCACCTGTTGCTTTGCGGCTTCCACCTGTTGCTTTGCGGCTTCCACCTGTTGCTTTGCGGCCATATGGTCTGCCTGTGTAGCAACCATCCCCTTGCTCACCGCAAAGTGTAAAATCTTCTCCCATTGCGATTCCTGAAACAATTTCTCCCACTCCTGTTTAATCTTCGCTCCAACGTCCGTCTCACCCATCTGAACTCGATTCCGAAATGCCTTGACCTCTCTTTTCCACCCTTTGGGTGCATGGTTGGTTGGGTTTGCGAGATCGATCCGCTCGTATGGTTTTTCGAGGACAGCCTCTATGAGTGTCTCGAGGTTGGCAAAGGCCATGCGTGTGATGGCAGGGGAACTTGGTTGATCCGGCCGGTTGGGATTGAAGTGCATCATTGTGCCCTTGACTTGGGCAAGGCTCAGGCTGTGCACGATTCTATTGGTTCTCGCCGTAAGCGGCTGCAAGCTCTCAAGAAGAGTTGTCAAGTTGCGAATCTTCAGCTTCGCAGCTACACCAGCGGCAGCGAGGGACGGAGGAGTGACTGAAGGCTCAGTAGGAGCCGGAGTGCCAGGCTGTGCGGGAAATATAAAGAGCTTCTGCTCCTGGTCGACGTTGTCCTTAAGCCACTCAACAAAGTGGGCGTGCGGGCCACCGGGGCCAAGATTGCGGATAAGGACCTCGACATGCTTCACACCCAAGAACGAAGCGAATAATGTCGCCGCCAGCTCCCGCAGCCACAGGTCATAGGCCAAGTCCGACATAGCAAGGCAATGCGCCTCCTCTCGGTCTGCAATCTCGCGCGTGGCGGTAGCTGCGGTGCTGATGCTCTGATGTTTGTGGGTTCGGTGAATTTGTGGGGTCCGGTGAATTTGTGCATTGGGTGAATTTGTGGGTTCGGTGGAATTGGAGCGCTGTCGCCAGTTTAAATATGCGATGGGGCGTCTTGGCATTTTTATCAGGCAGGGTCAGGTTGAGGCAACTACAGTCACAGTAAGCTGAATTTGACAGGTATTGCAGGCAATGAATCTAGCAGGCCAGGCCAGGCCAGGCCAACCGGAGGCCTGGACTGGCCTGGACCGTGAAACTCTGGGCCTGGCCTGCCCTGATTGTTCAGGCCAGGCCGTGATCTGCATTGGACTGAAACCGCCTAGACCGGTTCAGGCCGGTATTCTCAGTGGCCTGGACACGTGAAATAAAAAAAAAAAAAAAAAAAAAAAAAGTGGCCTGGACCAGCCTGATCCACTTTTTTTTTTTTTTATTTCACGTGACCCCGCATGCAGCTGTTCGCCAAGGCAGGGCAGCCTGATCCACATGAATCAGGCCAACCAGGCCAGTCCAGGCCAATCAGGCCGGTCCAGGCCAATCAGGCCGGTCCAGGCCAATCAGGCCGGTCCAGGCCAATCAGGCCGGTCCAGGCCAATCAGGCCGGTCCAGGCCAATCAGGCCGGTCCATGTTAGAAACCATGAGCCGAACACACGCGAAAGAGTCCGAGCGAAACAGTCCGAGTGTGTAAAACATCCGAACATCCGCAATGGCCTAAGCACTCCGAACATCCGCAATGGCCTAAGCACTCCGAACATCCTCGATGGCCCAAACACTCCGGACTGAGTATTCCATATTAGGCAGTCCAAATACTTAGCTGTTCTGTTCACTGGTTTTGTATGCAACTTCGTGTTATAGAGTTTTTGTATATGGGCTCTGGAAGCCCCGTTCTTGATTGATCATTAGAATCGAATACACACATCTCTGAGCCTATTCCTCTGTACTCCTTTTCACAGTCCAGGCCAATCAGGCCGGTTCAGGCCAATTAAACGAATCACTCCACAGCTATCCAGCTGAATTAAGGCCAGCATTTACCAGATTGTTTGAGTATTTAGATGAGTAGAATCTCCCGTATGTCTAGAATTTTAAACAGCAGCGGTCTACGACTTTTTTCAAGTATGTATCACACTTTGTATTCAAGTATATATACTAACAAATATTTCAGAAATGATGGACCTTCCAGATAATACAACAGACTGGACTCAATTCTTCGATGATGATACCTGATGCGCAACTGTCAATTACTGATCGTGGAAATATCCAGGACTATTAAAATCTAATTCACCTGGGTTAAATTCCAAAATCGCTTTTTTTTTTTTTTTTTTTTTTTTTATTTCATTAATCGCATGCCGCCCTTTGGGCTATGGCGATGTCTAAATACATCTAGATGAGAAAAGAGAAAAGGGTTTAGTGACAAGAAAATTATATCCTACTCCTCCGATGCCCATTCCAATATCTCCATCAAGTTCGTGTCTTTTTCCGGTTGCCTTATTCCCTCCGCTCCTTTCGCGTTTTTTCTTTGCCATGTCTGGCATTGACTCTTTATGTGTTCTGTGTAGGGGTCGGTAGTTCAATTCGGCTTGGTTCCTCCCCACGGCCCGGATGGCCTTGTATTCCTGTCTTCTGCCGGCTGTCTATTCTGTGTAGGGGTCGGTAGTTCAATTCGGCTTGGTTCCTCCCCACGGCCCGAATGGCCTTGTATTCCTGTCTTATGCCGGCTTCCAACACAATTTCGTTCCGGGACTGTAACGCAGTGCCAATTTTGGCCGCTCTGTCCGCCTCGGTGTTGCCCTCCACCCCCTTGTGGCTTTTTACCCACATAACCGCGTGGTCCAGGTCCCCTCGCGTTGCTCTTTCCTCCCATTGTCTTCTCACCTCACGGGAGGCTCCGTCGACGTTAGGATCTCCCCTGGCTATTTTTTGGATCTTGGCGATCGCCGTTTGGGAATCAGTTATAATCAACGTCTGCCCTGGCGTCGTTAGGGCTTTGCTGATGGCGACGAATTCTCCGTCGTTTACCGTGTTTCTCCGTCCTAGGTAATGGTATTGTGTCCCGTTGGATGGCCCGTAAACCCCGGCTCCCGTTGACTCCTCCACTCTGCTCCCGTCTGTGTAAATTCCTTCCCACCCTTCGTCCGTTTCTTTTTGGATTATGGCTTCCCATTCCTCCTTTGTGAGGTTGCTGGGTTGGGTGGGGAACGTGTGTATCGGTAGTGGATCCCGGTGTCGTAGGTCTCCTCTCAGATAGGTCGTGTCTTGCTCCGGTTCGAGAATCTCCTCGTCAGAGAATCTCAGCGTCCGGGCTTCCACTCTGTCTTTTTCCCCTGAAATGAATGTCTCGATTGGCTCCAGGTTGACGATCCCCTCGACTATCGTCCTCCTGGTGCCCCACGGTGCTCCAGTGATGTTTCTCGCTACCGTGTATTGCCATTTCTCCAGTTCCCTTAGCTTCTTATGCGCCGGTGCCCCTTTTGCATATGTGGTCCATGCCCAGCTCCCGTATGTCGCTACGTTCCTAGATATGCTTGTGTATATTTGTCTCCAAAATCGCTTGAATTTACGTAAATGGCCTGGTCGGCCTGGACTGGCCTGAATGGCCTGGACCGGCCTGGTTGGCCTGGGCCAGCCTGAATGGTCTGGACCGGCCCTCACGGCCTGGCCTGATTTTTTTTTTTTTTTTTTTATTTCATTACTCGCGTCCCGCCCTGGGGGCTATGGCGAGGTTATTTAGGTACGCCTGGCCTCCAGTTGGCCTGGCCTGGCCTAGCCTGTTGGATTCATTGGCCTCATGTAAGGAATACAGTGATAGCACATGAGCTATAGGATAATCCGAATTGTTCTTGAGTACGTAGGTACATAATACGAGAAGAATGTAGAGAGAGTGGCTGTATCATTACTATTTAGTTAATCAGTACAGAATTTGTTATAGGAAAATGAACAGATGTTATAGACGATGTGAATAAGTACTGAACGATCAGGTATTGAATGATCAGGTAATGACGACATGCATACATACTTTACATGGAGCATAATGACGAGAGAGAAGACCACTAAGATGCTGCTCAACCATTGGGGCAATCCTTATGTTAGTACGCATCCAGTCGCTTCATCCTGAGTCGCACTGAGGTCACTGCTATGTCGATCCATTATTCGGCTGCTGCTATCATTGGCTGTATTTGGCCATTAGCATCATTCAGTAATCTGCTTCCGCTTGCCAGTTATTTAACCTCCAAATATAATAAGGTCATGGAGTACCTACTTGCCAAGGAACTGGGATTGCACAGTCTCTGGTTTGGGGCACTGGAAATAAGTGCTCAGTAATAGGACTCAAGTGTTATTGAGGCAGTAGTTATGGTAACTACTATTTTCGGTACTATACTAATCTAGCGCTGTCGCAAACCTGGAGAGGACCTTAGCATTTCACATGCCGTGGTAAAGAAAGGCCAGAGGAGAGAGTACTAGAAGGTTCAGCGGGTTGAAAAACTGGGAGACTACCAAAAGGGGAAGGGGTACTTGAGAATTACAGGTATAATAAAAGGGCGAGGAGGAGGCCTTCTCTGCAGTATACAACAATCATTATTACAAGGTTGAAGAAAGTCAGATCCATAGACCTCGTTCAATTCCAGTGATTTACTCCTTCTTCCCTCAAGTCTGCTTTCCTCCTCTACAGTGCCTTGGTATGAGACTACTACCATGGGGCCTTCACACCCACTTATGGGAACCTTCCGACACTTTGAGTCTCGAGATTTCATTCAGTACTTCCTCTCAATAAACCTTCTTTATAAGAACCTTTCTATATAAAGACTTCATAGGAAGCGAGAAGTCGATTCCCTCCATATAGCTAATTTTGCGATACTTTCTCATAGCTTTAGCTAATCCTTTTCCATTTAATCTGATGTTTTCCGCTACTAGAAAGATAAAGCAGTTGTTCTCCATATGGCTATCCCTCCATACTTTCTCATAGCTAACTTATTCGCTAGATCCAGAATTTTTAGGTCCCAACGTAATGAAACAGTTTTACAGAGTTTGTCTTAAGAGCTAGTAGGTCTTCTTCCTTCCTTCTCTCTAATAGTATGTTAGCTTAATGGATCTTAATTTCTGTCTAGAGATTTTAATCATTTGAAAGGTATTTTATTAATATTCTTAAGAATATACTACTAATAAGATTACAGACCTCTATTCTAAGTATTACAACTCTCCATTCTAAGCCTATTACAGGCCTATGTTCTGAGCCTATTGCAGCCCTCTATTCTAAGCCTATTATAGCCTACGTTCTGAGCCTATCTTCCTACATTCTGAGCCTATTACAGCCCTCCATTCTGAGCCTATTATAGGCCTATATTCTAAGCCTATCTTTCTATGTTCTGAGCCTACTATTTAAGCTCAAATAGCTAATGTCATTGAGTGTTTTTTTTTTGTTTTTTTTATATCATTAATCGCTGGCCGCCCTATGGGCTATGGCGATGTGCTATGAATTTATAGACAACATAGTACCCAGAATCAGTTCCCTCCCTCCCCTCTTTTCCTCCTGAACGACCATAAATGTAGCTTAAAAGAAAAAGTAACGTCACTCTCTGAGCATCTCTATATATGCATCTCTTAACTATGTCATACTGAGGATAAGAGATTTTAATTGTACAAGATTTCATAGGAACATCCTGGCACATTTTGTGAAGGAAGGGGAAACACAGACTGATCTGGAGATACCACTAAAGCCATCTTATGCAGCAGTCATCTCCCAAAAGCTTCCACTAAGCACACTCCTGAAAGGGAACAAATTGGACCTACCTCCAGTGCCGCCACCAGAAAGCCGAACAAAGTCCACTGCTTCCTGATCTAAAAAACCAAAAAGGGGACAGAGTACCAGTCCCCCCAAGCAGGAAATGTCCAAAAAACTATCTCTAGCACTATCTCTAAAGCCAATCCCAAAAGAAAGAACATATTACGGCTAAGGTAAGACTTAGCCGCGTAGGGGAACACTTACCCTGAACTGTTCGTAAGACCAATGCTGCTAGAGCGGCTTGATCACCCGTGAGGCTTGGCAGAAAGTTCTTATCGAATAGGGAAGTGCCAAGGAAGTGTGTGTCATTGTTTATGGTCTTGGACTTGTTAAGCACTCGGTGTATGCGCACATGCATTAGTACATAGTATTATCTTGTGACTGTACTACTTTTGCATGTTTCTTTGTTACGATTATTGGCATTGTTGAGGAATTGCTGTTTCTTTATTTGCTTGCCTAGTCATGTATGATGCGCTCAGTCTATTTAAGCACAGGCGATAGCACAATTGAAGAATCAAGACACAAGCGGTGTTCTAAGTTCTCTATTACTCTGAAACCTATCGTTTCCTCATTACGCCCGTGAACCGCTCCGCTCCGCTGCGCGCTCCACGCAAAACAGCTGCCCTTCCGGCTCGCCGTATATACGCCTCCGTAGCCATTTCGGCCCGCAGCATATACGCCTCCGTAGCCATTTCGGCCCGCAGCATAAACGCCTCCGTAGCCACTCCGGCCCGCAGTATATACACCTCCGTAGCGACTCCGGCCTGCCGAATACGCACCTCCTTAGCCGTAACATCCAGTGCCTTCCAGCGCCCACCGGAGCCTAGCCTCTCACGCCCGTAACAGAACACTCCCGCAATCCAGTCATACGATTTTCGTGCATAGAATTGTAGTGACAAAGAAACTCGGGAAAGTAAGAGATTGGATAGAGACTGTGAACCTCTGGATGGGAAAGATTATTGTGGCAAGATGGTTGGTAAAGAAAGAGAGGAGGGAGGGAAAGAAGGCTAGCTCGGTTGTCATCTACCTGAAGGGGGAGGTGGAATCGAATAGCCAAACATTAGCGAAGGTAAGGTTGTCAGGCAAGTGGTACAATTCGTGCCTGTATAACTGGGACAGAAATTCAAAGGTGGACAGAAAGGAGAAGAGGAGGGACGTGGAGGAAATGGACTTGACAACGTAAATCTTTCATTTTTAGAGGAGCGGGTTGTCTCATGGGTTTTATTTCCTCTATTCTCTTGTGAATGTCAGTGTATATAGTGAGTTGTTTGTTTTTAGGTGCCTGTCTCCGAGCCATAAGGACTTCAGTCCAGGGACCCTGCCATGGCGAACAGCTGCAAGCGAGGTTATATGAGATAAAAAAAAAAAAAAAAAAAAAAAAAAAAATCTCTTCCAATATACACTGCATCCTTCCTAGTACATACTTTCCTGCAAATGCATTCTTTACTGTATATACTCTTGCTGAAGCATATTTTCAAATGTACTGTCATTTTGCTGTACTTGAAATTCCATGAAGGTTAGACTAACTATATACTTGCTACTGAGTAATATACTGAAAGCGAGAAGGATACCATATGTATGTGGAAGTGGAGAATGTAAAATGAATAATACAACCTAAGGTACATCCAGAATAGATGTCAAATATATGCATGTACATATTCCAACCATTACAGGATTCAAATGGAATTGTTGGAATTATAGAATTAGCCTATACTAATTCATGAAATACGTACTCACCAGATACATTATTCTTGCCAAGAAATTATTGTACCAATACATGGATTAAATCGTGAAAGCCAATTAATACCCGGTTAGCATGATAACCATATCACAACCAGATCAAAACTATAGCAATAACACCGCACTTTTTGGTACAGTAGGTAAAGGAAATTTAACGTAAAATAAGGAAGTACATGGTTTAAGGAAGATAAAGCTAATCCCACCCGTTATTCCCGTCCCGCCCATTCTAACAGTTCCACCAGTCTGTCCCCTTCGTCGTCTGTCTTCGGGGGGGGTTTTAAGGTCCAATTCCCCTCCCGGCCATTTTCGTTTCCATACTTCGCACTCGTTTTAGCACGTGTGCAGTGGTCTCCAAGCTTTTGCCACACCATCTACACTCTGGACCATCGGCTTTCCCAATCCGGTGTCTCCAGTGCTGTAGTCCTTTGTTCCCCAGTATGCCGGCTAGGGTGGCGACTCGCGTGCCTAGGCGTTGTAGTGGGCAGCAGCTCAGTCCTAATCTGTTCCGTTCGCTGGCTCTTTGTGATCTCGCGAGCTGTTTCATGCCAGCCTCAGTTCTCGCCATAGCCCATTGGGTATCGGCACCGCCTTACAATGCCAGAACGAAATCGTAACGGAAGCCGGCATAAGACAAGAATACAAAGCCTCCCGAGCCGAGGAGAGAAACCAAGCCGACCTGAACCATCGACCCTTACACAGGATTGACAAGCGTCGAGCATTGACCACCCTAGCAGGCATACTTGGCAACAAGGGACTGAAGGAGTGGAGATTCAAGATAGGGAAGGCCACTTCGCCGGAGTGCAGGTGGTGCGGCAAGGCACCGGAGAACTGGGAGCACATAAGGAGTGACTGTCAGGCATGGCGAAGAAAGAACACTAAGGGCGCGGAAGGAATAAGACAGGCGGAGAAAGACACGAATATAATGGAGATCCTGGAATGGGCGGGAATGGGCAGCGGAGGAGTAGGGGGTTATCTATTTTTAGTTCATTACTTTCATATAGTTCATGTATCTACACATCGCCATAGCCCCAAGGACGGCACGCGATTAATGAAATTTAAAAAAAAAAAAAAAAAAAAAAATAGCCCATTATTATTGGGCGGCATGCGAGTACTGATATAAAAAAAAAAAAAAAAATGCCAGCCTCAGTGATCGTCTCGTCTTGGTATTGCAGGGCGGTTCCTACCTTCGCTGCTTTGTCTGCCTCGGTGTTGCCTTTTATGCTCGTGTGAGACTTCACCCACATTATCGCCAGGTCCAGGTCTTTTTTTTTTTTTTTTTTATATCATTACTCGCGTGCCGCCCTGGGGGCTATGGCGAGCTCAAGTACATGAAAGGGAGTGGTTAGGTACATGAAAGAAAATGGAGTGGAAAATGTCGATAATAAAAATGAGAGGGAAATAAAAGTGTCAAGGTGGAAGTCTCTTCCCATCGAAAATGTGTAGAATTCTACTCCCGCCCTGCCCACTTCAGTAGCTCCGTCAGTTTGTCTCCTTCCCCTTCCTTTTCGGGTTTTGGTGGGGTTCTCAGATCTGTCTCACCCCCCAGGCCATTTCCGCCTCCACACTTCGCAGTCGCTTAGTATGTGGTTGATGTTCTCCAGGGCTTTGCCGCACCACCTGCACTCCGGCAAGTCGAATTGACCTATTTGGTGTCTCCATTGTCTTAGTCCCTTATTCCCGAGGATGCCTGCGAGTGTCGCTACTGCTGTTCTGTTGCCTAGCCTTTGTAGAGGGCGATAACTTAGCTGGAGTCTATTTCTTTCGCCAGCTCTCCGTGCCTTCGCGTGTTGTCTCATGCCTGCTTCCGTGACTATCTCGTCCTGGTATTGCAAGGCTGTCCCGACTTTGGCTGCTGCCCTGCCTTGGCGAACAGCTGCATGCGGGGTCACGTGAAAAAAAAAAAAAAAAAAAAAGACTTTGGCTGCTCTGTCGGCCTCCGTGTTGCCCCGGATGCCTATGTGAGACTTGACCCAAAGTACCGCGATGTCTAGGTCGCCCCTGGCTGTCCTTTCCTCCCACTGGTCTCGTACTTCCTTCGCCGGACCTTCGTGGGTTGGGCCGCCCTTCGCGATCTTTCTTAGTTTTGATATGGCTACTCTCGAATCGGTGACAATCAGCAGTTCCCCATCTTGGGCCATTGCTTTGCTCATTGCTAGCAGTTCTGCATCGTTCACTGTGCTTTGTATACCTAGCATGAGACAGGAGGCAAAGCGAGAGAGAGCACGAGAAAGGAATAGACTGGGTCTGACATACCTACCTCTGGAGAGACTCGGCGCGCGAGATCACATCAAAAATTATCCCTGGTATAGTTATCCACATCTTTGCTATATGCAAACTGTAATGGTTCAAATAACCCGACATCTAAAGGCTGTAGTAAATGCATAGAATGTGGAGGAAGACAAAGAGTAATATTGTTTTCCATACACCAATAAAGAAATTCTCAAGTACAATGAGAAGCATGTCCATCCGATAAAAAAAGAAGAGGAAAACGCTTATCTATATTTTTTTGGACTCTAGGAATGAAATGATTCTGCAAATAGTCAAGACTTATTTTATTATCTGTCTATCCTTTAGGTGAGTAGTTAAATCGTACTTCAGTATCATCTTCATTAACACCAGTATACCACCCCATTATATGTGTTTTTGGCTTAAATATAATATATGGAGGTAGTACATTACCCAATGAATCCAACAGGCCAGGCCAGGCCTGAACAATCAGGCCAGGCCGTGAGGGCCGCCTGGACCGGCGCAGGCGGCCTGAAACAATCAGGCCAATCAGGCCGGTCCAGGCCATTCAGGCCAGTCCAGGCTGACCAGGCCATTTACGTAAATTCAAGCGATTTTGGAATTTAACCCAGGTGAATTAGATTTTAATAGTCCTAGATATTTCCTATCAGTAATTGACAGTTGCGCATCAGGTATCATTATCGAAGAATTGAGTCCAGTCTGTTGTATTATCTGGAAGGTCCATCAGTTCTAAAATATTTCTTAGTATATATACTTGAATACAAAGTGTGATACATACTTGACAAAAGTCGTAGACCGCTGCTGTTTAAAATTTTAGACATATGGGAGATTCTACTCATTTAAATACTCAAACAATCTGGTAAATGCTGGCCTCAATTCATCTGGATAGCTGTGGAGTGATTCGTTTAATTGGCCTGTTGGATTCATTGACATTACCTGTCACATTAATAGTCTCAATATCTGTAATCCATTCTCTATTACCATCTGTTCGTTTCTTTGCTCTCCTCTTTCCAGCCCTGCAAATTACCTTACACTTTCTTCCTTTTCCTAACATAAATCCTTTCTCATCTATATTCCAAATATTCTTCGGAGGAATTTTATTTTCTTTCACTATCTTTCCGACCATTTCAATGAAATTTTTAACAACTTCAGGATTGTTTGCCATTACCCGTTGACATGCCAAGGTATTTGCTATGTGCTTTTGAACCTCCGGATGCCTTTTGACAAACCTAGATATCCAATTCTCACCTACTGCTTCAATCTTTTTTTTCCTAAGAATTAAGCTAAGTGCAATTTCTTTCAGAGTGCTATAATCAATAGGGAATCCCATATCATCTACCCGCTGAATATATCTCACTAATGCCTTCTCATCTTCTTTATTTAGATGCTGCTGACACTCATGACTTTCTCTATGAGAAATAGTCTTGCCTTTATACCTATATCTCAGCGTAGATGGAGCCAGTTCATAAAATGCAGCAGCCTTCCGAACTGATGGAAACTTACCCTCCTGCAACCCTTTAATCGCCTACTGGATTTTCTTTTCTTTATTTACTCTCATTATTGAGTGCTAAAGACCTCCGGGAAGAATTTGAAGCGTTGTTGGTACCTTCTGTACCCCGCTGTTACGGTGTTGTTATGGTTGGGGACATCTGTATGCGGAGGAGGGCGGACATTTGCTTCGATGATGACTAAGCACTATAAGCACTAGTTATGTAGTCGTTACATGCACTGATGCCCCCCTCTTTCATGCGATTTTCTTCCTACCGCCCTACAGCAACAATCCACTGTCCACCGCTGGTTGTCCCCTATACTTGCATACTTGATACCTGTTGCATCGGTCGCACATATCGGCCTGTTCAGCCACCCTGTCGCTTGAATCAAAGAATTAATTAAAGGACTAGAATTGGTAAATACGTTCCAATGCTTGAGTTAATTAATTAGTCTATGGCTCACTTAATGTTAATACAGATTCACAAAATGGGACGGAAAAGCAAGCGGGCGCTGCATCTGGAGAGAGTTCGACAGGCAAAACAGGCAAAACGAGCGCGGCTAGCTGAAGCACAGCTGGAAGCGGAACTAATAGCACATTTGGATAATGAAAGTGAGGAGGATGCATGGAGACCAGGAGAGCCGGAGGTGCCAACAGCAGTTCATTGGGAAGAGTTTGACTCTAGTTCAGAAGAAGATTGTGAATTCACTGAGGATGAGCCAGAGAATGATGAGTTCAATCAAGATGTATTTGAACTCTTGATGTCATCTAGAGGAGAATCATCCAGAAATATCCGGTACCAGCGAGGTCCTAAATATAGCGAAAGGCAGCAACGAAGAAAACGACAAACAGCAGCAGAATTGGCAGCAGCAGCTAATGGATCTCGTAGTATTACATACTACTTCAGTAAGACACAGTCCGAGTCTATTACATCTGAGGCTTCTACTACTAGGGAAGCAGAGACTGAATTAGATTCAGATACACAAGCTATTAAGGATCTTGAGAAGAAGCTGCAATCAAAGAAGATAAAGCTTGAAGGGCAGAATTTAATGCGGCATAGGGCAGTGCTTTCTCTTCTGTATACATGTCGGTTACGAAAGCCTGGTGAGACACGAGAAGAGATGGCTTTTGCTGTTGCACGGTGCTATAATAGAGGGAAATATTTTGCAAGAAAGGTTATAACATGGGAACTGCAATGGAAAAAGGTAAAGCATATATGAGGATCTTAATTTCTTATACTAATATATATAGGATCGAACTATATCAGAAGGGCACCGAGGCTGCTTTAGTAAAGTCAAGTCATGGTTTAATGATGAGGGGGTTCAATTAGCAGTACGGGAATGGCTAAGTGGTACTGGTGAAAGTAAGTAGTATAGAATACATCAATGCGCAGTTAGAAAAATAAATGATTAATGTTAAAATAGAGATTACAGCTTATGGGCTAGCGAAAGCAGTTGGTGAATACTTAAATTCACAGCGTGCGGTTTCTGTTATAGCGGCTACATTACAAAACCACGACAGCAATACAGGGGAAAATACTTCAATAGCTCCCCGTACACTTCGTATAAGAGCTAGAACTGCACGGCGATGGCTAAAAAGAATGGGATTTCAATATAATACTGTCACAAAGTCAGTTTATATCGATGGACATGAGCGGGAAGATGTGATTGCATATCGAAATTCCGTTTTTTTACCCCAATGGAAGAAAGCTCAACACCGCTTTGTGATTTTTAAAGAGGATGGATCATTTGAAATGCCACCAGCTAATGTTCTCAATGGAGAAAAACCATTAGTTTTAATTACGCATGATGAGTCTACATTCAATGCTAATGATGGCAAGCGTAGGATCTGGATGAAAGATGGAAAACAACCATTACGACCTAAGGGAAAGGGTAAAGGCATAATGGTCTCTGGTTTTCTTACTCCGGGTGGAATTCTACGTATTCCTGATCATATTTCAGATGATGAGCTTTTACGAAATCCTATGTGGCCAATATCAGAAACTGGCAAGCCAGTTCGTGAAGCACTTGAATTATTGGAATATGGAAAGGAGAATTATTGGACAGGTGACAAAATGGTTGAACATACTATTCGAACAGCACTACCTATCTTCCGGTATGCATTTCCTAATTGTCAAGCCTTGTTTGCATTTGATAATGCTTCAAATCACTGTTCATTTGCTCCAGATGCACTTGTAGCAGCACGAATGAATCTCAATCCTGGTGGAGAACAACCTTTGATGCGTGAAGGATTTATTCATGCAAAGCAAATACCTCAAGCTATGGTATTTCCTATGAACTATCCTAATATATTACTACGGGGAAAGCCAAAAGGTATTCGTCAAGTGCTGAAAGAAAGAGGGCTTTGGAAAAGCCATCGGTCAGATGGGTTTGCTTTTCTTCTGAAATGTCCAACCTCTCATGACCGTACTGGCTGTACACCAACTCTTGCCGGAGGCTGTTGCGCACGAACTTTACTCTCTCAGCAACCTGATTTTATACAGCAAAAAGGCCGACTAGAAGAAGAATTAGAAGCTGCTGGTCAACAGGTAATTTTTTATCCTAAGTTTCATTGTGAACTTAATTTTATTGAGCGTTATTGGTGTTCTGTTAAGTATTATTTACGAGAAAACTGTTCTTATTCATTTGATGGTTTACGAGATACTCTTCCTCTGGCATTACATTCTGTTTCTTCTGCATCTATTAATCGTTTTTATTATCATTGTTTACGGTCTATTGATGCATATAGTGAAGGATTAACTTATGGTACGAAGGAGTTTCATTCATATATATATAAAGGTCATAGACAAGTACCAGATAAAACGAAGTGGTAGAAGGGATATGTATAGAGTATATGTATATACTATTCTATTTGAGGTTAGTGTTTTTCCTTTTTTGGTTAGGTTGGTTTATACTATACTATATTTAGTAGTTACTAGAGGTGGACAATTTGACCGATTCCCATATAAAACTGCTCATCTTTGACTGTCAAATCACCAGTACAAAAAATTAATTAAATAGATATCGCTCTATAGAATTATTTTTCATTCACTAATTTATCATCGTATAGCATGAAACTAATTTTATCTATTTATTTTAGTTGTGATTTGAGTGTTGAAGTTGATGCGAAATTTGATCCGAGTACACATGTCCCCAACCATAAGTATAACCACGCTAGTTTGCTAGCGCCATGCCAAGTGCGCAATATCCCGGTAGTGCCGGTAGCGTGCATTATTGGGAGAATATCCCGACATCCTTTATGATAGATGTGCATAGCATGCCTCTTCATACCTTCTACCTACCGTGGAGGGGTCTCATCTGAATTATGTCTCACAGGTGCTGAAGAATCAAAATGATGCTGCAGAGTACTTACCCGGTACACTCTTTATTCTCGTGCCCGGCTTTATTGTACCGGAATGTGTCATGTACTCTACTCTACTGTGGAGACATCGATGCCCCGGTTGCAACCAACTTGCAACCGCTAGAGTTATTCGGAAGACGAAGAAGTAAGTCCGGTCGATGTATACGTACTTTTATATCTTGCTATACATACAACTCCATTGTAACTCAAAAGTTGTCCATTAAGAATACATCTGATTTCGGAGAGTATGTATCAATTTGAATCGTTTTGATAGAGGGGGATCCTTGTTTGTGACGTTCTGCTTAGCCACCAGATATGTCACAATGCGGCTCGGTGCGTGTACCCTAAGGCAGGATGCACTTAGTAGTCCCTACTTACGTGGACTTCGAAGATTCCGGTTATCGAATTCAAATGATTTTATGGGTAAGCATTAGGCATAATAATCTAGCCAAGAAAATGACCCAGATGGTGCAACTCAATTCTATTATTCTACGGTTGATTATTTGGGGTTATTCGTAGCGCATAACTATACCATACACATACATACCTGCGAGGAGGCTTGGAGTGCAGAATGTGTGGTTTTCGAGTGCGACTACCTGGAGCGGCCAAAGAGAAAGAGGGAGAACAGTGAGACGGTCACCTGGCAGCACTGGGAGCCCGCAGGATTTAGAGGAGAAGGGATGGAGGCAGGAGGGAGTAGAGCGTACCCTAATCGAGGAGTGGTTCGCCCGCCTCGATCTGCGCTAGCCGAGGGCCGGAGCGTACGCTGGGCGGCCAATCGTGTACAGTACCATATGTAGTAGATTTTTTTTTTTTTTTTTTTTTTTTTATTTCATTACTCGCATGCCGCCTGTAAGGTTATGGCGAGGTTTACTTAACTAACAAAAGTGAAAAGAAAAATAAAGCTAAACTAAAATAAGCTCCCCCATCGTAGTTACTCCTCCCCCGCCCATCTCAGTATCCTTGCCACTTCTGAATCCCCCTTAGGCTTTCTCAATCCATCCGCCCCGTTCGGCATCCTGTCTCTCCATGGTTTGCAGTTAGTCGTTATGTGCGTAAGGTTCTCTGGTGCCTCCCCGCACCATCGGCACTCAGGTGAGTCCGCCTTGCCTATGCTGTATCTCCATTCCTTCAGTCCCTTGTTTCCAAGGATGCCCGCAAGAGTCGATACCGTCCGGCGGCTGTCTAACTCCTGCAATGGCCGGTATGATAGTTGTAGGCGATTCCTTTCCTCGGCTCTGAGTGCCTTGGCTTCTTGTCTTATCCCCGCTTCCGTAACTATCTCGTCTTCACATTGTAACGCTGTGCCGATCTTCGCAGCTTTGTCTGCTTTAGTGTTTCCCTTTATGCCTCTGTGCGCTTTGACCCATGTGATCACGAGATCCAGGTTGCCTCCTGCAATTCTCATCTCCCATTGTTCCCTGACTGCTTGTGATGTTCCGTCGATCGTGGGGTCTCCTCTGGCTATCCTTTGTAGCCTGGCAATTGCCGTACGAGAGTCCGTGACTATCAGGACCTCCCCTTCGTGCTGTAGGGCTTTGCTTATTGCTAGCATTTTCCCGTCATTCACCGCTCTTTGTCTCATATGTAGTAGAGATAGGTACAGTCTTACCTTGCTATACTGAAAATGTCGTGGCTCCTTCCTCCCGTTTGCACTCAAATGCGCCTTGCTGTAACGAGATTCCACCAAATAAGGAAACGAAAATGAGATAGGAGTGAAGTTAATTTCTGTCTACATACAAATCGCTCTTGGTATGACGAAAAGCAGCTATGAAATACCTGACTAAGCAAGGTTACTTGTGCAATGTCACCTCTGAATCCCCTACTCATGACGGTGTACATAATTATGTTGGTATCTCACCTCTTTCTTCACTCAGCTACTAGGTTTCTCTTTACATACTTGTTGCTTCTCTAACTTCCCTAATGCCTAATAGTTTGTAGACATTCTTTTTTTTTAAGTGTGTTGATGTAGATATTTACAATTTCATGTTCAACTATCCCGCAGTATGTCCTACAGAAATCTCTAAAGTACTTACCAGCCAAGCATTCTGACTAATTTGCCACTCAATATTCTATAACGAAAACCTTGCTATAACGAATAACGATGGCAAATTTTTTCCTTGCGTTGTAGCAAGGTCATGACTAGTCAGGGTCTGGTTACGAGACTAGGTCATGACTGTAGTTGCCTCAACCCGACCCTGCCTGATAAAAATGCCAAGACGCCCCATCGCATATTTAAACTTTTTTTTTTTTTTTTTTTTTTTTTTTATATCATTACTCGCGTGCCGCCCTGGGGGCTATGGCGAGATTAGTTACATGAGATTAGATACATATGAAGGTAGAAGAAAAGGAATAAGAAAAGATCCTGTGTGTCTCCTATGCCCCTGCCCACTCCAAGATGTCTCTTAGTGGGTCTGTGTCCTTGCTCTTCGGAGGAGTGACCAAGTCTTGCATGCCTCCTGGCCACTTTCGTTTCCATGTCCTGCACCTAGTGAGCACATGTTCAGTAGTCTCCTCCTCCTCCCCACACCATCGACATTCTGGGCTGTCTGCTTTCCCGATTTCGTACTGCCATGCATATTTAAACTGGCGACAGCGCTCCAATTCCACCGAACCCACAAATTCACCCAACGCACAAATTCACCGGACCCCACAAATTCACCGAACCCACAAATTCACCGAACCCACAAACATCAGAGCATCAGCGCCGCGGGCAAACACAATACTCAGCAGCACACGCTTTCTGTCTTGCGCCTTCTCCTCCAGCCAGCCCCAGCATCGCGCAAATACCCGCACCTCCGCACGGCATGCAAACCCACCATCCCCGCCCTCGCCGTTCCTCCAACCCCGGCAGGGTCCGACTGCTCGACACCTATCCAGCAGTGGCCCCCAACTACAGCATCAGAATGTCCGCCGACTGTGCAAAACCCATTGGGGACGCAGTCATCGCCACATTGCGAAATCATGCAGCCTCCGACAAGCTTCATGAATGCTCTATAGTTCTTGCTGCCGCCACGCGCGAGATTGCAAACCAAGAGGAGGCACATTGCCTTGCTATGTCGGACTTGGCCTATGACCTGTGGCTGCGGGAGCTGGCGGCGACATTATTCGCTTCGTTCTTGGGTGTGAAGCAGGTCGAGGTCCTTATCCGCGGTCTTGGCCCCGGTGGCCCGCACGCCCACTTTGTTGAGTGGCTTAAAGGCAACGTCAAGCAGGAGCAGAAGCTCTTTATATCTCCCGCACAGCCTGGCACTCCGGCTCCTACTGAGCCTTCAGTCACTCCTCCGTCAGTCGCTGCCGCTGGTGCAGCTGCAAAGCTGAAGATTCGCGACTTGACAACTCTTCTTGAGAGCTTGCAGCCGCTTACGGCGAGAACCAATAGAATCGTGCACAGCCTGAGCCTTGCCCAAGTCAAGCGCACAATGACGCACTTCAATCCCCGCCGGCCGGATCAACCAAGTTCCCCTGCCATCACACTCGAGGCCTTTGCCACCCTCGAGAAACTAGTAGAGGCTGTCCTCGAAAAACCATACAGGCGCATCGATCTCGCAGACCCAACCAACCATGCGCCCAAAGGGTGGAAAAGAGAGGTCAAGGCATTTCGCAATCGAGTTCAGATGGGTGAGACGGACGTTGGAGCGAAGGTTGAACAGGAGTGGAGGAAATTGTTTCAGGAATGGCAATGGGAGCAGTTTGTAGACTTTGCGGTGAGCAAGGGGATGGTTGCTACACAGGCAGACTGTATGGCCGCAAAGCAACAGGCGGAAGCCTCAAGGAAGAAGGCGGAAGCCTCAAGCAAGGAGGCGGAAGCCGCAAGGAAGCAGGCGGAATCTGTAGCCAAGAACGCGGCAGATGAGCGAGCGACGGTAGTATCACTGCCCTTTCTGTTATTACATTGTCAACTCACCTTGCGTGCCCTAGGTATTGGAACGAATTGACAAACTTGAGCAGAAGCTGCTCAATCAGCAGCTTCTGCTCAATCAGCTCAATTCGCAAAGTAACTCGCACTCACACACTCAGCAATTGTTGGTCCCACCTGCCGTTCCCGTCTTTACCCCACCAACGCCGGACCCAAGTCTTGAAGCCCAGGTCAACACGAACTGAGGAGGGACATAGAAAGCTGCTTTGTGAAAGCAACGTAACAATCCCGTTTTCGCTTCGCAGTTTTGAGCTATGCCGATATTTTTTTTTTTTTTTTAGGCCATGACTTTTTTTTTCCCCACCCGAACCTTCCAGGTCCTGAAAAAAATTACGGCGGTGCGGTATTACGATGTTGGTTGTCTTCTTTTTTTCATTTTTTTTCATTTTTTCCCTTTCGCATTGTGATATCCTAGTTTGTGGGGGAACGTGACTTTGGATGTAATCTCCGTTAGTGCCGCCATACACGGTGTGAGTTTTTTTTACAGACTTATCATCAATAAAAACATCTTTTTTTTTTTTTTTTTTTTTTTTTTTTTTTTTTTTTTTTTTTCATTAATCGCGTGCCGCCCTAAGGGCTATGGCGATGTTTAGTTACATGAATGGTAAGGTTGATAACAATAAAGTTAAAAGGAAAAGAGATAAAGAAAGTAAAAGTCCTATTCCTCCTCTGCCCATTCCATAATTTCCGCCAAGTTCGTATCCTTATCTATCTGCCTTATTCCTTCTGCTCCCCCTGTGATCTTCCTGTTCCAATAAAAACATCTTTATCTCCACCACGTGTCGGAATCATTGGATGCAAAAGACATGAAATGAGTCCGAGGCAGTTGAGGTAATTGCCACTAGGACAAGTGTAGTTTGTGTTTTCGATGTACCCCTCTCGCCCATAGCCCTTACGGCGGCATGCGAGTGCTGATATGAAAAAAAAAAAAAAAAAAAAGAAGAAGATGTACCCATGTTTAGGCTACCGTATTGACTCACATAAGAGCAAGAAAACAAACGCGCGCTAGTTCGGTCTTGGCAAACCTTTCAGCGCCAGTGCGCGTGTATCACGCACGGGCGCGTAATGATCCCCGCCGCGATGCTAACCTCAACACCACGGAGATTGATATTATGAAGGAACGGAGCACAGAAGTAGGAGACTGGATCAGGGGGATAAATAAACTGGCTTTGAGGTGGTGGAGTGTTAATGAAATCATCCTTATACTATAGGTACCTATACTGGAGCATCATGATTTCTTCTATTCTTAATAACCCGCAAGTTACTGAAACACAAGTCAATGAGTTGGCAGCTGAGCTCTCGCAAACCTCCTTACAGAAGAATCGATCGAATGCACTAAAAAAACGCCCTGGACCACATAGACAACCTATTACAGCAAGGCTACCGGCGGGGTCAAAAGAGCTTTTCCTTACTGTGGCAGAAGTGGAGGATGGTATGCCATCTTACTGTATATCTTTATTCCTTTATTTCTTTTGTAGTTAGTCTCGTCATAGCCTAAAGGGTGGTAATGATATTTAAAAATAAAAAAAAAAAGTTATAGGGTCACCGCGATGTCGACCGTAGGGTGGGCGGCTGGTGGAGCACGCGAAAAATGCAATGCGCAAATGCGTCGCAGTCGCACAATGGCTATATGAGCTACATAGAGAATTAGCGAGCATCACTAGTAAAGTGTCTTTTTGGCCTGGCAGACGGTAATCTCTGCGTTTACCACCTCCGTTACAGAGTATCATAGAGAAGCTGGCCATGTATAATTGCATTCCTGTGCTTAGTAATACCAAGATTGCACCAACCACGCGCTAGCGCGATTAATGACGCCTGAGTTCTGCCAAGACCGGACTAGCGCGCGTTTGTTTTCTTGCTCTTATGTGAGGTAATACTCCGTACGGTACTTCAAATGCCGTGTGAGTTCCGGGTAACTTTTGTGCCAAGTTGAATTCGAAAAGCACGGTAGTAGCAGGCCGAGCATGCGGAAGGACAACAAGACATTGCACCTTGTTGCCCTGCAGCGCTGCCTGGGTGCCCTCGGTCATTGCACCTTTTTTTTCTAATAAAGATATATCATTACCCGGATACCACCCTTGGCGCCATGGCGAAGAAAATACAAAGGAGACCAAAGGAAACAATAATGCTAGTGACGTTGGCAGAGAAGGTCGGTGTACTTCACTGATGCCATCAGCAAAAAAAAAAAACGTGAACACACCCCCTTTTTTTTTTTTTTTTTTCTTTGAAAAAATATCATTACGGACATGCCGCCCTGTGGGCTATGGTGAGATTAGGCACGTGAGAAACATGAGAAACATGAGAAACATGAGAAATAGAACAACATTCCGCCCGGTCCCGGATAACGAGCGGTCCACCCAGTGCTTCAGTGCTGCCCTTCCCCTTGTCCCCCCTTGCGGGGGCCTAATGAGTGCGTCTCTTCTTCAAGGCACCCTTTGCACATCTCGCGAGGTTGGACTTTAGATGGGAAACTGCCTTTTGTTAGTGTGAGGAAAGGCCTCCCTATGTAACGTCACTGACCGGGATCCGGCGCACTTCCGGAATAAAAACAATAGCCTCCTATAAGGCCAAATCTTCATAGAAGATAACCAAATTGCACATTCAGCTTGGAGAGGTATAGGAAAGTAACTTCCGCATCTCAGTTACCCAATTGGAAATTTTGAAATAGCTATCAACGGAGTTGTGTGGGCTGCCACAACTGCTGGAGGTCTGTTAAGGTAGCATAGATACTTGATGGCAGTTACAATATACAGTAGGCACGCAGGGTTGAGGTGCCAGCAGGACAGGTCCCGCAAAGGTCAAGCATTAAGCGTTGTCCTAGACTGACAACAACCTCCACAGAATGAGTTTTTGGAGCGACTTCGCAACCACAAGTGGATTACTCACGAACCTTACTTGGATCAATGGTTTTCAGTACGCTGATTCTGGTGATCTGAATTTGATCCCCACAAAAATTTGTTTTTGCCTACATCGGCCACACATGACAAAAAAGGCAGACCCAGGGATGACCCGGCAGGATGGAGACCGATTACCCTGCTGAATACAGTCGCCAAAATTGGGCCAGACGGTAGTAGCGGACCTCATTCAACGACAAGACGAACTGTTCAGAAAGACTCAGTTGGGCGGTAGACCAAAGCGAGGTGCAGAGGATCTGCCGCGACAGGTACTGAAGGAGGTAGACAGGAGACTGCAGAAGAGAGAGTGGACAGCAATAGTTGGAGATGACATAAAATCAGCGTTCAACCACATATGGAGAGAGAGAGTGGTGAGAAGATTAGATGCGGTTGATCCGAACATAGCAGCATTCGTGGAAGGGTTCCTTCAGCCGACAACGTTCAAAGTATCGTGGGATAGAAGGGTCAGGGGGGAGAGCAGAATGACCGATGGCACCCCTCAGGGCTCCCCTCTATCCCCGGTACTTTTTCTGGTGGCGGTCGCGCCAGTAGCAAAGAAAGTCGACAGCCGCGAGTTCTCCAGGTCCTATGTAGACGATTTTCACAGTGTCGTATCCAACAGGTCATTGAGGCAGCTGAAGAAAGACATAGTGGAACATCGCAGGAGGTTGACTGAGGAGGCACAGGAGGAGGGGTTTGAGCTGGATCCACGGAAGTCTGAGACAGTCGTGATAGGGACAAAGGGACGAAGCTACAGGCTGGTAGGTCTGTATGTAGACTGGGAGCTGAAATTCAATGACCACTTCAACAGGAGGCTGCAACTGGGGAAGGCGGCGTGGCGGGTACCATCAAGACTAAACAAGATTCCTCCCGGCAGAAGACGACAGTTGTATACAAGCATCGCCAGGAACATAGCTACCTGGGGAAGTTGGGCGTGGGCCAGTTACGCGAAAGCCTCCCCTCCGGAACACAAGCTCAGACAGCTGGAGAAATGGCAGTATGGAGTAGCCAGGGAGATAGTCGGGGCTCCATGGGGGACGAGGAGGGACGTGGTGGAGGGGTTGGCAAACTTGGAATCAGTTGAGACCTTCGTGAACGGAGAGGCGAAGAGGGTGGAAGCAAGAGCGTTGAGGAAGACAAGTTCCATAGTAGCTTACTTGGAAGAGAAACAAGACATGGACAAGGTGCGACTCGGAGGAGGTGGCTCAGGGCGAGCCAGTACGAGTCTGAAAGAGGACGGAGATGATTTGGACCTACTGACCGCTTCCCCCCGCAATACCATACAAACCGCGGGCATCATGTATCTAAGTTTTATTTCCTTTCTTTTAGCTATTTTTAAATAAAACCCTCGCCATAGCCCATAGGGCGGCACGCGAGTAATGCAAAAAAAAAAAAAAAAAAAAAAGAGCGTTGAGGTTTGAGAAGGAACCAATAAGAGACCCGCAACCGGAGACCAGGTACTTAAGAGGATCCCTCGAACACCGCGACCCCTTACCAATTCATATACATCAGTTCCATCCCAAAGACCTTAGTGGACAAGAGTGGGAAGACATCATAGCCAGAGAGACAGAGGAGGGGTGGGTGAGTATATACACAGATGGAAGCAGGAGAGAGGGGAGGACAGGAGCTGGAGTATACCAGGGGACCAAAGACAGATCCGTGTATCTGGGGAGGCAATGCACGGTGAACGATGCAGAATTAATAGCGGTAGGAGAAGCCCTGAAAGGAGACGGAGAGTTGGTGGTCGTCACGGATTCCAGAGTTACCATAACAAGACTACAAGGGATAGCGAGAGGAGACCTAACGCCAGAGGGGTCGGCTGAGTTTGTGAGGAGGCGGTGGGAAGAGAGAGTAGCCCGAGGGGAATATGACGTTGCGGTGTTGTGGGTGAAATCGCACAGAAGAGTCAGGGGCAACGCCATGGCGGACATGGCGGCGAAGGTTGCCACAGCAATGCAATACCAGGATGAGACAGTGACAGAGGCGGGGATCAAACAGCAGATCAAAGAGTGGAGAGCCGAGGAGAGAAAGAGATTGAAGTTGTCGTACAGACCACTGGAGTATCTAGGGAGCAGGAGAAGGGTATCCACTCTCGCGGGAATCTTGGGAAACAAGGGATTACGACAGTGGAGACACAAGATAGGGAAGGAGACTTCTCCCGAGTGCAGGTGGTGCGGAAGAGACTATGAAAATTTTGCGCACATCATGGGGGGGTGCGAGGTGTGGAGGAAGAGACTACCGAGAGGAGAGGGGGGACTAAGGGGGCCGATAAGGGATGAGGGGGTTAGGGGGGCAGAAATGACGCTGGCGGAGGTGATGGACTGGGCGGCAGAGTAGACGGAGTGGTGCAGGACACGCTCGATGATGCGACGTTGTTTTTTACTTTTTCTGTGATGTTATACTCTGTTTATTCGTTGATATGTATTTAAATCCTCGCCATAGCCTACAAGGCGGCATGCGAGTAATGACATAAAAAAAAAAAAAAAAAAAAACATGACGCGTCCTCTCCAACGCGATGCAACTTACCCACAATCACTCACTGGTCGGTCAAACACGGGTTATGAGCTTCCAATGCACATCGACATGGCCCATAGGGCGGCAAGCGATTAATGATATAAAGAAAAAAAAAAAAAAAAAAAAAGAGCTTCCATAGAGGCTTAAGGGGTGGTCACCGGGGAAATCGGTTTGTACCAGTTACTTCACAGCCACCAGCACCTACATCCAATGAATCCCGCCTGGCGTGGCCTGAGAGGCCGTGATCTGCATTGGACTGAAACCGCCTGGACCAGCCTGAACCGGCCTGGACCGGCCTGATCCACATGAATCAGGCCAACCAGGCCAGTCCAGGTCATTCAGGCCGGCCCAGGCCAATCAGGCCGGTCCAGGCCAACCAGGCCGGTTCAGGCCATTCAGGCCAGTCCAGGCTGACCAGGCCATTTACGTAAATTCAAGCGATTTTGGAATTTAACCCAGGTGAATTAGATTTTAATAGTCCTGGATATTTCCACTATCAGTAATTGACAGTTGCGCATCAGGTATCGTCATCGAAGAATTCAGTCCAGTCTGTTGTATTATCTGGAAGGTCCATCATTTCTAAAATATTTCTTAGTATATATACTTGAATACAAAGTGTGATACATACTTGACAAAAGTCGTAGACCGCTGCTGTTTAAAATTCTAGACATATGGGAGATTCTACTCATTTAAATACTTAAACAATCTGGTAAATGCTGGCCTCAATTCAGCTGGATAGCTGTGGAGTGATTCGTTTAATTGGCCTGAACCGGCCTGATTGGCCTGGACCGGCCTGATGGGCCTGGACTGGCCTGGACTGGCCTGGTTGGCCTGATTCATGTGGATCAGGCTGGTCCAGGCCGGTCCAGGCCGGTCCAGGCGGTTTCAGTCCAATGCAGATCACGGCCTGGCCTGGCCTGGCCTGGCCTGCTAGATTCATTGGCTGCAATACCTGTCAAATTCAGCTTACTGTGACTGTAGTTGCCTCAACCTTACCCAGCCTGATAAAAATGCCAAGACGCCCCATCGCATATTTAAACTGGCGACAGCGCTCCAATTCCACCGAACCCACAAATTCACCCAACGCACAAATTCACCGGACCCCACAATTTCACCGAACCCACAAACATCAGAGCATCAGCGCCGCGGGCAAACACAATACTCAGCAGCACACGCTTTCTGTCTTGCGCCTTCTCCTCCAGCCAGCCCCAGCATCGCGCAAATACCCCAGACCGAGAGGAGGCACATTGCCTTGCTATGTCGGACTTGGCCTATGACCTGTGGCTGCGGGAGCTGGCGGCGACATTATTCGCTTCGTTCTTGGGTGTGAAGCAAGTCGAGGTCCTTCTCCGCGGTCTTGGCCCGGTGGCCCGCACGCCCACTTTGTTGAGTGGCTTAAGGACAGCGTCGACCAGGAGCAGAAGCTCTTTATATTTCCCGCACAGCCTGGCACTCCGGCTCCTACTGAGCCTTCAGTCACTCCTCCGTCCCTCGCTGCCACTGGTGTAGCTGCAAAGCTGAAGATTCGCGACTTGACAACTCTTCTTGAGAGCTTGCAGCCGCTTACGGCGAGAACCAATAGAATCGTGCACAGCCTGAGCCTTGCCCAAGTCAAGCGCACAATGATGCACTTCAATCCCAACCGGCCGGATCAACCAAGTTCCCCTGCCATCACACGCATGGCCTTTGCCAACCTCGAGACACTCATAGAGGCTGTCCTCGAAAAACCATACGAGCGGATCGATCTCGCAAACCCAACCAACCATGCGCCCAAAGGGTGGAAAAAAGAGGTCAAGGCATTTCGGAATCGAGTTCAGATGGGTGAGACGGACGTTGGAGCGAAGATTAAACAGGAGTGGGAGAAATTGTTTCAGGAATCGCAATGGGAGAAGATTATACACTTTGCGGTGAGCAAGGGGATGGTTGCTACAAAGGCAGACTATATGGCCGCAAAGCAACAGGTGGAAGCCGCAAGGAAGGGGGCGGAAGCCGCAAGGAAGGGGGCGGAAGCCGCAAGGAAGCAGGTGGAAGCTCTAACGAAGGAGGAAACCGCAAGTAAGCAGGTGGAAGCTGTAATGAAGGAGGCGGAAGCCGCAAGGAAGCAGGTGGAATCTGTAGCCAAGAACGCGGCAGATGAGCAAGCGACGGTAGTACCACTGCCCTTTCTCTTATTACATTGTCAACTAACCTTGCGTGCCCTAGGTATTGGAACGAATTGACAAACTTGAGCAGAAGCTGCTCAATCAGCAGCTTCTGCTGAATCAGCTCAATTCGCAAAGTAACTCGCACTCACACACTCAGCAATTGTTGGTCCCACCTGCCATTCCCGTCTTTACCTCACCAACGCCGGACCCAAGTCTTGATGCCCAGGTCAACACGAACTGAGGAGGGACATAGGAAGCTGCTGTTCTGGCCTACCGACGAACACTGGTTTAGTACAAGTACCACTAGGTACCTCTACGTACTACTAGTGATTGAGTATAGAGAAACATTCTGCTACCAGCGTTAATTGATAAGCCAGTTACTGTGTGTTAGCACAGTCCTATTGCCACTGACAAGTTGCCACCTACGAGTTGCCACTTGAAAGTTGCTGTCGGTGATAAGTTGCTACTTCTTACTCACATACTAGAAGATAATACAGATAATTTAATTAATAATTCGCTACGCTTCTAGACTACTGTAGTTAAGAAAACAAATTTCTAATCATAACTAAATTATTGTTAACCGAAATACTAGAAGAAAATCCCTAAATATGCTTCTAGTATTTTTCATACTCTAAACAAAATTTTGGAGTGTTATCTTCATAGATAGAGATATCCGGAATCCTCCGCCATTCTGGTATTGTATTGTGGCAGGAACAGAGATGGCGTTGATGCCAAGAATGAAAATTTTGGTAGTTGTATTACCAGAAACAGTAGTGAGTAAGATCCCTGCAAGTGCCAAGTATCTGCTTTAAGCAAGTTACAACCTCATCCCTTTGCCACATTATTAACTCAATAAATTTAACGCTATTCTACATTATCAGTTTTTATCTAATTTACATAATTTTTATATTTTTAGAAAGCTAAGCTGAAGTAGTTTTAATATATACTATTATCTATTAGTATACACTATAATAATTATTCGCAATTAGTAATATAAATAAAGATAAAATTAATACTATTTTTCATTAACTCTTTAAGCTTAATAATCTATAACTCAATCAATTCTTTATAAATCTAAGTAGCTATAGAAGTATTAGATTGCCACTATAAAGGGCTATCATTTGAGTATATCGTTTATGTATTTGGATATAAATTCATTACGTAGTGATAAAAAGTTGCTATCCTCTTTGCCACCTATCTGTAACGAACCAACCTCCACCACGGCCGAAATACTCCTCCTGCACGTGACGCCCGAGCCCCCGAGACACTGCCACAGCCCGAACTCCTGCCGAGCCGCCACGTAGCCGCAGTGCCTGAAAGCTCCGACTCTCGCCGCCAGCCCTGAATCCTTACGCACAGCAGCCGCTTGCATCCCGGTCGTTGCCCGTATGTTCCTGCATATTCTCTTGCATCCATGATTCGTCCAGAATGTTCTCCTGCATTAGCTCGAAGCTTCTCTCGCGCGCTAGTTTGTTCTTCTGCCAAGTTTCTGGGCTCGTTTGATTCTCCTGTATCTAGAATGTTCTTTTGCCAAGTTCCTGGGCTCTCCATAAAGGAGGCTCATTCCCACCTCCCTCTCTGCTCCTCACGTAACAACTTGTATCCACCCTCAGGCTGTACGTAACTCTGCATACATCTCTCTACATCATATAGCGCCGACTGTCTCTCCCCGCCGTGAACTCCGCCAGTGTTTCCAACGGGCCGGCCAGGCCAGGCCAAGGGTATGGCCTGGGCCGGCCTGGACCGTGAAAATCTAGGCCTGGGCCTGGCCTGATCTTTCAGACCGGCCATGAGGTCGGCCTGGGCCGGTCCAGGCCGCCTGAATGTTTCAGGCCGGTCCAGGCCGTCCAGGCGGGCCTAGGCCGGTCCAGGCTATTCAGGCCAGTCCAGAACAAAGAGTGAAAATAATGTCGCTATATACATGAGAGAATAAAAGATAGTGAAATAAATACGCGCGGTATCTGAAAGAATAATAGGTGGCGAAATAAATACACCTGGAAAGAATAGGAGATGGTGAAATAAACTCATGCGATATTTGACCTCAATCGGAGAGAATAATAGACTGCGAAATAAATACACATAGAAAGAATAATAGTTGTAAATAAATAAATGGACGCGATATGTGACCTAAATTTGAAAAAGTGATAGCTGGGCGAAATGAACACACGCGGAAAGAATAATAGGTGGTGAATAAATACGCGCGATATGTGACCTCAATTTGAAAGAATCATAGGTGGGCAAAATAAATACACGTGGAAAGAATAATAGGTGGTGAGATGAATAGCCGGGTATATGACCGCACTCCCTACGCGTGGATATTTGTCGGGGTTTAAATACTAAAAAAGTATACCTAAATGGTCTGGACCGCCTGGGCCAGCCTGTACCGTCTGGGCCGTCTGAAACAGCCTGAATAGCATCAACCAATCAGTAACTGAATTTTGGCCTTTGATCATCAAGATCAGCGTATACTCTTGAATGACTACAACCAATTAGCAGTTGAAGAACTGCCTTGGCCACATATCTATATTTGTCGACAATGTAATATACGTAATAATTGACTGAATTGAGAATTTCCATTATAATACAGCCAGCACCAGGTCATCTGGTGACTGTACTTATACGTGTAAGATTATCAGAATAGCCCTTAGACAGTTTTACAAAGTTTAGGTACTGTAGATGCGAAACTGAGAAAGTGGAATTGAGAAGATATTGACTGCGAAAAGTGGAGGAGAATGTAGTTTACTCCGCTATGGTGTGAGAGGGATTACGCAGGTGCCCACCTGTACTTATATGATCAGAACGAGAACACAAAACACTGAATACAGAACACAGTAAAAAATGGACGGCATAGTGAACAGAACTCTTCAATGAAATAGCTACCTTAGCACACAGGCTCAAACTGGTGGTGCTCGTAGTGTTTGCGCAAACTGGTCTGCCTGAACCGGCCTGAATGGCCTGAATGGCCTGAATCGGCCTGAGTCGGCCTGAATGGCCTGAATCGGCCTGCATGTTTCAGGCCGGTCCAGGCCGGCCCAGGCCATCAGAAGCTCCGCCGGGGCCGCCCCAGGCGGTTTCAGGCCGCTGATCAGACCAGGCCAGGCGGCCTGATCGGCGGCCTGGCCGGTTAGGAACACTAAACTCCGCTACCTCCCTGGCACCCGCTGCCTACCCTATATCTCGACCCCGGCCCTAACCCATTCTTTACACTATCTAAGACTCAAATCTATAACTCCTAACTCCATCAATTCTAAGCGGAATTAAGCAGCTATTGAAGCATTAGATTGCCACTACATAGAGCTCTCATATAAGCCTATTGTTTATGTATTCGGATATGAATTTATAATATTATAATAAAAATTTTCAACACCCTCTACCACTTACAAAATGCTTATATCTATGACTCATAACTCTATCAATTTCAAACGGAATTAAGCCTCTATTGAAGTATTAGATTTTCACTACATAGGGCTCTCATCTGAGCCTATCGTTTATATATTTAGATATGAATCTATTGTATTATAATAAAAATTTATTCTATTCTCCGCCACCTACTAAAAGCTTAAATCTATAACTTATAACTCTATTAATTCCAAATGGAATTAAGCGGCTTTTAAAGTAATAACTACTATATTGTAAAAGTCTTCCTATATTACCACTAATATATATATTCTTGACATCAAGGCTCTAAGAATATATTAAGGCTTTAAGAATCCTCTTATTTATTACTCTCTATTTTTCATCTATTAATTAAGTTAACTCTTTATCTTCTTATACCTTTTTTTGTACCTCTTCTTCTATATTACTATACTTTTATACTTTATTATAAACTCGTATCTTACTATATTATTCTATTATTATACTATTATATTAGTATATCTTGTACTCTTTATAAGCCTTCTACTATTATACTTTATTTACTTCTTTTTTATTCTCTTTTACTACTTTAATATCGAATTCTGAACCTATATCTAGTTTCTCTTTATAAGCTAAAATAGAATTTGAAAACTGGTTAAGATAACAAAATTCCCCCTATCATTTTCGTCTATCTTATAAAAAATATTACTGATTTTTAAATAATCTAATAATGATAGCTTCTAAAAAAGAACAATAATTAAAATGGATAGCTTTACATGAGTATCAATTTAATAATAAGAGAAATTTTATAAAGTTACCTAATAAAATCTAAGCTTTATATAAAGAAATACCTAAATAGGTAATTCTTTAGCATGAAGTATAGGATCAAATAGTTAATACTTATATAATATTACTCTATACTGGACGAACGAAAATATTTTTATATATTAATAAATATTATTATGAAATTTCTAGAGAAGAAGTAAATAATTATTTTCTTTTTATATTAGGTAATTAATTCTAATATTCTAATAGGTTGAGAAAGTAATTCAATATTACATACTATATATTTAAAATTAAGCACGAACTATAATTAGAGAACTACAGCTAATCAAAGTATCACATTTATAGAAACGAGTTCAACAAGACTTAATTGATATGTGAGGCTCTCCTAGTGATTAATATTACATTTACGAGACCACTTTAGCAAGTTTTTATAAATTATAATATTAAAGTCTAAACGAGCTATAGAGGTTGCAATAAATATCATAACTTGAATTAGTCTTTTTGGACTGCCAAAAATTTTACAATATAATAATAGTACTAAATTTAAAGGTGTATATAAGACATTAGTTCATGGTCATAGTATTTAATTAATATATAAACGTCTACGGTATCTACAAATATAAAGACTAATTGAATAAGCAAATAGTATTCTTAAACAGAAATTAAGAGCATAGACTACTAAAAGAAATATAAGTTTCTGGTATTTTGGATTATCGGAAGTTATATCTATAATAAATGCTTAGGTAATCTCTTTTTATATAAATTTAAATATTAATACTAATCATTAATAAGTATATTCGACAACTGGATATAGTTTATATGAGGTAGTATTCAAATAAAAACCTTATAGTTTACCATTACCATATTATCGTCGAAAAAGAAATATCTTATATAATGAAAATAGTAAAATTGTTACACTTCCTACTTCAGATAAAGTAAATATAAAACCCGAATTCAGTAATTCTGCTTTATCAGAACCAGAGTTTATTCAATCTTATTTTTCGGCTAAAGTATTATTATTCGGTAAAAATTCTTAATTTTCTTTTTATTATAACTTATTTTACTAAGTATAGTCTTATTAGAATCTACTTTACCCCCCCCATTCAAATATAATAAACAATTAGTATTATCTTCAGGCGACTCTATATTATCTTCTAAAGATTCTCCCTCGTCTTTCAAAAATTCATTATTATTATTGACGAGCTCAGCATTATCTTCTCAAGAAGTGATAGTTATTTTCTCAGATACAACTTCAAATTCTGAATCAAAGTCAGAAGACTCAGAAACCTTGCCTGAAGTATCCTTACTTCTTCATAATGTTCGCCAAAATACAAAACGAAAGCGCTAGCAAATGAAGCAACGTCATCAAAGAAAACGTCTAATTCGAACCTTTGAACCAGGAGAAATTGTGACAGTATATATTCCACAAAAAGATCGCTGTGGACTCAATAAACGCAGACTATTTGCAAAAGTTTTACATAAGTCACATTTGGATCGCTATCAGCTTTATACTATATATGGTCTTTTAGATCGTCATTATCCTTCTCGAGAGCTTCAAAGAGTTCCAATTTCTGTCACCAATTCCGAAATTCAACATATGCAGAATATCTCATTTGAACCTGATCAGTTACAGCTTTTAAGGTCAATATCATTATGTGAAGCAGCTTGTCGTTGCAAAGCAACTACTCAAAATACAAATATAAGTATAAATAATACAAATCAAATCGCCAGCACTAGCCAAATCGCCAGTACCAGCCAAATCATCAACACCAGCCAAATCGCTAGCACCAGCCAAATCGCCAGCACCAACCAAATCGCCAGTAGAAACACTAATTCTACTACCAGCAAAAGCATTAGGACCAACTCCAATACCAGCAAGAGTGTAAACACCAATATTAGCACTCACAAAAGCACTAGCACTAACTTTAGTGCTAATCAACGTATCAGAACAAATATCAGTACCCACAAACATGCCAGTACCAGTATAAGAAAAACCAGACATGGTACTAACAGGCAACCTATACACTCTAATATACACAGTCAACCTCATCATGATAAACCTTTTCAAGACAAATTTTCATGTTCTTGTCTAGGTACCTGTTCTTCTCTACGTTGTATATGTATACGTCAAAAGGTTAAATGTTCTTATTCTTGTCATAAAAGCAATACTAGTCAATGTACTAACCAGGAGAATGAGAGTGAACATAGTGATGTATATAGTACTATTGTTTGTACATAGATGACTGCATAGAGGGATCGGAGACTGTGGAAATTGCTTTTTTTATTTTTTTTTTTATTTCATTACTCGCTGTCACCCTGTGGGCTATGGCGAGTATTCTCTCTACTCTACTCTCTGTTCCTTACATTATATCTACTCCATCTCTTCTTGCTTCTCTCCCTCTATCTACCTCCTCTCCTCCGGCTCCCCCATAAGTTCTAGAACCGTCCTCTTTTTTTTTTTTTTTTAATATCATTACTCGCATGCCGCCCTATGGGCTATGGCGAGGAATACCGTCCTCAATGGATCCCCTTCCTCTGTCTTCTCGGTCTCCACACCTCTTCTTCCCCACCTGGCCACCTCCTCTTTCACACAGTTAGCTGTATGGTAGATCACTATTACATTAAATCATAAGTGAGTATATATATTACATATAGGTACATCGAGGTACATTCATGTTCGCCGCTGGGCCAGGTGTTCGTGGCTGGGCTGGCCGGTTCGCGAACCGGAAAATGTTCGTCGGTGGGCCAGAACACTTCACCAGAGCAAGCGCATCAATGTATCTAGGATACCAGTCCACAGTGAACGACGTGGAGCTGATAGCCATGGGCGAAGCCATGAAACACACCGGGGAAGTCCTGATCATGACAGATTCCAAAATAGCCATATCAAAATTGAAGAAAATCGCTAATGGGGACCCGACCCACGAAGGACCCGCACAGCTGGTGAGAGAAAAATGGGAAGAAAGAGCGGCACGGGGCGATCTAGACTTGGCAGTATTATGGGTAAAGGCGCATGCAGGCATCCCAGGTAACACTTAAGCCGACGAGGCCGCCAAAGTTAGCACCGCACTGCAATACCAAGACGAAGTAGTCACGGAGGCCGGCATACGCCAATGTGCGAAATCACAGAGAGCCATGGAAAGGAACCGACTACAACTAACTTACCGACCCCTTCAGAGGCTGGCATCCCGACACGCCGTCGCAACCCTGGCAGGGATATTAGGCAACAAAGGGCTAAGACAATGGAGACACCGGATCGGAAAGGCAGAATCACCAGAATGCAGGTGGTGCGGCAAGGCGGAAGAGAACACCACACACATACTCAACGAGTGCGAAGTCTGGAAGAGGCGATGGGTGGGAGGGGAAGCGGACCTGCAGGCGCCCCCCAAGATGAAGGAGGGGGAGGGGGACAAACTGAGGGAGATTTTGGAGTGGGCAGGACGAGAGTGCTGATGGGAGGAGACTTCCGATTTCTGTCTGAGACTTTACATTTCCGTTTACTTTCCTTTTACTACACACATTCTGTATTTAACCAGACCTCGCCATAGCCCCAGGGGCGACACGCGAGTAATGAAATAAAAAAAATAAAAAAAAAAAAACTCCTTTACTTATTTTCATTACATAAGGTACATACTCTTGTCATAGTCTATAGGGTAGTATGCAAATAATAATATAAAAAAAAAAAAATTTCATGCTTATTAGAGGACTGCGGTAATATTTGCTAGGTTTAACACTACTAATCCTAAAAGTACATAGCTCGTATGGAACATCTAGTGTCCGAATACTTTTTGCATCAGCGAGTCATTGATTCGTTAATTAATACTGAACATAGCAGAGAAATACAATAGTTCATATGCAGGTCCACCAAAGGCTCATTAAAAGGTTGTTATGGCCACGAGTTTGCTGTAGTTAAACTATGACATGCATGCGGCTGAAGTCAGCGACTGCTGAACATCACCACGATCTCAGCTTGTGTCTCCACCAAACAGCATGATTCACGTGATGAAATGCAAAAGCACGAGCTAGAAATAATTAATCATTGCACGATTGTCATCCAGTACTTGCACGATGTTTTTTTTTTCTTTTTCGCTCTTGCCACTTTTTCTCCCACTGCTTGGCGGTCTCCTGCTCGGTCTGTATCCATTCAATGCCTCCATTCCAAGCCTTGATTTTATGTAACAAAAAAACTAGCCCTGAAGAATCGGACAGCAGAATGAAGCAAACGGAACCTCCCAGGTTACATTCTTAGGATGTAGGTACAGTAGCCCCAGAAGCCCATCTATTGTCCCAGCAATACTCTTGGACCTTTTGTGGCTGTTCCTGATAATAAATGCGGATATGAACGGATCCCCAGCAGCAAACAGACAAATAGGTGTCACGGAGTGCATTGGTGAGCTTTACTGGGGTATTCCATCCACCACTGTAAGCATTTTCGAGGATCCCACCATTGTAGTCGTGAAAGTAGACGCGAATTTGCGGGTCGCTGCTCCAAGTGATTGCGCCGATAGTAGTGCAGCCTGGAGCTTGTGTGAGATTATGGCCTGTGTCATTCATGAGTTAGAGTTTTACGACACCAAAGTAAGACGGATACTTGCAAAAGTGGAATACCTACCAGCTGTCCAATGTCCTTCCCAGCAGTGCTCGCGAATCCACAGGTCTGAGGTCTGATAGTAAATTCTCAAGCTAGCTTGATTCCTCAGTGCTACGGCGGCAATAGAGGACCCGTCAATTGCGTGATCTATCTTGAATGCTCCCTGATACCATCCGCTGCCGTCCCAGCCGTACTCCCTGAGAGTCGTGGAGGAGGCCTCCTGGTAGTACACTCTAATAGAAGGGGTGGCACTCCAGGTGCAAGCGCCAATCTTCGAATTGGAACTAACTTTGACATTGGAGTTCCCAAGAGCACCGTGATACCATGAGCTATCCCAGCAATGCTCTTGCAAAGTGTCATTGTCGTCAACGTAGTAGACGCGGATCTGTAGAAGAAATTAGCACCAAATTGTCATTGGTTCCTAAGGGGAAGGGAAATTCGAATTCTGAACTTACATGTGGGGAGCTGCCCCAGGTGACTGCTGCAAGCGGGGTGTTGATTTTGGCTTTAAAAAGCCTGTTTGCAGTACCGCCACCAGTCCAGCTTCCGTCCCATTGCGATTCTCGGACCCAGCCGTCCTTATCTTGGAAGTATACCCTGAGATGGACGTTACCAAATGCAATGGCTGCGGTGGCGGTGCGCTTGATGGGACTCGTCATTTTGATAGATCGATAAATTCAGGAGAACTTGAGCAAGCGGAGAGATGTAATTGAAATAGATATAGAGCTCCAGATGCGTCTTGATGAAGCTCAGTGGAGTGGTGTTTGGTGGAAAAGTCTTCACTAAAGAAGACGTGTTGCCTTTATATCTTGGGATGCAGTACTCTTCATCCTTCAACCACTACATTCTAACCCGGCCTGGACTTTGCGTCACAAGGACGAAATACACCTGTACCTTGTTATCGAAACTTGGAGACAACTGGCGCTCCTGTGTACCACAAGTCTGCATATAGCCGACTGTCCTGAGTGTAGCATAATGCCCTACCTGGCACACACACTCGATCGCCAATGGTCTTGGTGGATCGCACAAAGATCAGAGTACAAGCTCAGAATATTGTTGTTCCTCATTTTAACTTTCCCCGATCTGGATTTTATTTGGCATCATCGAAACCATAAGGGGCGTCTTCCAATAAAAGCACTCGAGGCTTGTCAATATTGTCGAGATATGGATTCCGTAACCCCAGTAGTAACTCCGTACAAAAAGCAGGGTAGATAGTTTGCAACAGATGTTTAGCCTGCAATCACGTCCACGGACAGAACAGTTCCATCAAGGAAACATAACTCGTTCAGTTTTGCTTCAGGGTTTCAAATGAGGATTCCAGATCTGGAGAGAAGTTCCTTCATCCTGTACTCGTTACCAGAATTTAGTGATGCAGGTGGGGGCGATGTTGGCAGACCGTGCGACAGGTCTGTGTTCAGGTGTGGTGAGATGCAATATCGAGTCGTAGAACTGTACAATTCCAATTAAATCCTCTCTACCAAGTAGAAAGTGCATATGCGAATTGCTGGCTGTATGTCATGGAGGAAGGTGCTTCTGCTCATACAGCGAAGCAAACACAATGGTTTTGGAATTGGTACAATATGCAGTCTTTGATATGGGCACCTTATCTCCAGATCTCAATCCTATTGAGGCTATCTGAGGAATAATGAAGAAAAGACTGGACAAGCGATCTCCTAGACCTCGTGGAGAACAACTTGTTTCTAGAACACTGGAACAGTGGGATGTTATTACTGGTGAAGAGATATTAGAGTCGACAGATTCTATGCCTCACCGAGTGCAAGCTGTAATCATAGCCAATTGTGGACATACACAATACTAACACAATGTTGATATTATTCTCATGTTCAGTGAGTCAAATGCATTCAAGTTGTTCATATTGCATCTTACACACCTGAATATAGACCTCTCGCACGGTCTGTCAACACCGCCCCCACCTGCATCACTAAATGCTGGTAACGAGTATACCAATATCGATGGCGAATTCGCATGTCAATGTCCTTTCCAGGGCAAGATCGCCTGCAGAGGTTTCCGAAAGAGAAAACCTTTTTTTTTCCCCTGTTTTCATGACGCCACTGAAATGTCATGATATGTAATAGAATACACTAAATAAAATAGTATTAGTTGATCATCCGAAACTTGAACAGGGGAAAAATCTCAGTGGCGTCATGAAAACAGGGGAAAAAAAAGGTTTCCTCTTTCCGAAAGGCTAGTTTGAAAGAACTTGCAGGGCTGAATACGAGTGCAGATCGCGCTGATCCAACCTTCTGATTTACAGGGCTGAATACGAGTGAAGATCGTGCTGATCCAACCTTCTGAATTACAGGGCTGAAAACGAGTGAATATCGCGCTAAACCAAAGTCCGGATGCGAAAAGGGCCCTGCCATACCTGTAGAATTCAGCTCATTCTGCATCATCGCGCGCCGCGAAAGGGGCCCTGCCAGGCCGGTAAAATTCAGCTCATTCTGCATCATCGCGCGCCGCGAAAAGGGCCCTACCAGGCCGGTAAAATTCGCCTCATTCTGCATCATCGCGCCGGGAAAAGGGCCTGCCATACGTGTAGATTAAGCTCATTCTGCCTCATCTTGTGAACTGTGGAATTTAAAGTAATAGAATAGCTGGCAGCACTTAAGAAATCTAGATCAGAATAGAGACCTTTCGCAACGGAGCTCTAGTGCTCCTCCGAGTCAACTACCAGGATACGCTCTAGACCAGGATACGCTCTAGGGGGGTAAATTTCGTCGGAGGAGTTGAGAGAATAGGGAGACAGAGAAAAGAGCTGGAAGCGGACGGGGGAGAACGGGATGAGCTGGAGATGTAGCGGTGGGGGGCGGGGGGCAGGGGGCGGAGAGGGGGAGGCGACGTCATGTAGATAGAAGTTTTCGTTTAGCCTGTCTCCGGGCTATGAGGGCTTGCCCATGGACTCCCCCATGGCTTGGCGCTGCAAGCGGGGTAACGTGGTTAATAAAAAAAAAAAAAAAAATACCAGGATACGCTGTAGAGTAGTAGACAAGACCTTTTGGAAGGAAAGTAAAATAACGTTGCGTCGAAAAATCTCAAAGGATCAAAAGGATATTGAAAAGTACAGTGGAAGATGGACTACAAGAAGATGATTCTATTAATTTAGATACACGGTCACTAACTGCAGGAGGAGCAAAGACGTGGTTTTAGTATGTATGCTATCCTAAAACACCGCTCTCTACAAAGGTTAGGTAATAGAACAGCAGTAGTGACACTCGCAGGCATTCTTGGGAATAAGGGACTAAGGCAATGGAGATACCAAATAGGCCAATGCGACTCATCAGAGTGTAGGTGGTGCAGCAAAGCCCTAGAGAACACCAACCATATACTCAATGACTGCGAAGTATAGAGGCGAAAGTGGCCCGGGGTGAGACGGATCTGAAGGACCCCACCAAAACTCGAAAAGGAAGGGGAAGGAGACAAACTGGCGGAGCTACTGAAGTGGGTAGGGCGGGAGTAGACAGAGGCTATTTGACACAATCTCGATGGGAAGAGACTTCTACCTTGATGCTTTTATTTCCCTCTCATTTTTATTATCAACATTTTTCATTCCATTTTCTTTCATGTACCTAACCACTTCCTTTTATGTACTTAACCTTGCCATAGCCCCCAGGGCGGCACGCGAATAATGATATAAAAAAAAAAAAAACAAATCTTAAAACACGTCTAACAGGTCGATATAGATTTAATCAAGAGGAGATGCATTTTATTGCACCGTTTTTATTCCCTTCTTGAGGTTCTGCTGAGTTCAAGAGACCTTCTTCTCTCTTTTATAGCTTGACCTTGTATTGCATCTGTATCAAGACTGGTGTCTGGTATATATGTGTATTGGTATAGTTCTGGAACTTTGCTTTTTGCTCAATTCAACAGTAATCAGACTAAGACTAATTTCAACTACCTTTAAAGTATTTTTAGATGATATATAACTTGAAAGTCTTGGGTTCAAGAACATATACCTAGCTTACTACTCAGTTTCTGGTAGTAAATCTATATACTATTAAAAGTTTAAGGCTATTTTTTTTTTTTATATATCATTACTCGCATGCCGCCCTATGGGCTATGACAAGGGTTTATTTAAAAGGAAAAGGAAAAATAACGACCATTAGATACATGTGTTGTCCGCGGTGCTCATACATGATGCGGGTATCCATACGAGGGAGTGTCCTTCACTTCCGTCGTCTGTCCGGTTCGTATGGGCTGATCCTCAACCATTTCCCGCCCAGTCTTACCCTTTCTACGCCAGTCTTGTCTTCCAAGTACACCACGGCTGAACTGGTCTTCTTCCCCTCTTCCAGCAGCACGGTCTTCTTCCTTAACCACCTTATTCCAACTGTCTTTCCCAGACCCGTGTTCCCAGTCTCCAACCATCGCCGAACTTTCCCCAGGTCTTTTCTGAGGGCGATTCCGTGTACTACGACGCCGTGCTTCGAGGTGGTGGCGTCGGGGATCGGTGGAGGGGCGGAGGGCTTGTCGGTCTTCTTAGGCTATTATGAACAGGTAGTCTATGCTACTAAGAGATACATTCTAGTGAACTCAGGGGTTAGATTGTTTTTCTTCTTTTTTTTTTTTTTTTACGTGACCCGCGTGCAGCTGTTCGCCATCGCAGGGCCCCTGGTCTAAGCGCTCAAAGCCCGGAGGCAGGCTTGTCTAGCTACCTCTTCCACCCCCTTCTCTACAAATGAAAACCTCGACCCCACCCTACCCCACCTCCACGAGGCAATAAAAATAGCTACAACTTTCCTCCGCCATTACCTTCAAACAAATGAGAAATCGCCCCCTCCCCGAGTACACCTTCAACCACCCAAAAAACTCCCCCAAGATGTCCACCTCTTCCCCATTCTCTGGTTGCTCCACCCACTTCTTTTCGTCCGCATCTTCCCACCTTTCCTACTCTTCTGGGTACTCCTCTTCTTCACACCTGAATGCTAGGTAGTCCGCCATTTGGCTGATGTTACATTCCTTTTTAATTTCTTATTTCTTACGGAGGAGAGGGGGGGAGGGGGGAGAGAGAAGTTAGTTTCCCTAGCTGTTTTATGTATCTAAACGATCGCCATAGCCCATAGGGCGGCAAGCGATTAATGATAAAAAAAAAAAAAAAAAGTCTGCCCACAACTGCATACACTCCCTTCCGTTGCTTTCTCTATCCTTATGTGGACGAGCGTGTACACTGATGGGAGCAAGGTAGAAGACAGAACGGGCGCCGGGGTATACCAGGGCAACGATGACACCTCCATATACCTCGGGAGGTGCTGCACGGTGAACTTTTTTTTTTTTTTTTTTAATATCATTACTCGCATACCGTCCTGAGGGCTATGGCGGGGGTTTATTCTTTAAAGAGGGACTAAAACAAAAAACGGCTAAGTCTGACTACGTGTTTTGCCCGCGGCGCTCATACATGATGCGGGTAGAATGCCGAACCGGTATCTCCTACTTCCGTCCCCTGTCAAACTCATACCGGTCGCATTTCATCCATCGACCTCCAAGTCTCACCCTTCCTGTCTCAGTGTCCATCTCCAGGTAGGCTACCACCGAGCTCGTTACCTTTCCCTCATCCATCAGCATAGCCTTCTTCCTGAGCCAGTGAATTCCAGTGATCTTGCCCAAATCTTTGTTCGCCACTTCCAACCTCTAATGTTTAGGATTTCGCTTGCTGATTTTACACCGCCAGTATCACTTTCCATTAGCCATGCACAGCTTCACCATAGTGTCAAATCCAACTTTGTCGCACCAGATTTTTGTAACCCAAATTGCAGAAGAATCGATAACGGCATCAGATTGGACTGCAGGGAATCGTGGATGCAAGATCAAAAATTGAACTGCACTATGGAGAGTGAAGAATAGTAGAATACTAAAGGAATTATCATCGCCAGTACCGGTGGTTAGAATGTCTGTCTCCCTATAATACTAATAAGAAATTAGTATAAAGTCGAGCGATACAATATCAAGCGATACAAAAAAAAATTCCTTACCTGAATACCTGCGAAAAGCGCTGCTCAATAAACAAAAAGTTTAGATAGTTATCCGAAAATATTGAAGGGTGCATATTAAATCCGTGTCCAAGGAAGCTGAAGGTGGCCCCTGAAATAGCCTCGTAACCAGCCTTCCTGCCCCTGAAATTGCTTGAACGGCCTGAATAGCCTGGACGGCCTGGACCAGCCTGGGCGGCCTGGACCAGCCTGGGCGGCTTGGACCAGCCTGGGCGGCCTGGACCAGCCTGGGCGGCCTGGACCAGCCTGGGCGGCCTGGACCAGCCTGGGCGGCCTGGACCAGCCTGGGCGGCCTGGACCAGCCTGGGCGGCCTGGACCAGCCTGGGCGGCCTGGACCAGCCTGGGCGGCCTGGACCAGCCTGGGCGGCCTGGACCAGCCTGGGCGGCCTGGACCAGCTTGGGCGGTTGGGAACACTGGAGGAGAGCCTTGCTTCAGTAGTAGTAAGACTTGAGACAGCTACAATTGAGGAAAAGGATACTGCCAGAAGGAGATAAGAGAAGACAAAGAGGAAGAACCTAGAGATCGAGGCAAGAAGAGAGACTGAGAAAGCCTTAGCTTATGCAAAGGCATCGGAGGTGAGGCAGAGAGAAGCAAGGGAGAGAAGTGAACGTAAGGCCTAGGCAGCAGTGTGGTGACGACGACGGAATAGGTAAGAGGTAAAGCTTGGCATGGAAGGCACGTGGAGATAAGGGCCACGTGAGGCGATCTCGTATATATATATATAATTTTTTTTTTTTTTTTTTTTAATACCAATACTCGAGTGCCGCCCAAAGGGCTATGGCGAGGGTCTTTATTTAAGGAAAAACCACACCAACTAAGCCGGCATGGTCAGAGCGTAGCGACAGCCACCGGACGGACCTCTAGGAGCAAAGCCACCGAATGGACCTCCAGGAGCAGAGCCACTGAACGGATCTCCAGGAGCAGAGCCACCGGATGGACCTCTAGATGAGGCGAGGCAGTGACTGAGGGATGCCCATAGGTAGAACATCGTGATATCATAGCATAGATAAACAATAGAAGGCAGGCACGCCGGATTGACTATAAGAAGGGCCAGCTAGAGCTGCCCTGTCGAAAGGTCAAGCACCAAGCGTTGTCCTAAGTTACACCCTCATATTTATTACATCATCGTAGAAACCGTAACAACAACCTTCTCTTCTCTTCTTTTTCGCTCTCACGCTTTCGCACATCAGGAACGGAAAATTTTTTGCGTCCTGTGCGTCAGACGACACTAGCGCCTCTGACGCAGACTTGCCACCCGGGGTGCGCAGCCCTCTGACTGCTATGCCTGGGTACCGCATTGCTGCTGTCAATACCCGGAAGCTAGAGTTAAAATGTGGTGTCTAGATGCAGACCTTTGCTATTCACTTCCAGACACATATCCAGCGTTCCATTGTCAGGACGCAATTGTAGAACTATACTGTCAGGACGCCATTGTATTGCTGTACTGTCAGGAGGCAATTGCACAGCTGTATAGTCAGGACGCAATTGTAGAACTGTACTGCCGGGACGCAATCGTAGAACTGTACTGTCAGGACGCCATTGTATTGCTGTACTCTTTCAGGAGGCAATTGCACAGCTGTACGGTCAGGAGGCAATTGCATAGCTGTACGGTCAGGACGCAATTGTAATCCTGTATAGTTGGGAGGCAGTGCCTTCTATATGTCTACATCCACACCCAATGTATCCACTCATCAAAATAGTATATTCATTCTATATACATGCTAAAGTATCAAAGGCTTCTACACTGAAGGGCCTGCTATGCTACGTCGATGCTGTCATGCATGCTACGCGTAGGCTGCCATAGCACGCGAATGCTGCCATGCTGCGTGAATGCTGCCATGCTGCGTGAATGCTGCCGTGCTGCGCGAATGCTGCTGTACTGCGTTGAATGCTGCCATGCTGCGTGAATGCTGCCACACGCGAGAGGTTAGCCTTGCCACGACGTGATGAGCATGACACCACAACTCACCTTGCTGCCATGCTGCGTAAATGCTGCCGTGCTATGTGAATGCTGCCGTATTCGAGAAGTTAGAATTACCACAGGCATGATAGGTATGATGCTAGGACTCACCTTGCTACCGTGCTGCTGTGGTACTCATGTGCTGCCATACTGTTGAGCATCGAGCTGTTTACCTGCCATCCACGAGAAGTTAGCAATCAGCAGCGACGCGTGAGCGAATGGACTCAGATACACTCACCTGCGAAGTCTCTTTTTCGCTATGGACAGCGATTTCTGTTATTCATTCCTGTCAGCCGTGCAAAGAGATGAGAGGCTATCTGCTTACCCATCACCCAGTCATTTTGTTGTCAAGTAGTTTGCTGTTTTGCAATACCTCTGTTGTAGTGGTAGGCGTTGTCATGAGCAGGAGACCGAAAGAGGGAGCGGATAACAGTGATACTAGAGGAGTCCCTCTGATTTCTCCTCAGTGTCAATCTGCTACTGCGCGCGGCTGGGGCGAGTACTACTGGCAAGGCAAGAAGGCTCGGTTGGAGTTACTTTTACAAGCAACCGGTCTGTGCACCATGCCAAGTAGTACCCGCTATCAGCATAAAGTTCCCCTCAAGTGCATGGTTGTGAGGACCGTGCAAGGGTCTGTCCGGCTGCAGAAAATCCTTTCTCCACAGACCACTCCAACAGTCGCGCTTCTGCAACTGGTAGCGAGTACGGCCACTCACATGTGAGTTGAGTGCATGTGTTGTGGAGTGGGAAATTACTTGTTATAGTAATCTATCTCACTTCGAGTCATACGGTGGTAAAGCTTGTATAATTTCTATCATGTAAATGCAAGGCTTTAAACATACATAGACCTGGAATGAGCGACGTAGTAGTGGAACCTATGTGTGCTTTTGTACCTAATCTCGCCATAGCTCACAGGGCGGCATGCAAGTGAAAAAAAAAAAAAAAACTATATGTCAAATTGCTTGAAAGGCTTGTTAAGCCGTTGTCTGGTTCAAGGCTGTGTTAGGCCTATGCGAGCTTGGAGAGCTGCTGCAAAACGGGATATGCATGATCTACAGTTGCCATTGTGCACAGGCCTCTTGTATTTCCGACATTACCCGCCTCAGCCGTGCGCAGTAGGAGGTCGACATGTAGGAGGGACTTCTATAGTATCACTGTTATGCTCTCCCTTTCTTGTCTCCTGCTTTTGAAGACAACTACCGCTACAACAGAGGTATTGCAAAACAGCAAACTACTTGATAATAAAATGACTGGATAACAGGTAAGCAGGTAGCCTTTTATCTCTTTTCATGGCTAACAGGAATAAATAACAGAAATCACTGTCCAAAGCAAAAAAGGAGATTCGGCAGGTAGGTGTACTTGAGTCCATTCGCTCACGCGACGCGCGCCGCTGATTGCTAACTTCTCGTGGATAGCAGCTCGACAACTTGACACCTCCACAGCTTGCGAGACTAGACACCCAACAGCAGGAGAGCTTGACACTATGGCAGCATTGGCGCAGCATGGTAGCAACGTGAGTTTGGTGTCATGTTCGTCGCGTGGTGGCAAGGTTAACCTCTCATGTATGGCAGAATACATCCCACATGGCGGCATTCACGCAGCGCGGCAGTAAGGTGAGTTGTGCTATCATGCTCATCACGTCGTGGCAAGGCTAACCTCTCGCGTGTGGCAGCATTTACGCAGCATGGCAGTATTTACGCAGTACAACATGGCAGCATTCACGCAGCATGGCAGCAAGGTGAGTTGTGGTGTCATGCTCATTGCATCGTGGCAAGGCTAAGCTCTCGCATGTGGCAGAATACATCCGCGCAGCATGGCAGTATACACGCAGCACGGCAGCATTTACGAGCATGGCAGCAAGGTGAGTTCTGATATCATGCTCATCGCGTCGTGGGAAGGCTAACCTCTCGTGTGTGGCAGCATTCACGCAGCACGGCAGCATTTACGCAGCACGGTAGTATTCACGCAGCATGGCAGCAAGGTGAGTTATGGTATCATGCTCATCGTGTCGTAGCAAGGCTAACCTTTCGTATAGGGCAGAATACATCCCGCATGGTAGCATTCACGCAGCACGGCGGCAAGTTGTGCTATCATGCTCATCGCGTCGTGGCAAGGCTAAGCTCTCATATATGGCAGCATACATCCCGCATGGCAGCATTCGCGCAGCATGGCAGCATGCGCGCAGCATAGCCACAGGGTGAGTTGTAGCATCATGCTCATCGCGTCGTGGCAAGGCTAACCTCTCGCGTGTGGCAGCATTCACACAGCATGGCAGCATTCACGCGGCATGGTAGCATTTATGCAGTATGGCAGCATTTACGCAGCATGGTAGCACTCATGCAGCATAGCCACAAGGTGAGTTGCAGCATCATGCTCATCGCGTCGTGGCAAGGCTAACCTCTCGCGTGTGGCAGAATACATCCACAGCAGTATTCGCGCAGCATGGCAGTATGCGCGCAGCATGACAGCATCCGCTCCGCATGGTATCATTCGACGCAGTATGGTGCCATTTACGTGGCATTGTACATAGGCGTAGCATAGCTGGTCCTTTGATATAGATCTATTGACATTGGCATGTATATAGAATGAATGTATTCTCTGAAGGATTAATTAAATTGGGTCAGCACCTAGAAAGGCGCAGAGCCCCAACCATAGAGTATTGCGTCTGCATCCTGACAGTATACTAATACAATTGTGCCCTGATAGCACAGTAATGCAATTGCGTCCTGGCGGTATAGAGGTGAAATCGTGTCATCCTGACTGTATAGTTATACAATTGCGCCCTGATAGCACAGTAATGCACTTGCGTCCTGATTGTATATCATTGCAATTGCATCCTGGTAGTATAGAGGCGAACATTGTCATCCTGACAGTATAGTAATACAATTGCGCCCTGAAAGCACAGTAATGCAATTGCGTCCTGATTGTACATTATTGCAATTGCGCCCTGGGAGCATAGTGGTACTGTTGCGTCCTGATAATACTAGTTTAGATGTGCGTCTGGACACATAATATCAATAGTTGTGTCCTGGTGTTGACCTCATGGCACCAACGTCAGGACGCACATGACGCAAAAAAGACAAAACGGTCCTGGGACGCGCCTATATGGCTTCCGGACGCACCTTTTTCTTTCCTGATGCACTCGCACTCGCATTTGGTCGTACGTTCGTTCCGCCAGTTCTCACCGCTCCGGTCCTTCGCAAGGCAGTAGTTGATACTATCTGTCTATCTTACAGCAGCTAAACAGGAAGAGCAGAGGATTGACCTGGAAAAAGCAGTGAAAAGGCAGCACTAGAAGCAGTACTGGAAGCTATGGAGAAAAAGTCTACTAGAGTGCAAATCGAGATAAATGAGAATGCTAGTGAGGAAGAGGTAAAAAAAGCATATGAAGAAGAGAAGGCATAAAAGAAAGCTGCTGAAACTCAGGAGGCAGCTGAACGTATTAGGCTGGGTCAGATAAGGGCCAAAGGAGAGTCCTAGAAGGTTGTAGATACGAAAAAGATTAGGAAATGTATGGTAATCTCTCCTCACAAACAGACAGCGATATGTGAAGGGGGGAGATAGCAGGAGGAGAGGAAGAAGCATCTAGTGGATGTTTCTAATGCACTACTTGCACTGGAGAGCGGAAACAAATAAAAGGCTATCCGGGTAGGTGATTTGGTAGAGAACACAGCTGTTTCAAGGTTTGAGTAGAAATGGCAAGTCATTGATATACCATGAGATATGGAGGAAAAGGAAGTGGTAGACATACCAAGGAAAGAGCTGGAAGAGGTCTTTGGAGATAATCTACTCTATGTATAGGGCGAGCAATGAGGTATAGTACTACTAATTGCAAAGAGTGTGCCAGTGGTAGGACTTGAAGGGCGGCAGAGGCTGCATATCACTGTAGTTGCTAGTAACGCATATGCATTTGGGGCAAGATGGCTAGAGAGGATTGGCCCAAATGTATGAAATATGATTAAGGCAACAGCATTTAAGTTTGAAGCCGAAAATGCACAGGTCATAGAACGTCTTATTAAGGAGGGCGTTAGTATTGGAGAAGATATAAGGAAGGTCAAATTGTATAAGCCAGCAGCAGAAAGGCTCCAGAAGTCACCAGTAAGTACTCGAGCTACCACACCAGCCATAGTACTAACTACCAAGGCATGAGCTACTGCACCAGTACCAGTACCGAACCCACCACCCAACGCACCATCTGCACCTGCAGCAATAAGAAATGGTGAGTCAGGAACTAGATCTGCATATAAAAATCAGAAGAGAAAGCAGCGAGATACAGAGAAGAGATGTTTCCAGTGCCAAGGTATTGGACACATTTAGAGGAGCTGCCCCTCACCAAAAGGCATTAACAGAGGTATCAAAGGGGCCTCATTGAGACCAGAGGCTGCTAAGAGATCGGTGACATTGGAGGGTATAACACTGGCAGGGATGAGGCCAGAAGACCATCAGTAATGTCAGATAGCCGAGGAGTGTGAGTAGTATTTCAGAACATGGGAAGGTCACTTCGAAATAGTGATATGGTTCCGGAATGGGCAAACAAGGAGGGAGTACTGTATTTTTTTTTTTTTTTTTTTTTTTTTTCATTATTCGCATGCCGCCTGTAAAGGCTATGGCGAGGTATTATGTAACAAAGACTGTGTGATAAAAGAGATGAAAGAAAAGGGATAAAGAAAACAGTGCCTCACTCCGCCGCCCAGTCCAAGACCTCCGCCACCGTGTCTCCTTCCCCGTCTTGCTTAGCCGGCTGCTTCAGTCCTGCCTCTCCCCTTGGCAGTCTCTTCTTCCACGCCTTACACTCCGTCATTATGTGACCGTAGTTCTCGAGCGCCCCTATCTGGTGCCTCCACTGTCGCAGGCCCTTGTTAAGGAGGGAGTAGAACTACTATTTCTGGGTGAGGGATGGGTGATAGAGAAGGGTGGGAGGTGGGTAACAACAAGGCACCCAGCCCATGATATGGTTAGTAGAGTTTTTTTTTTTTTTTTTTTAATAATATTATTCGCATGCCGCCCTAAGGGCTATGGCGAGGTCAGGTTAAGTACATGAGATGGATAGATTTTTTTTTTTTTTTTTTTTTTTTTTTTTTTTTTTTTTCTCTTTCACATGACCCCGCATGCAGCTATTGCCAGGGCAGGGCAAGATGGATAGATAACTTACATGAAATGGATACAAAGGAAAAGAAATAGAGTCTACCGCGTGTCCCTTTACTCATCCTCCCCAAGCAATTCCATTAGGGTGTGTAATGGGTCTGGGTCGTCGTCTCCTGTTCTCGGGGGTCGGCTGGGATTACGTGATCAAAAAAAAAAAAAAAAAAAAAAAACGTTGTCCTAAGTTACACCCTCCTTTCACTACATCAACGTAACAGCCTTGCCCCAGAAACACGCTAGGCCTTACCGGCTGCCAATTGCCAAAAAGCTTATTTAAACCTCTTTACCATTTCCCATTCCCTAGTAGCGCGGTATGACGGTCAAAATTGTTCCTGGCCTGGCGGCTCAGCGGCCAGGCTATGACGCAAAGGCGTGACCCAGTGACCACTTCCCGATTGAGTTGTTCAGCGTTCTCTTACAACTTATGCCATGGCTAGTACTGAACGGGTCTGAATAGGAAAGGATATGCTCATATCAGGAGTGGAACATTGCATTTCATCACTTCTATGCTGCCCTTGACGAGCTGAGGAGCAAAGGATATAAAGGAAACACAGTTGAACCTCTCATATAAAATTCCTTCTCTCTGAATATCCTATTTTATTCGATCAAGCTCCCATTCCCCAAGTTTTCTTTCCCCTCACTCCATCATAGGGGGACGGCCACAACCGATATATGGACATATTTGAAAAGCGTCGCGGCCCAGACCTGACCTAATATAATATGAACGCTCGATTATGATCTCAATCCCTGCCAGTGACCCTGCCATGGCCACGTGCTACAAGCGGGGTTATGTGATTTAAAAAAAAAAAAAAAAAAAATCCCTGCCAGTGGCTAGTAGCTATACTATGTTCTACCGGGATATTGCGCACGACCGGGATGTTGCGCACTAGCGTGGCGCTAGTGCGATAGCGCAATTACTTGATAACACTACAGTTGCGGGGGCACAGCAACGCAACAACAATCTTTTTTTTTTTTTTTTATATATCAATACTCGCTTGCCGCCCGACGGGCTATGGCGAGGCAACAACAATCATTCACGGAGGTCTATAGAACCCAGCCATGGCAAAAGATCAAGAAGCGAAAATTCAGGAGGCTATTAAGGGCCTTAAAGATGGTAAGTTCAAGTCAGTTCGGAGAGCAGCAGACTTTTTAAGACTAGTTGAAGCTACAGTGAGATATAGATATAAAGGGAAGACTACTGCTCGTAAAGTTAGTCATGAGAGTCAGCAGCACCTAGATAAAGAGCAGGAGAAGGCAGTGGTAAGATATCTTAAGCGAATGGATGATATGGGATTTCCTATTGAGATAGAAACTTTGAGAGAGATTGCTACTAGTTTAATAATTAAATGTAAGGGGGGCATTAAGCAAGATTTAGGCAAAAATTGGGTACGCAGGTTTGTGAAAAGACACCCAGAGGTTAAGCAGAAGTTAGCAACAGCTCAGGAGCGCCAGCAGGCAGTAGCAGATAATCCGGAAGTGGTAAAAAGGTTTATTCAGGCAGCGCAAAAAGTGATAGCAAGGAATAAGATACCCGCAGAGAATATATGGAATATGGATACGAAAGGGTTTATGTTAGGAAGAGGAAGCAAATGCAAAGTGATTTGTAGAGCTGGGAGAAAGCATGTGCGAAAGAGGGTGGATGGAAACAGAGAAACAATTACAGATATTGAGACAATTAATGCAGCCGGTAAAGTATTACCTGCATATATTATATATAAAGGAAAAACTCATGTAGCAGGATGGTATGCAGGTATAACTCCAGAGGATAAGGAAGCAAGATTTACCCACTCATCTAAGGGATGGACAGATAATAAAATTGGTCAAGACTATTTGCAGGATCATTTTTACCCCTAGCAATGAAATTGTCTAAAAAAACTCATCGTCTTGTGTTGTTTCTAGATGGACATGCCTCTCATTGCTCTTAGGAATTTCTTTCATGGTGTTTGGAGCATGATATGTTAGTGTTTGTCTTCCCCCACACTCAATACATCTTCTACAGCCTTTAGATGTTGGGTTATTTGCACCTCTACAACATGCCTATAGTCAAGAGGTGGATACCTTTACTAGAGAGAATTTTGATATTGTTAGAAAAGGAAATTTTTGGCCAATGCTTAAGACAGCTCGAGAGCGTGCCTTTATGGAGCAGAATATCAAGTCTGGATGGGCAGGGACTGGAATATATCCTAGCAACTACAGAATCCCCCTTGGCAATATGCAACATACAGCTATCGAAAACTACCTCTCTCCAGTACGTCCAATATCCTCCCATAGTGTCTATACTCCTAGGACACCAAAAGCACTCAAAAGACGTACTATTCGCTTCATTCAACGACTTCCAAATGCCTCTCAGTCAGAAATCAAAAAGTCATTTCTTAAACTCTCATCAGCAGCATTAGGAGCAATGACTGAGGTTGATATTGAGAGAGATATCAATATGAAACTCAAGAGGGGTGGTAAAAAACTCAAGACAAAGGACCAAAGACGTCTTCCAGTCATTGGGCCCATCACTGGAAAGGATATTATCAGGCTCAAGAAGCAGCTAGAGATGGAAGAGCAAAAGAAGCAAAAACCGAAAAAAAAAAGAACATCCAAGTCGAAGCCACAGCAACCACAGGCCAAAAACAAGCGTCAACCATCCCAACGTACTCGCAAACAAGCTAGAATTGCTTCAGAGTCACCAGAAGCCTGGTCTGATACAGATGACTCTGAAACATCTGATGCTGCCTCAGATACCACTTTTTGGATACTATAGTTGTTCAGACACCACTTCCGCCCACAAGACGCCAGCTCTTTCCTACTTCGCACCCACCATCTAGACCCACAAGATCATCTACCACAATGGCTGTGAGACTTAGGAAATGATTCTGCAAAAGTTAGACCTTCAAGTGTCTGTCCTTCCCAAATAGGTATGTTACCAAAATCACCCCACCTGAAAAATTTCTGTGTGCTCAAACAAGGTCCGAAATAGGTTTCTACATGTATCTAGATGCATTGTATTTAATTTGAAGTCAATTGAACAAGTCGTTGAATTTTGACAAGTCAATTATTAGTCACCCGAAAGTGCGCAATATCCCGGTTATGCGCAATATCCCGGTAGAACACAGTACGCGGAGTTGTGTGAACAGGGAGAAAACAAAACTGCACTCTGAACGGCACTAACTCCCTTGAAATTACTGCACACAACCTAGAATTGACAAACGCGCACGGCAATTTCATGTTTCATTAGTGGCCTGTCCAGCCGTATGCCCGTGATTGAAGGCGGGATATGAGAAGCACTTACATAGTCATCCATCAAATAGTTGTGAAGTTGCTGCGTCTCTGGCCTCAGCTATAGTCGCGCTTGACGCTCATAACCACCCTATAGCCGCTCGTTCTAGCGAGTACCCGCCCTGCTATATGCAGACCAAGGACACTTACCATAGCGCATCCAGCTTCTAATAAGCCCAATTTGAATCGAACTGCATACGCAGAATTTCACCGCATCAACCTTGCTTTATTAGCAGTTCGTAGGTCAGCCGTTGAACTCATCATAGAATGAAGGCGGTCTAACCTTTCAATTTCTAAAGGTCTCAGTTTGCCTCCTGCTACTAGTCGCCGCCCACATAACCACAGCGTGGGGAGGATTCTAGCAGGACATCTCGAGATTAACTAAAGTGTGCGTGCAACGGAACCTGTCCTCGTTACTTACGTCAACAGACATGCTGCCCGCCACCAATACAGAACCTTGTGATCCAGCCTTCCGCAGTATTCCAGAGTTCCTAAGATAGCTCCGGAACCACATGCAATGCCTATTCTAATGTTCATTTTCTGTTGTTCAAATACTGCGCGACTGCCGTAAGCAAGCCGTATCAACACAGACCAGAAGATCCCGTCATGTGGACCACTTCTCCCCAGGTATACAGTAGCTACACTCTCGATGCCGATTTCCACAAGGAGTGCAGAGGCCCCAGCAAGGGCCCCATACACGACACCTTGAGACCACTGCGAGAGGTGTACAATTGACTCCGGCATGTTGCTGACATAGCTGTCGATAAATTGGTTCATTCTGAATCTGGTAAGTTTCGTCAACCAAACTTTGGGTGGGAATAGTAGAGTGCGACCCGGGGAGCTTTCTTGACTTTCCGACTACTTTCAAGCAGTCAGCATTTATTTGATGCTTTGTTATGGGGGAGATGCGGAGGCGATTGCACAGCTGGTGGATGACTGGGTCAGAGTTTAAACTTTGAGTTATCTTCCAGGTACCAAGTTGTCCTATATCCCACATTCCAGAGCGCCGGTTTTACCCATTGAAATGCATTGAAAATCTTCTCTCCTTTCATGTCAGGCTTACTTTAGCGTCGAGCCATGAGCGATTTCGCCGATGCGGCTACAATGCTGCTTTATCCGCAACTTCAATTCTGCACGATCACATGCAGCAATGGAGTCATACTGTAGTGCCAATCATTTAACAGGGCTGTCACACTGCTAACAATACTCTGAATATCCTATTTCTTACCACTCTTTATTTTGTTTTCCTGTTGTTGTTTGTGGTATATTTACGAAAGTCGCTCACCATTGAATTGTTAGCTTAAGTGTAAAACAAAATGTCGTGCTTTTTCTCTGTTGACTATATTCTTCTTCACTATTTTTATCGGTCTTGCCTCATATCTGCCTATTGTCGGTGCTTTTAGCCAGGTCACTTAAGTGCAACAGATACCCAAATCCTTGGTACATCAGTACATCGCTACATGGGTCTATATATGCTGCATGGTCAACGCAGCTGAAATTAGCTTCACAACAAATTACAGTCTACCCTTGCTATACCGGAAACCTTGCTATACCGGATGGCCTCTGGCTGCAACATCCGTTCCCCATACAAATTGCCCTTGCTATACAGGACGCCCTAACAATTCCAGACCGGACAGAAACCTCCAGACAAGTACCCCCCTGTCTCCATACAAATAATATTTGCTATACCGGATGCGCTAATACTAATACATCTTAGACTACTCCATTTCACACTTGGCTGCCACCACTGCTGTCACTACTTCTGCTAATGCCGTTGCTACTATTGTTCGAGTAATGGAAACTGGGCACTTCGTTGCTTCTTGTTCCATGTTCCGAGATTAATTGCTAACCACTTACCACTTTATTTCAAAATACCTGACTAAGTAGATACAGCTACTGGTCAGCTTAAAATAATGAATTAGATACCTTGGATATCAAAGTTAAGTTAAAGTACGGTAATCTTACCAATTCATCTCAAAGATGTTTATCAAATTCATTTAACTGTCCTGCCATGGCGAAGAGCCGCATGCGGGGTCATGTGACAAAAAAAAAAAAAAAAAAAAAAAATTCATTTAACTTTTCTTTAGCATATTTTGGTTCTAGTCAATGTTTACATATTTGATGCTTCTCAAGCACACTCAAGGCCCAACATTTTTCTAGATTTCGTGACTGATGCATATTGATGTCTTTGGCTGGGTGTGAAACAAGTTGATGTTTACTTCGTTCATCTCCTATTTCAGTAATTATTTGAATTTACAAAATTGTATCACCCCCCTGTCTGCCAAGCATTTTCTTCTATACCGGAACCTTGCTATACCGGATGAAAAGTGCCAGATTTTAGGGATCCGGTATAGCAAGGGTAGACTGTAGGTGAGAGCAGTGCGATGACCACAAATAGCATCCAATCAATGAAGCAGAATGCTGAGCATGGGAAGTGCGGGGTTGATAGATGTTTTATATACTATGCCATCTTCTTTTTCACCGTGCATCAAAGGCCACAGCACTGGGATGGATTGTCGTGATTAGCGAGCATGCCTTGGGCATGCGGAGAACGTTAAGGGAAACACCTGCCGATGCACTAGTGATGTGGCGATAGCACTACACTCATGTAGCAACTCCCGGATGGGCGCCGCATGTTTGGCTCCAATGAACCCCCGTCTACTCCTGCCATGGCGAACAGCTGCATGCGGGGTCACGGGAAAAAAAAAAAAAAAAAAAACCGTCTACTATTGTACGGAAATAAGTGCCAAGAAAAAAGCACAGAACCGCATCACGAAAAAAATAATCATTGGCTCGCTTAATCTCGCCCTCACAATGTATCGACCGCCGAGTGAAGCGAGTGGGGTAGTTTCTCCGTCTATGATATGGCCTGATGGAACCCCAGCGGTGGAAGAGGTATGGGAGCGTGGTGGTATTGAGGGCCGGGAGGCCGGTCACTGCTTGTATTACTGTATCTAAACAACAATACAAATGCTGTTCGTCACTTGATTTAGCCAAACTTGCTGCTTGGCGCCGCTGGGCCATTTCTGGATCTGGCATCAACCTCGCAGCAAACCGTAATTAAACTTCCTCACCTCTCTCCAAAAAGCAAGTTCTAGTGAAATCGGAAGAACACTGGTCGATTTCTTGGCCTTCGTTACTGCCAGGGTCGCCAGTACTATTACCCAAGCAACAGATGCACCCCTTACGGGTATTATGTGCATTGGCAGAAATGAAACTCATGTTAGCCACTGTTGACCATCATTCGACATCCCCTTCCCCCACGACTCGGATCACGTGAGCGGGCGATGTCTTGACGAGAAATCATGGAGTTTAGAAAGAGGAGACTGGAAAGAGACGGAACCTCTCCGGACAGGCAGATTCTGCCTGCCGCTCCCGGACCTCATCAGACGATAAACTTTACGCCATGACACTGTGACACAGGTACCAACATTGTGGGGTAGGTAGATCAAATGTTGGTACTTGTTACCAGCATTTAGTGATGCAAACTAGAGGCTGGGCATAGTCCGTGCGAGAGGTCAGTGACCTGGTGTGGCAACAGGGTATCTTCTCTGTCGAGAGGACAGTTTTGTAGGGAAAACAGCAGCGTTTCTCTTGGGGGCCTGGGGAAATAGCAATGTAGCCGCAGCCTTTCAACCAACGCATGCTATTACAGCAACAAATGCTGGTAACGAGTAGTATTACTTACTGTACCAATACACGCTTCCATGTCACAACAAGCTTGGACCATTGTTTGAATTGCATACGGGTGGAAGCACGCACACTCCGGTTTATGGGAGAACTGCTACAAAGAGAAGACCAGGACACCACATACCTCAGGGGATCGCTACATCGTAGAAGACCTCTTCCATTAGCTACATTTCCCACACTCCCAGCCGATACCTCAGCTGAAGAATGGATGGCAGCTATTGCCGAAGCAGAAGACCAAGGCTGGGTCAGCGTTTATACAGATGGGAGCCGAATAGGTGACTCTACTGGGGCAGGCTCGTTCTCCCAGCACACCCAGAAACGGACTTCCACATATCTGGGAGCTCTCAGTACAGTAAATGACGCGGAATTGATTGCCATGGAGGATGCCCTCACAAGCCGATTCACTGAATTACTGATCATCACTGACTCCCAGACGGCAATAACCAAGCTACAAAGGATCGCCGAAGGGGAACCAACACACAAAGGGCCAGCACAGCGAGTAAGGGAGGCTTGGGACCGGAGAAACGAAAGGGGCGACCTTGACATAGCGGTAATGTGGGTCAAAGGTCATAAAGGAATCCCAGGTAACACCGAAGCAGATCGAGCAGCCAAGGTTGGTACACAGCTGCCATATCAAAACGAGATTGTCACGGAGGACGGGATGAGACAAGAGGCCAAAGCAAGGAGAGCGGCCGAAAGAAACAGACTGCATATGTCATATAGGCCACTACGCAGACTAGGCAATAGGGTCGCAACGCTAGCTGGCATCCTTGGAGGCAAGGGCCTCCGGCGCTGGAAATTCAAGGTCGGCACAGCTGACAGCCCGGAATGCCGGTGGTGCGGCGAGGCTGAAGAAACGACCCTTCACATATTGTCTCAATGTAGAGTCTGGAAGCAGAGATGCCCAAGAGGTGAGGATGGATTGTGCAGACCCTTGGGTGACCAAGATGAAGGGGAGGGCCTTCGGGGAGTGATAGGAATTTTGGAATGGGCGAGGGGTTAGCCCCGGGGGATTTACTTCTATTGTTCCATACTTGTACTTTGTTTTGATGTAACTAGACCTCGCCATAGCCCATAGGGCGGCACGCGAGTATTGATATAAAAAAAAAAAAAAAAAAAGAATTGCAGACACCAATTCCAATCACTTTAATTCATCCTAGATGGCTATTAACTACATCAACCGAACCTACAGCGTCAATGTCTCAAGCTGCCGGATTGTGATCATTGAATATTGACTCATGGCCAAACGGCGCCAGCTGGATTCTCGACTTCACATATTGTAGTGAGGTAACCTATTTTTTTTTTTTTGTCTCTGCGATAGGATTGTAGCTTGTATGCGGAACAAAATTATTTAAACAGAGCAATGTCATGCCAATCTTTCTAGCGAAGAATTCAAACCTGTAAAGTGTTGTAAAACGAGATGGTAATAGACCTGTGTAGTCTGCTGGCTTGATTGATACTGAACATGAGAGAGAAAAACAATGATTTATATACAGGAGAGTCATTAAAATATATGACATAGTTATCAGACTTATGACGTTGTCACGAGCATGAGTTTGCCAAAGTAGCTGAGCCAAGACATGAGGCTGTGTTGCTGCAATATGATGAGAGCTGAAGATGACGACATATGCAGTGGTAACAACAGCTGAACATAGTGACAGCATCAGCTTGTCTTGTATCAGCTGAACTCGTGCATTGTATGCACACCTCAGCTCGTATCTTTCAACACTCCCACTCAAACGAAATGCTCTGGCAATAGTACAGAACTGTTGACCTCGATAAAAACCTTTCCAGTGCTAAAACCCTGTGGGACAAAAAGCATCGTGGTAGGGAAAAAGAGTGTTCAACACAAAACAGGTAAAAACTTAACTCAATATAAAGACACTTCACTCAATGTATATTCTTTCCATATAGCCTCCTTAAAACTCTCGATGCCTTATGCATACCGCCGTAGCAAAAACCCAGTGGGAAAAAAGCTTACGTGAGAGAAAGAGTACTACCCCAATATGCCAGTTCTACAAGCTGAACTCCCACTGTTCCACTTGACTTCGATTCCTTCCGTAATGGTGAATCGCGATGTGCTTAGTCCTCCATGACCTCACAGACATCCGACCATTCGAGCGACCTCTGACTTATCATGTACATGTCTGACTAGACATTACGAAAACATGAAGATGTAGCCATAGGCATAGGTGCCGTCCTTTGAATTGTAGACCATGCTACTGTCAGGTACGAGGAATATGAACTCATTTGCAGCTGTCAAATGCTGAAAGGACGAAGAGGCATTGAATCGTTTGGTGTAATCGGTACAGGCGAGTAATAGTAGAACCTTTTCGTTAGCTATCATATACAGATTAAAATATTCAGAAGATGGAATAAAATTAACAGATGTGAGATACGTCACACTATCATGCTTTTAATGCTTGTTTTAGGCTGTACATGCCTCATTGAGCCAGTAGACACTGCTCCCACTAGCGAACGCTTCAGGTTGCGCCATATACATATCACAATGTGGTAAACCTAGCCACTAATGCGAAGGTCTCACCAGCACCTTCCACATGCTCATAGTGCTTTATTAACAAGGCGAGCGATCATGCGAGTACTGATCTCAGCAACTCCTTATATACCCATTTGCAACCAATCATACCCTTACTCGATGGCGGGACTTAAATAAGCTCCCATATATATGTAGGTCGAATCTCTTCAGAGCATTCACCAGGCCAGTCAGAGCTTCAAGTCTTCCCTTGTCGGGCGTAACTTGCGGGTTCCAGATTCTAGTGCGTGGTAGCACCTAGATATCTCTTTACTTGCGTATAAGCACAGTAGATGAAGTCTTCCCTCGTCGGGCATGACTTGTTCCAGATTCTAGTACATGGCAGCAGCTAGAGATCTCTTCACTTGCGTTATGCACAGTGGATGAATGAATTGTGAGGTGCAAAGCCACCTGGCATATACATATGCAGGCGCGTTTCTCGGGTCTTTACCACTCATAATTGAGCTGGTTGCGGCTGCACGCAAGCGGCGTGGATAGGATCTCTTCAGCAGTTTCACATAATGTGGTAGCAGACTCTGAATGTGGATGTGAATGCATAACAGGCTCTACCTGTTTCTTATTTATTTGAACTGTATTGACTAGTCAATCTCACGGCTGATAAGCTCAACATCTAAAAACCTCTTGTTAACTTGACACTAGAATTAGCACGGTCTTCGCTATCCGAGCTCAATTTCTGCCGTTTATTCCTCAGTTCCTTTGCTTTCTTCTTAATTTTGCAGTCTTTTGCTGTATGTCCTTTTCGTGTACAATACCAACACACTCCTGCAAAACGCTTTGGTTGAGTATCATCCTCATCCTCATCTTCGCTTTCGGCTTCATCTTCGTTATGGCAGTATCTTTTACTGCCTCGATATCTGCTGCTATCTTGGCCATTACTGCTATTGTCATGACCATGCTTGCTGTTAGCTGCAAGTACTGCAGCATTTTCAACTGTCTTTAGCTGCTTTCGTTTCTCATAGGTGCGTAAACTGTTGAATACATTTGCTCGTGTTTGTTGTGCAACAGGTTGGCTTAGAATAATATCAACAATATGCTCGAAGGATGGACGAAGAGTTGTAAGCAGGTGGTGGATTAGAGCCCCATCAGTGATCTTCTGGTTTTCTGAGTGGGCTAACTGATGCTGATAGTCTAACAAGATACTGATATATTGGTCAACTGTTTGCTCCTCCTGTTGTTTCTCTGACTCGAACTGTGTACGTAGATAAGTAGGTCCAGCGCGGCTTTCTGCAGTATCAAAATGATCCTGGAGAGTTGTCCAAATGGTATGGGGTTCGCTGTCTTCATCGATATAGGCCTGAATTGCCTTCGTAGCTGAGCAGTAGAGAGTAGAGGCAGCGCGCCACTTGCGCTGTTCATAGGACTCAAGTTGTGATTCGTATACTCTATCAGCCTCTGCTATTGCTGCTTGTCTAGCATTGAGAGCATGGACAGGAGGCGCAGGTGGTTGCTCTATTCCTTGCACAATATCCCAAGATCGGTCAGCACGGAGAATATACTTTACACCTAAGCGCCATTCTCTGTAGTTCTCAGTAGTCAGCTTAGGGACTGATCCATTTTTGCTGATATAGACCTCAGGAGCAGTAGACGTGGTGGTGGTGATAGTAGTAGATGTAGACATCATGAGATAAGTGATGAGGAGTGGCGATAAATGTAAGTAGCGAGGAGTGCAAAGGAGCGAGGAGTATGGAGTGAGACGAGCGATATATACGATGAGCGAGAACTGTGATAAGAGTAGATACAACAAAAATGCGACTTAAATGCGGTGGACTATATAGCACAGTCCGGGCTCATAACCTGTTGTAAAACGAGATGGTAATAGACCTGTGTAGTCTGCTGGCTTGATTGATACTGAACATGAGAGAGAAAAACAATGATTTATATACAGGAGAGTCATTAAAATATATGACATAGTTATCAGACTTATGACGTTGTCACGAGCATGAGTTTGCCAAAGTAGCTGAGCCAAGACATGAGGCTGTGTTGCTGCAATATGATGAGAGCTGAAGATGACGACATATGCAGTGGTAACAACAGCTGAACATAGTGACAGCATCAGCTTGTCTTGTATCAGCTGAACTCGTGCATTGTATGCACACCTCAGCTCGTATCTTTCAACATAAAGCAGCGTACCTCATCCAGCAGTTTCAAAATTGTCAGGCTTTGCAGGATATCCTGAACCTTTTACTACATACACCTACACCTCAATTACACACCCTCAAAATGCTCTGCACTGCAAATGAATAAGCTCTTGTGCATCTGGAGTAGTGTACTCCAAATGTAACATCCTACGAGCACAGACAGCGCAAGGCGAAGCCTACCAGCAGTGACCGGAACTGATGAGCAAGTAATATGACAGAGTGAGGTACTACAGGAAACCCAAAATTTCATTTTTGTTTCTTCATCTGCTCATTAATTCAGATCTATTTTTCCATTTTTTATTTTTTACTTAATTGAGTAATCATGCATTCAAACTAGTAGATCACAGCATGGGCCGACATTTGGTAACCAGTGGGCACGGTATGCACTTACGTCACTAGTCCACTTTAAAACTTGTCTTGCCATATGCCTGTACCAACAACTGATCATACCTACCCCACAATGTTGGTACCTGTGTCACAGTGTCATGGCGTAAAGTTTATCGTCTGATGAGGTCCGGGAGCGGCAGGCAGAATCTGCCTGTCCGGAGAGGTTCCGGGAAAGAGAAGCGCAAGAGGGAGCGAGAATGGAGGAGAAACGCAAGGTCTTCATAGCCCAGCGACGAGGACTGGTCAGCGACTGCAGCTGGGCGTAAGAGGGCATGAAGATTGAACAAGAGCTAGGGGAAAGAGCAGAAGACATCCACGCCGAGCGAAAACTGCTCAGGGCAATGTGGGGACTAGTCACATGATAAGAGGCATAGAGGAGGCTCACAGACGCGTCGAGTGGGCAGCACCTGAGGAGGCGATGACGAATTGGTATCTGGAAAAGAAGGATAGGGCAGCTCACATGGACATCATGGCTGCGGACCACCGAGCCACTACAGGGCTGGCGATGAAACTTGGAAACGAAGTAACATAATGAAGGACTCCCAGAAACAGCTGCGGCTAATTAGACAGATGCTGGTCCCATTGGCGACCGACAGCCCACCCACCCCGGAAGCCCAGGCCCCATGACCATAACAAGCCCAGCCACAGCCAGTTCAGCCTAACAACAATCTGGTCAACGATTCAGGACCCCAGGTCGCAACACCAGAACATGTCACGCCGGACACAAAACCAGAGCAAACGAAGGGCATTGACCTCGAGGAGCTGGAGAACAGCAAGCATAAGCGGAAGCGGTGAAGCTGAGAGAACAGAAGAAGACTGCGATACCAGAAATGGCAGCGCCGGACACAGAGCTAGAGAAGATGGAGGCTCTCGACCTCGGGGGCTGGAGAACAGCAAGTATAAAGCGGAACCTCCAGGGCGGAATGCGAGTAATGATATTAAAAAAAAAAAAAAAAAGCGGAAGCAGCGAAGCTGAGAGAACACAAGAAGGACCAAGTACCGATGGACTGGGAACCAACACAGAATGATGAAGGAACAGCCAACAATGGCGACCAACGGCCCTCGCCCCTGCCAGGGCCACCCAAGGGCCCAAAAGGAAAGGCAAGCCGACCCAGAACGGCTACCACAAAGAAAGAGGCCACACCGGCAATATTTTTTTTTTTAATATATATCAGTACTCGCATGCCGCCCTATGGGCTATGGCGAGACACCGGCAATAAAGAAAGAAGCGACATCTCCGCAGAAGAAAGAAAACAGCAAGCTAGCAGAGGAAGAGACTGAAACCCTACAGAAGCAAGAGACAGCAATAAGGCAGGCAGCAGGTGAGGGACCAGCTAAGACACGCAAACCAGCAAACAGACTGTGACAGGCAAGAGTGTTTAGCACTCAGAACTAGAAAGAGATAAAGAAGACTATGAGAGATAAAACCAACCAGAATCTGAGACTACAAACACTGAGGTTTATAGTGCTAGACTAGACCCAAACTTTCCAAAGCAAAGGAGTACATTGAGGTGAGGAATCCATTGACCGCCATTGATTCCCGTATAAAGGCTTCTTCGTATCAGGTCCTCTCCCAAACTTGTGAAGAAACCAAATGAGGATAATGGAACGGGTCAACATACGTACTTACTTCTCTACTTGATTGTTTCCCTTCAATCTCTGGCCCTCTTACTCGTGTACTTTCTCAAAAACACTTCATCCAGGCACAAGTTGCTATCATTTCCGCCTCAGTTCAACAGTGGTGAGACAAATGAACCAACACGAAAGCGGCAGCACATCAGCAACGAAATTGGCGTCCCGACTCGTGGGCGCAGCGTCAAAACAATTGAATACGTCCCATGCGTTGGTGCGCCCTAAACGTCCTTCTAACTATCCCCGGCCTTGTATCGCCATAGCCCTCAGGGCGGCACGCGATTAATGATATTTAAAAAAAAAAAAAAAAAAAAAAAAAAAAAAAAAAGAAACTCCGGCGGCCCTGCCATAGCGAACAGCTACTAGCCAGTAAAATATGTATTCGGACAGGGGTACTAATGCACTTCATGCGCTGTGTCCGAATACATATTTTACTAGCTAGTACACGTGGGGTTATGTGATATAAAAAAAAAAAAAAAAAAAAAAACTAGGCCCGGCGTCCTTATTCTATATATACAGTCCAACATTACTATAATGACACGTCAAATTTGGCCCTTTGTTTTCACTATAGCAATTTTTTTTAAAATAAAAAAAAAAAAAAAAATCATTACTCGCGTGCGGCCTTTGGGCTATGGCGAGATTAGGTACATATGAGAAAAGTAAAGAGATATGGCGAAAGGAAGAGATAAGGAAAGAAATAAGTAAATGAGAAAGGAGTACAAGTGATCCTCAGTCGATGTGTTCAGTCTTCCATCCTTCCCAATAATGTCACTAACGGGTCCCCGTTCTCTTCACTCCCTTCCGGGGGTGTCCGGATGGCGTCCCTGCCTCCTGGTCATATCCTTCTCCATACCCGACATTCATCGAGTAAGTGTGCCGTGGTCTCCTCTCGTTCACCGCACCACCGGTATTCCGGGGCCAATGAATCCAACAGGCCAGGCCAGGCCAGGCCAATCGGAGGCCTGGACTGGCCTGGACCGTGAAATTCTGGGCCTGGCCTGGCCTGAACAATCAGGCCAGGCCGTGAGGGCCGCCTGGACCGGCCCAGGCGGCCTGAAACAATCAGGCCAATCTCGCAATTGGCAAGGCCCTCGACACCGAAGGGGAACTCATGATCCTAACCGACTCGCGCACAGCAATTTCCAGACTACAAAAGATAGCCAACGGCGACCCAAACGCCGAAGGCTCATCCATGGCAGTTCGACAGGCATGGGAAGAGAGGACCAGACGCGGCGACCTAGACACAGCTGTCATGTGGGTCAAGAGCCACATAGGGATAGTCGGGAACTCCAAGGCGGACAAGGCAGCCAGGACGAGCACAGCCATCCAGTACGAAGACGAAATGGTCACGGAGGCGGGTATAAGACAAGAAGCCAAAAGACTCAGAGCAGAAGAACGCAATCGTCTGGGACTATCATACAGACCCCTCCAGACAATCGACAACCGAAAAAGATTATCCACCCTGGCAGGGATCCTCGGGAACAAGGGCCTCAAGGAGTGGAGACACCGCATAGGCCAAGCCGATTCACCGGAGTGTCGATGGTGCGGGAGAGCCCTGGAAAACCTGACGCACATATCCAACGATTGCGCCCCTTGGCTCAGGAGGATGAGAGGAGGGGCTGAAAGCCTCACACATCCGGACAAAGACATCAACATGGCGGAGATATTGGACTGGGCGGGGAAAGAGTAAACTTGGGACTTAGAGCGGGCGGGGATATCTCAGTTTTTCATATTATTCTTTTCATTCTCATTTCACATTATGTATCTAAAACATCGCCATAGCCTTCGAGGCGGCATGCGATTAATGAAATAAAAAAAAAAAAAAAAAAAAAAAAAATCAGGCCAATCAGGCCGGTCCAGGCCATTCAGGCCAGTCCAGGCCGACCAGGCCATTTACGTAAATTCAAGCGATTTTGGAATTTAACCCAGGTGAATTAGATTTTAATAGTCCTGGATATTTCCACTATCAGTAATTGACAGTTGCGCATCAGGTATCATCATCGAAGAATTAAGTCCAGTCTGTTGTATTATCTGGAAGGTCCATCATTTCTAAAATATTTCTTAGTATATATTCTTGAACACAAAGTGTGATACATACTTGACAAAAGCCGTAGACCGCTGCTGTTTAAAATTCTAGACATACGGGAGATTCTACTCATTTAAATACTCAAACAATCTGGTAAATGCTGGCCTTAATTCAGCTGGATAGCTGTGGAGTGATTCGTTTAATTGGCCTGAACCGGCCTGAATGGCCTGAATGGCCTGAACCGGCCTGATTGGCCTGGACCGGCCTGATTGGCCTGGACCGGCCTGATTGGCCTGGACCGGCCTGATTGGCCTGGACCGGCCTGATTGGCCTGGACCGGCCTGATTGGCCTGGACCGGCCTGATTGGCCTGGACCGGTCCAGGCGGTTTCAGTCCAATGCAGATCACGGCCTGTTGGATTCATTGTTCCGGGCTGTTGGCTTTGCTTATTTTGAACCTCCAGGCTCGTAGGCCTTTGCCTCCTAGCAGTCCGGCTAGGATGCTCACCCTGTGTCCTTTTCTCCGCAGGGGTTTGTAGCTCAGCCCCAGGCGGTTCCTTTTTTCCGCTCTGAGGGCTTTCGCCATTTGTCGTAGTCCGGGTTCTGTGACTGTCTCGTCTTGATGCTACCTACATTACATTCGTAACGTATGTACCTCCTCGCCATAGCCCTTAGGGCGGCATGCGAGTAATGATATAAAAAAAAAAAAAAAACGTATGTACCTTGCAGGTAACCCATGTATTTACATTGAGCACTACGTAGTTGCAACTTCTTCAAGTACTTCATAACATTACTTGTTGCCAGTGGCGCCTTCACCCACCGCAACAGTGGGAATCAAGCTTTAAGTACTTATGCATCTATACAGATGAATTACCTAACTGACAACGAGACCATCAGGAGCCTCAAAACAGCCTCCGAATGCAAATTGCATTGGACTTTCTATAATGCCTCCACTTCGCTAACTGCTGCATAATTTCTGACTATTTTGGAATTCAGGTAAATAGTGTATGGGCGTGAAGCCTATACTTAGTAGTCCCGAATTTAACGACAGAGAATTTTCAGAAAGAATGTAAATCAATTCATTCTCAAGCTACATATCCTGAATCCAACCACTTTGCTGCATATATTTTCCATCAATTTTGCTTTTAAAGAAGAAAATCTCGAACCAAACCAAGGCCAAGCCTTCCTCCAACATCTGAAATCACGCTCCCTTTTCCCAATCCAATTGCATCTTTCTATTACGACTCATTCCATTTAGGCTGTGGGAATATGGTGGCCAGCCTTCCAGCCACCTTCCCACCTGTACTCCGTGATGTCATCTCCGTTCGTTTGCGAATAAACTCTAATTTCTTTCACATTGCCCCATGTCACGGCCGCAAGATGTGAAAGTGGAATGTTGTTAATCAGCGTCTTGACCACACCCCATGCATGGACCTCTCCACTAGGATTCGCCGACTCGCCATACTTAGCCTGGCGTGGCTCGTTAAGATAAAGGCGGAAATCGGCTGCGCTGGCCTTGATATTGATAAGGGCCAAGGAGCTGCCAGGTGCTGTGCGAGCATTGACGATCTCGGTATCTTTGAGGTCAAGGTGCGTTAGCAACCCTTCTGCCAAGATGGTGTAAGCGGAGGGAGGAAGCGAACCTACCTTGTTCCCAGTCGTTCCTTGAGATCACGTAACGAGTGGCGAAATGTCGATCCTGGTAAATTAAATGGAGGACGTTATCATTAGAAGTGTGAATGGCTGTAAGCTGTGTGCCTGGGGAGGCTTCACGGATCCTAGAACCATGCTCCCATTTGAGACCATCATTGATGAGTTCCAATATGTTGTTGTCCGATGAACCCTGTATAGAGGCCTGAATTAGCTTCTAATTCATCGGTGGGATTGTTGAATCCACACACCTGGTAGTAGACACGGAATTTCTCCTCGTAGTGGACAACAGCCAAGTTGCTGTAGGAAGCAGTCTGAACGTTAAGGTCATTCAATGCTCCTGCGTACCAACCAGAGCCACTCCAGCAAAGCTCTTGGATAATGAAATCAGTTGTGAGATAGTAAACTCGGACCTGATGACACTGATATCAGTACAGCACGCTGCTAAGGTAGATAGGGAAGGAATGAAGCAACCTCTCGACCCTCATGATAGGAGGTGGCAGCAATGGGCGTGAAGGTTTTGGGCTTTTTCGGAGCTGGAAGTGGGTCTCTGGTGCGTTTGAAGTGGACCCCATCCTCGCTGGTGGTTTCCAAAAGCTGCCCATCGTATGCTTGAAAGTAGATCCTGATGTTGGTGTTGAAATTGGTGGCTGCGAGGGCAGAGCGAGGGAGGATGTTCGACATTGTGAATTTTTTTAGTCGGAGGACTGCTAAACTGATGGAGTAGTGTAAAGATGGCTCTTGGGAGATGTGATGTTGAGTGGTGGATTGGAGAATTAGAACCTTCGAGGTCGAGGTATGTGCCTTTTATATCTCAGATATTGGCCATCTAGCCCCATAAGCCATGAGTCTCCTTCGAGATATTGTCGCAAATTGGCTCATCCGCACGCCATAGCTAGTTGGTAAAGGGACCATCCCAATGAGGCAAGATTGGCCCAACATTTCCCTGCCTTTGGATGTCGTACCGTACGCCATTGCCCGACAATAATGTACGTAATGGACTCTGATCATAGACCAGACTAATTGGTTGCATGCGAGTGATGAACGCAAAAGAAATATAATATATACGTAATGGAAGGTCATCATTGCGAATATACCATAATTCTGCAGGCGAAAGCAGTTATGTCCTGTGCTACCGGGAACGTGCAGTTCGCTCATATTCCATGCGGGAATACATCTGGCGATCCGATCCTAGGCGCAAGACAGGTTAATTGTTGTGAATAGCTAAAGGTACAGTAAGTGTATTCAGACTAAAAGTACTCGACCGGATATTGTCGGACATGAAAATAGCGAGTAACAAAAGTCTACATGATAAATTACCATTTAAACAAGTATTCGAGCAATTTCTAAGGAAATTCGCCCCAATATATTTGGTTTTGTCGGACATGTGGGAGGAGCTAAGGAAATGCCATACATGGAAGGAGGGAGAGGTGGACAGGCTCAGGAAGGAGGCTGGCAGACGCAGTGGTGGAGGAGGAAAGTGATTCGCACTTATTTTTCCTTTGCCTTTTGCTTTGTCTTTTGTAGGTAGTCTCTCTATAGCTATCGTCGCAGTATCTGAAATTGAACAACGCGGCACGAGATTAATAATATATAAAAAAAAAAAGGAAAATAAACTTCAATTAAACATAAGTACAACAGAATTTAGCAAGCATGCACTATCCCTTGAGTGTGCGGTACATGTAGCAGAGACCTCCCCCGTATCAAATCATAGCGCCTCAACCAAAATTGTGTTGGTTTGAAGGATTTTGAACTCTGTGATAGTCAGTAGGTGGTCTAATATTTTTGCATACTTCTTTTTGCCATTTTATTTTTTTTTGCAAATTTTTGTTCATTTTTCCTAAGCATTGCTGAAAGTTGGATTTTGGTGGTGAATAAGGCCTCGTGTCGGGAGAACGGGATAGGGTACATCCTGAAAGGGGAAACTGATCGATAACCCCGGCTCCTGGATCATCTAGCCTGAATACTCCTAGTGGCTGGAGATCTTTTTTTTTTTTTTTTTTTTTTTTTAATATCATTACTGGCTTGCCGCCCTATGGGCTATGGCGAGGTATTTGTTAACTAAAAAGGCAAAAAAACAAACTAAACACTAATTACATGTATTGCCCGCGTGTCCTTCGTGATGCGGGTAGCTAAACACGGGTGGAACCCAGAGTCGTGTCTGTGACCTTCCTACTTCCTTCCCCTGTCTGTCCCATACACGTTGGTCTTCAACCACCTTCCTCCGAGTCTGACTTTCCCGATTTCCGTTGGTGTCTCCAGGTAAACTACCACGGAACTTGTCTTCTTGCCCTCCTTGAGTAGGATTGTCTTTTTACGCAGCCATCTGATCCCTGTGATCTTGCCTATGTCTTTGTTGGACGCCTCCAACCATCTTTGAACATTCCCCAATCTTTCCTCAGGGCTATGCCGTGTACGACAATGCCTTGTTTCGCGGTAGGGTTGTCAGGGCGGGTCGGGGGCTGGGATCTGGCTTTGGGACGTGGGAGTGGGGTCCGGGGTCGTGGGTCAGGTTCTGGTGTCTTTCTTGGGGGTTGAGTGTTCTGGGCGGTGGCTGGAGATCGCTGGGCAGGTACGTCGCGTGAGAGTCCATCCAGACTCTTTTAAGATCTGTGGCATGGTACATACTGTCATCTATTTCCCTTAATTGATGTTTGTTAGTAATTAGACTTCACTATATTTCATGGAGCAAACCTCTTCATTTACAAAACGCATCTGATACTCATCCAAGGTCTATTTTTTATGTTTCGGCTCTAATCTTGTTTTTTGGCATATTTGATATTTCTCTATTTTACTATACTTCATGCTCGCCGCTTGCTACTAAACCTCTGATGAGTTCAGCTGCTCAAGGATCCGAACGAAGATGCCAGGATTATGACTATTTCGACACAATTTTCTGCAACGGAAAACCTTGCTATGTGAAATACAAAGGGCCAAATTTTATGTGTTCGTTATAGCAGGTTAGACTGTACACAGCCATACGTAAGTTCCAGCCGCTTACAAGGCACTTTGCTATAAAGTTGGTTGCATGTGGAAGCAATCTTGGCACAGGTTCCCCACAAGTCCAGTCTGCACGTGTTGGTCGCGAAGTCTAGGTGCAGATCACCCGTTCACGAATGTGGGGGAGCCTACTGTATGTAGAAGTTTCTGTGAGCGCCAAATCCAATCCGGTATTAGTGTATGGAAATATCTGCACCGATGATGTAACAAAAGGCTGATCTTGAACAAAAGCGAGCTCCTTTTTTATAGCTGTAGACCACCCCATACAGATGTGTCCACTATCGAATTCTGTATGCGACACCTGCAATAAATTCATTAAAAATATTCAGACACTCCCATGCAACAGGACCGCTAAGTCGGAAGTTATGAGCAATATAGTTAGGTAATTCTTGTAGTATTTGTGAAATTATTCACAATATTCATATTTCCCATAGAAATCATGGTATGCGAACAACTCTGATAAGTAGGTAGCTGTACACCTTCAACAAATTAAGGCAAATTAAATACAGCACCTTACTATATCTCTTCAGGTGATTCTTGACATAAAATATCATAGCGATTGTAATTAACGTTGAAGAGTAGGACTACATCCTAGGCTTAGAAACATTTTGTATGGGGATCACATACGAATAAATGCCAAGCCTTCCAACAGAAATGCGATAAGCCATCATTCCCTTGCACCCAGATTTTTTGATGAAGGAAAAATGCTAGATCGCAAGAATTACCCTTTGTCTAATGGCTACACAAAGCACATTAACAAATGCTGTTGCTGTTGTTGAGATATTGAGCACAAAAGTTGCGCAGTTTTGGTCCGGAATTCCGGGAAAGTGGTGAACTACAGTATGTACCCTGATGGATGATTGCGCAATTGGTATGATCGCTGGTGAAATGCTATCTAACGTGCATAGCTTGGCTTCAGCCACGGGCGTCATTAATTGGATCAGAGAAATCCAATATCTGAATTCATGCAGACCGGATAATTCTAACTACATCGTGAGTAACAACGTACTGATTCTCAAAACATGTGAATCGAAGGATGAGCTCCAAATGGGATGTTTCGCGAGAAATTGTGAGGTAATACTACTGGGATTCGGGAATCTAAATTCTCCAGGATATCGCGTTCACGTGTCGAATTGCGAACAGAAGTCGCTTGGCGTCTGGTCGGGTTAAGCTTCCACAGTATATACAGTATATATCCCGTTAAGGAGGGATGGAATATCATAGAGGGCTGAAAAGGGATGATATGCGGTAGGGATGTGACCTGGTACATGCATTGGTACTAGTACAGGGTTTTCATTCTGTTGGCGGCTTGGCTCTGCTACAGTTGTAGATCTCGTGACCTTGTGCGCCGAATTGAAATGGAATGTGACATCTGACCATGATCAGTGCGGTGCACAAACGTCGTAAAAATCGTGTATGCGTGTAATATCATCTCTGGAATACGGTGTTCTTATGACTTTCTGTACCTCTACAGTCGAACTCTGTCATCTTAAACAACCTGCCTTATTAGATCAGCTTTGCCAGCCAGAGACAATTGCGCCAGTGGGTATTATTGGAAATTTGTTCTTATTGAATAATCACGCCCGTCCGGCCTTATGCAATATAAAAGGTTTGACTGTAGCGCTCGGCTAGGTCTGTGAAGCCATCAAGGTGTTGCAGCTTTTTGCGCAAAATAATGCTGCCGAGAGTGAGATCGAAGTATTTACATCATTTCTGCACGGGATCGACAGTCAGCCCAATGTACCTCATCTCTCTGGCCCTGCCAGCTAACCTACCATTACTAATAACTATGCTCGACCCTTGTAGACCTCGTATTCTTGTTCCCTGCAACCTGAATTATTACTTCAACTACGTAAAACCTTTGTGTTCAATAAACTTCTGTTACTTCATATCGGCCCTTTGTGGATCACGCCTCGGCCCGACAATATCCAGTATGGGAAGTTTGTGACTAAGATATATAACGATGTAGTATAGGCTCGCTACCTGGAAAGCGCTGAACTGTATGCATCCTCAATTGACCGGTAGTGAGGAATTATCAAAAGCTTTGACCAGTCAGGATTCATTAGCACTGTGGCACTTTCTAGTTAGTAAATAAATCATAATAAATGTGACCAATACGAAAGATATGGAGACAAAATTGCATCGAGAGCTGTTCAGCCTTCCAGTCCCAATGCACCATCTCACCTTTGGTGACATCGAGGGAAATATACTGATCTCCAGAGGGCAAAACAGGTTGCAGGATCTACAGCACTTCGCCGAAGCTATCGTATAGCTTACCGCATGACGTTATGGGATAGGGTGGCCCCACCTGTGAGTTGCCGCAAGACTGGAATTGACATGGTCTAAGTCCGCAAACTCCAGTGGTGTAGACCAGCTGAGGATAAATTTTGGGTACGACTGATTTGCAGATGTTACCACAAGTGACACTTGCTTCCGTCCAGTGTCGAACGCATTATCCAGCAGCGCATGACTCAGCGATCTCCACCTCGGGATTCCAGAACCTGTTGATTGAATACGAGTATTATAAGCTCATTTTGGCCTGTGGGTCATTTTGCTGGGGATTGCGGTGGTGAGGTAAAAGAAGATCATTGTGCCAGGAACATGCGCTCTTCGACAGGAAACAAATGAAAACAGGATATAGCCTAAAGCAGCTGTCGAAACATGATATCCGCCACCCGCATGTTGCTTAAATTTTTTCTGTTACTGTTACTAATAGATAGTCTTTCTGCTGCTGTTTTTGTTCGTTTATTGGTTGCTATTCTGTTCTTTCATATAACTCATATCCATGATCTACATTACGTTGCCATTATGTGTATGAATCATGCAATAACTTCACAGCACCAACTTCATACCACAGCGCTTAGTTGCAATGACTTCTGCACCTGCCTGATATGTTACACCTACCTGTCTAGTTATGCTTCTGCAGTCACATCATGCAATGTTCATCATGTATATATAATCCTGTTTGTCCTGCATCTCTTTAATTAATCAATCAGTCTTATTGGGCCCAACGATACAGATCTTCTTTATTCCTCCTGAGAAGCTCTCTTGTTCTACGTAACGAAGCCCTCCTTACGTGCGGAGCTGGAATTCCGGGGTCGACTTTAGAACAGCAGCCGCCCATTGAAAGTCAGCATCTCAGCTGTATATCACGCCACTGTATAACACTCCATAGCGAGCGGGGCTAGTCGTTAGCCATACGAAATTGCAAGTACTGCAACCGCAATGACAGCCCGTGTATTAATCAGACGCCCTTCAAGCCCTTTGTGGTAGATATTGATCCGACTTTGGAGGAAATTCAATCCGCATGGTCCCCATGCGGTGGGGGGATATGCCATCAAATGTTCTTTTTCTTTTTTGGACGCACCCGCATAATTGGCCTTAGGGAAATTGTTAAGGCCGTATATTTCAGGCCACCATCTTCATAAAAATTGTCACTGTAAGAGGAGAGCGATAGTGTCTACTATCCTCAGAGTACCCGCAAGGTTGAGATTTGGCGGAATATACACACAAGGCTTGTATTCACATATTAAATAGCGAATTGGAACGTGGGTGCAAAGTTTAGGATTGCAAGAGTGCCGAAAAGATTGCTTCTCCTAATTAGGGAACAAATATACTACGTTAATCTACATGTTAACAAAGGAAGCAGAAAGTAAGAACTCGAATCACAAAGTAAAGAAAAATTCTATGTCAAAGAATTCTAATAATGAAAGAAGTCCAAACAATCAAAGAAGAATAATCAAAGAAACCATAGAAAGATCCATCCTTTATCCCAAAGTGACAACCCGGTATCACCAGGCTTGGCCTATTCAGGTTTCTTTTTTTTTTTTTTTTTTTTATGTCATTACTCGCATGCCGCCTTGTAGGCTATGGCGAGGAGCCTATTCAGGTGCAACACCAATTCTTTCAGCTTCCCCACATCACCTATTACTACCTACATTCCTGCTAAACATGATATTGCAGTTCCATAGGCGGGGTTAAAGGGAAATAGGGAGGAGAAGAACAGTGGCAAGAGAGGTGAGGCTCCTGTGAGTCAAGGCCCACATACACGCGAGTAATGACATAAAAAAAAAGGCCCACATAGGCATATGAATGCAACAGCTGGGCAAACGAGAGGCAAAGAAGGCAACGAGATGTGATGGAAAACGATGCTGATTGAGGGGGAACTCCGACAAAAGTGGAATTATTGCGATGGCAGGAAAGAAAGGAGGGTCAAGTGGAGAAAGCGAGCAGTCACCAGCTTCACAAGGCTGAGGACGGAGAGGGTACAAGAGAATGGGGGTAGGGATCGGAAGGAGAGAGGGAAAGCACACCCCACGGAACGCGGCCCAGCATCCGGAGCAACAGTGGCTGACTAAATGGTGCTGCCAGAGTTGTCGAAATTCCTTCGGAAATTTCATGCAAGGTTCCAGCTCGAAACTGCGGCCAGGCACCATATACTGTAGGACTTAGAATAGATAGGGCAGGAAACAAACCGACCTAGAGAGCTGGGAGCCTAGATGTTTGCTGCTATAATGCCAAGATGCTTTCTCAATACATTGTGATGGTGTATTTTTTTTTTTTTCATTACTCGCATACCGCCTATCAGGCTACGGCGAGGTGTTAGGTACAGAATGTGTAAATCGCAGATGATAGATAAGGAAAGAGTGTAAAGGAAAAATAATAGTCGGATAGAAATCAGCTAACTCGCTGCCCAGTCCAGCACCTCGGCCAGTGTCATCCCCTTCTTCTCCCCCTCTTTCATCCCCTTCTTCTCCCCCTCTTCCTTCCCCTTCCCTTTCTCCACTCCTATTGGCATCTTCAGCCCCGTCTCTCCTCCCGGTAGTCTCTTCTTCCACGCCTCGCACTCTCTCGATATATGTCTGTAATTCTCGAGGGCCTTTCCACACCACCTGCACTCCGGTGAATCCTCCTTCCCTATCTGGTGTCTCCATTGTCTCAATCCTTTGTCCCCCATGATGCCTGCGAGTGTGGCCACCCTCCTTCTGGCCCCCAGGTATTCGAGTGGTCTGTACGTCAGCTGTAGTCTCCTTCTCTCCTCCCCTCTACTGGCCTTCGCCTCTTGTCGGATGCCCGCTTCCGTCACCGTCTCGTCCTGGTGTGATGGTGTCTAACCATATGCAAATTACTGCAGCCCATGCTCCCATCCGTAAATCCAAAATTGATAGGCCCGGTAGTATCATAGTAGCATCCATCTTCTCCCATACTATCACGATTGGTTTCATAGACTCTGTCTGTTCTAGCGTGGTCCTGTATGGCTTTGGTGGCCGGCCCATTTTCTCACTCATACAACTCGAAACACTTCCTTTTCGTGCACGTCACCCACGGACATCATTTCCCACGTCCATACTACGGAACCCACATAGGCAGAACCTTGATATAGTGATAGTTTTAGCTTTTCTTTACTTCCCCACCACACAGGAGGATCCGGGGTTCCCTACTCCACCTTCTTTCCTTCTTTTATTCCACATGTAACTAAATATCGCCATAGCCCTTAGGGCGGCACGCGATTAATGACATTTAAAAAAAAAAATAATAATAAATAAAAAAAAAAAAAAAAAGTGCACGTCACCGCCAAACTGAAACATCCTCAAGTCGTTTTTTTTGTTTTTTTGTTTTGTTTTGTTTTAATATCTGTACTCGCATGCCGCCCCGAGGGCTATGGCAAGGTATTTAGATACATAGAAAATATAAGGAGATTGCATGAAAGGAATAATAATAATAATAACTAGAGTAATGATCTTCTACGTTCCCGCCCATTTCAGTACTCAAGTCCTTGTACTGTGCCCCGGAGGAAAGGTGCAGAATATAAAAGCTATGAAACACAGGTTCAAGGAAGTACAGGAAGCAGAGAAGATGCCTAGAGCTAAAGACAATAACTAGTGAAAAGTGCTAAGAGCATGACTTGCAGGAGAGAAAATCGGTATCTTGCTTTGTCGTTTTTTTGCATTCTTTTCAGCCTTTTTGAGTGCTTTTGATGCAACGCTTCTAGCGTACGGTGTAGTTGAAGAGGCTGGGAGTGGCTGAATCGGGTAAGTGCAGGTGCGGGGAGGTGCAAACAGGTGAGTGCATATGCCCTCAAGCGCCAGGTGAGTGACAAGGAGGCAGAGAAGATTGCCTGAGCACCCTCGGTAAACACCCCACAGACTGACGCAGGCAGCGTGCCCGCAACTACCCAAAAACAGAAATCACCGACCCCCACACCACGCCGACTCCTACCCCAGTGCCCACGCCAAAGACCAAACCCCCTCACACCTCCAAAGCCAAATCTCCACCTCCAACCACCCCCGATGCCAACACCCCAAAGACCGGCATCGTAGTCCACGGGATAGCCCTGAGGAAAGACCTCGGGAACGTCCGACGATGGATGGAGGCAGCCAATCGGGACCTTTGCCCTGCCTTGGCGAACAGCTGCATTCCGGGTCACGTGAAAAAAAAAAAAAAAAAAATCGGGACCTAGGAAAGATCACGGGGATCAGATGGCTAAGGAAGAAGACAACTTTAATGGAGGAAGGAAAAAAGACAAGCCCGGTGGTGGTGTACTTGGAGGAGGCATCGAAAGCAGACAGGGCAAGACTGGGAGAAAGGTGGCTTCGAGCAGGACAGTACGAATGGGACAGAGGACGGAAGTGAAGGACGCCCCATTTCGTTCTGATATTTCACCCGCATCATGCATGAGCACCGCGGGCACCACATGTAGTTATCGGCTAGTTTTACTTTTTGTTTCCTTTGTAATAATCCCTCGCCATAGCACATAGGGCGGCATGCGAGTATTGATATAAAAAAAAAAAAAAAAAAAAAAAACAGGTGAGCACCTCGCTTTCCGGTGCAGTCACCAAAAGAACCGTCCAGAAGGTTTTGGAGACTGGAAGGACATGGAAAAGAATTGGAAGAGAACGGCGGAGAATGGGCAGGAGTACGATGTTTTGGAGAATTTCTTTTCCAGGATAAGGTTTTAGGAGCGCGTGATTTCCCGACCCGCGTCGGGAATTCGCGAAGAAGGCGGGGGGGTTGTGACGTCATGTAATTAAGATTTGTTTTTCAGCCTGTCTCCGAGAGCTTTGCCCAGGGGCCCTGCCATGGCTGCGTGCTGTAAGCGGGGTTATGTGATTTAAAAAAGAAAAAGAAAAAAAAAGATGCGACGTTTTTTTTTTTTTTTTTTTTTTTTTTCATCACGAAACCCCGCTTGCAGCGCCAAGTCATGGCAGGGTCCCTGGGCAAGCCCTCAAAGCCCGGAGACAGGCTTAACAAAGAAACTTCTATACACACACATCCCCGTTCCACCCCCCCTCTCCCCTTCTAGAAACCTGATTCCAGAAACTTCCGGACATTTCTTCCGGTTTCCGCATCAGGGAGGCTCTCCTATATCTCTCTACCTCTCCCCCTCCCCTCTTCTGACGGTTCTCTTTATATACTGGTACATACTTCTTATCTTTCTTTTTTTTTTTTTAATACTTTCATTGCTCACATGCCGCCCTGTGGGCTTTGGTGAGATTAGATACATGAGAAACATGAGAAACATGAGAAACATGAGAAATATAACAACATTCTGCCCGGTCTCGGATAACTTGCGGTCCACGCAGTCCATTAGTGCTGCGGCACTTCTTATCGATAAGCTTACTTTCATAGGCCTACTGCAACCAACGAATTACTATATTGCGCAGTTCCTTCCGTTGAGCCCTTATTCAATATAACAATATATGTAGTGACTAAGCAGAAATATCCAATATATTCTTATGTCGGACACGCTAGTATCGAGAGTCTACTGTAGAGATATCATACACAATCTAAAGAAGTATAAGAATTACTATTGTATATATAGCTTGGAAGATGAAAAGTATAGTAGGTTTAACTAATTTAATATATCGTATACGCTCATACACAAAGTATATCACATTATAAAATATATTTATCTTACCTAATATAGATAGCAGCATGCTATCCAGACTTCCAATTACAATGTAGGGTCTTGTACTCGTCAACATTAATTTTTCACCATATGCTCTGGCTCTGAGAACCCTTTCACCCATATTCTACCTATTTGTCTGTTTTCTCCCATTACCATCAAATTGCCGCTATTGTTAGCTGGTTTCAGTCGCCACTTCTGCCACAATACTCATATTCGCAGCAAACTTGATACATCCGGTATGGACCATATGGTTATGCATAATAACGCGCTCCATCACTCTAGCTGCTCTGTATCTAATTTGATAAGCAGAGGTTCCCTGTTGCCTAAACCCTGCCATGGCCAAGTGCTACAAGCGGGGTTATGTGATTAAAAAAAAAAAAAAAAAAAAAAAAAAATCCCTGTTGCCTAACCCGCTTTATCTCCATACGCAACACCATGTCATCCTTTGATACTGCAAAACTGAGGTACAGAATACACTTCAAAAAAAGTTAAAAACATTATCCTATTGTATTGTGATACTAGGATATCAATTGCGGGTCGAGCGTATGTAGTGAAAGTCCACGTAGCCATTGAAGGGAATGAGAAACCGAGGGAAGTGGCAAGGCGAGGGGAGGTCGACAGTCACAGAGGAAGGGTTGTCCAAAAATGCAAGTAAGGACAGAAGCCAGAGAAGAGAAGGGATATGGGGGAGGAAGGGCCAGAAGGTGGAGCTGAAAGATGCAAGTGACCAGTACGTTTATGAGGAGACGGGAAAGGAAATGACGAAGGGATGGGAGGCAAGGGCTGGAGGCGAGTAAAAGTGAATGTACATTGCGAGTATGGACGGATACAAACGGGGATCTCATAATCATCAGATAGGAAAGAGTGGTGTACCCGGAGCCATGGGAGGACGTGGAAGACCGAAAGTGGAGCCAGATGGAAGAGAACGACAAAGAAGGTGGACATCCTTGAACAACTGTTCCATCAGGGCATGAAGAGAAAGGGAGGCAGGGGAAGTCGCAGGCGGGGGATCGATGTATGGAGTGTGGGTGACAATATGGCCTCTCTAGAGCATGGAGGGCCTCGGCCCAGGGGCCCTGGCATTGCGAACAGCGGTAAGAGGGGTTACGTGATATTAAGTGGGCAAAAACCATCCATGCGTGCGTCGTAATGTTTTTCGTAACATCAAAACAGTATTGCTATGTCTCTCTCTCAACCCAAACTTGATTCGCCAACCATCTGAAGAATAAAAATTATCCAGCATCGAGACGGTGGCATTGATTCTCCGCTCGCTATCCCTTCGGTGGTAGGCAAGGTGAGGTTTCAGCACCGTGCTCTGCTTCCACAGTCATATACTCCCTGTAACACTGATGAACACTGGTATCAATCTTTGAGGTATTATAATACATGTATACATGGCATTGTTGCAAGTGAGTAAGTGAGTGAGTGACCACCGGACATGTGGCTTCCTTGATAGAGACGCACCACTTGTTACAACTGCACAAGGTCAGTTACAGGACATAGAGCGTTCAAATATCGGTGGATTGCTCACTATTCTCTCCCATTTAGTGACGAATTAATGACATCTCCGCTACTATCGCTTCTCAATCATGCTTACCTTACGGCACGCTCCACATGTGTAGTTATAGTCAGTACTGGTTTCAGTTATGCTTTGGCTAGCTGCATCCCCAATGTCAATAACATCATTGATTTGATTACAATGAGGACACCCGATTTGCGTTTCGACGACAGTTCTGCACTTGCGTTGCAGGATGCTGCGGCCTCTCGAGAAATCCATGCCTAAGAGTCTGGCTTCCCAAGAAGTGCAACAGCCAGAGTTTGTGGGAACCTGGACAGCACGTCTGTAAAAGCAATATTCTCACGGAAAATGCCAATTGCCTAACCTGAGCATTCTGTAAAGTAACGAGAGGCTCCCACGGTACTTGAGATCTGCAAGCATGCGAGGCGCCCTGCCATAACGAATAGTGATAAGCGGGGTGACGTGATATTTAATGTAAAAGAAAAAAAAAGTGTCCTACATGTAAATTACTAGTCCACACCCCCGTTGACTTTCTGTTCTGGTCCCCTCAGGAATCCAGTCCTTTCCCGAGCGGCCGGGTCCCTTCAGGAATTGTATGTCGTTCCTGAGAAGCTAGGGCCGCTCAGGAATTAGCACTTTCATAGCCCTAAATCCGGAATTAAACACATGCCAGGAGGGGCCCCACCAGCACTTGCAAAGTTAGAATGTACTGGTATTCATTGTTGCACCGACGGACATAATCCTGGCACTTCATGCAGATGGATCACGGTACCGGCGGGTAGTTGTATTGTTTGTGTCCCTGCTCATATCCCTGTTTTCTCGCCATAGCCCATAGGGCGGCATGCGATTACTGATATAATAAAAATCCCCTGTTTTCGTTTTCGGAAGATTGTCGGGCCGCAAGACAAGGATATATAAGGCGGCAGGTCCTGTACTTAGTTCCTGATTATTATCATGAATGGAATCGTCTATTCTTCTCCGCTCGAACGCGTGATTCTAACACTCATTTGGACGGGGGGGGCCTAATGTTAATGGTTCGCCGTGGCCACCGGGGATTTCGATTTTTGAAGAGAAAACGACTTTCATTTAATTGTTTCGTGCTCACAGAAGGTGCATCCGAATAGGTCTTCGACTCTCCCTGGTCTTCGTCTTCTACGTTGGGGTGTGATAGGCGCTTCCCCAGAGATGATCGGCGTAGGGAAGATCATTCATGGGGTGAGCGGAGACAAGGGCTTTTGTCCCGACCTAGGTTAGATTCCAGTCATAGTATTTCCTTTTGAGGCAGACTCACTCAAGTGAACCGGCGAGGGGGGATATTTATAGGGGAAGGGGATCAAACAGAGGGTAAAGGGATTGCGTGGGATACCCGAGGGAACAAAGGCAGAGAGTGTAAAGAAAAGGGGAGCTTGAGCTCGGGGAATAACGGGAAAAGGGGCTGAAGCTTCTTCCGGATCGATTGCTGAGAGCTTGGACCTTATCAGAAGGCAAAACGAGCCGAGCTGTATCCTCCAGCAACGTAACCATCTACTGCCAGTTTACCTCCAACTGTTTCTCGGGATGGGCCTGGAGATCTTTAGCCCTCTTTGACTTGCCCACTCATAAAGTCTCCTTACCTTCTGCCGATTGTACCGGCACCGGCGAACGTAGTCGTCTTAACCGATTCACAGGCAGCGATTGCGGCAGTGAAGAAGGCGGGAAGACTAGGGAGAGCACGAACCGGGGACCTAAGGAGGGTGGTAGACGAAATTGCAGAAAGAAAAGGAGGGGGGGAGACGTTAAGCTGATGTGGGTCAAGGCACGCATCGGTATTGCCGGCAATGAGGCGGCGGACGGGGAAGCCAAAAAGGCGGCGGACAGGATAGGGAGGTCGGTGGTAACAGAAGGGGGGCTGCGGCAGAAGTGGAAGCGACTGCGCGCGGCGGAGAGAAGAGAAAGGGGGTACGGGGGGGGCTCGGTGATGGAGTGGAGAAGGGGAGCCGCAACGGCTTTCACGAGACTGAGAACGGGGAAGGGGATGGGAAAGGAATGGGACGCGAAGATAGGCAGAGCGGCGGAAGGGAGTGTATGTGGGTGTGGGGAGAAGCAAACGGCAGACCACCTGGCATTCAGGTGTGAGGAGGTAGAGTACTTGGATGGGGAAGGTGGGAGGACATTGACGATAAGAAATGGACGGTAGAGCAGGAGAACGGGGAGGTGGTGGACGCGTTGGGAGAATTTTTTGGCTCGTTGAAGGTGTAGGGGAGGGGTGATTTTTCGTTTGTGTGAAGGTGGCGGTGGAGGAAAGTTGTAGCTATTTTTATTGCCTCGTGGAGGTGGGGCGGGGAGGGGTCGGGTTTTCGTTTGTAGAGATGGTGGTGGAAGAGCTAGTTAGATAAGCCTGCCTCCGGGCTTTGAGGGTCTACATAGACCCAGGGGCCCTGCCATGGCGAACAGCTGCAAGCGGGGTCACGTGAAATAAAAATAAAAAAAAAACCTTCTGCCGATTCATCCAGTGGAGAATTTCATTGGCCCATGCAACGTGTTGGGACTGGATGCACTTGGCTTTTTACTAACTCCCACAGAAAGAACCAAATGCTGCATTTCGAGCCCTTCCATCGGGACGTCGAAGCAGTTCCCGTTCGTTTCCCCAGCATGCTCGGAGCAGGAGAAGCATGCATGCTAGATTTCATGAATTTCATGTTCGCACTCGTTCGAGGGTTCTCTTGTTGAGAGGTTGTGGTGCTACCAATATCACGGGTCACTCACTCTCGAGTGAGTCGTAACGAAAGAAAAGATGTCTGAGTGAGTCTATTGTGTGTCCTTAAGAGAAGGGCCCACAGGGAGGAAGAGTCGGACACTGATGGCTTAACCCCGGCAGTCCAGCCACATCCAGTACCTCCTTCCTCATCCCTCATACCCTGCCGTACAGTCCACCTGCTTCCTCATCCCCCATATCCTGCCGTACAGCCCACCTGCTTCATCCAGTGCATGTGTAACCTTCCGATAACAGGGTTACTTCCAAGCGCTTGCCCTGTCGAGATGGTTATCAACCCGGCCCACATGTGTGCTAGTGCTAGTTTTTTTTTTTTTTTTTATTTCATTAATCGCATGCCGCCCTATGGGCTATGGCGATGTTTAACAGTACATTAAAAGTAAACATGAATCAAGTTAGCAATGAGAATGTCTTCACTCCTTCCCCGCCCATTCGAGTATCTCCACCAAGTTCTGGTCCTTGTCTATTTTCCTTAGTCCTTCCGCTCCTCCCCATTTCTTTTCCCATGCGTCGCAATTTTGTATGTGTACCCAGTTTTCCAGGGCCTTCCCGCACCATCGGCATTCGGGTGACTCGGCTTTCCCAGTGCTAGTGCTAGTGTCTCCTCGTCCACCTGCACTACCGGCACTCTGAACCATCGGTGTGCCCATGAGCCTTGTCAGCCTCTGGACCGGCGTACAGCACAGCGCCAGCCTAATCCTCTCCTCTGCTCATCGCTGCTTCGCTACCATCCCCTTCAGCGCTGTTTGATCTCTCTATTCCGTTTGATGTATTTCCCAATTTGATCTACGCAACCTCTCCATCCCGTTACAAGCTTCCTGCAAGTGATCTTAGCTCTGACATGTAATCTGATCCTTTCAAACAGGTAGTTCACTTTTTCAACAGTCCAGGTAAACTATTCAGCATCAAGCGATCACATTAGAAAATCGGAAACTCCTGGACGAGGCCAGGGTGGGCCTTGCAGGAGTACAGTCGAACCTCTCGCATTGGATCCTGTCGTATTGGGTAACCTGTCTAATTGGATCAATGTTGCCGGCCCCATTCAGTTGGTCCAGTGGGGATTATTGGATAGTTGTCTTGTTGGATACAGTAAGACCCGTCGGTTCCGGCCTTATCCAGCATAACAGCTTCGATTGTATATCTAAAGGGAGGATGATATTCTGACTGCAGCCGCTTGTCGCTGCACATTAGATCTTAGTCTCAAGCTTGATGTAGATTTCCCTAGCCGCTACTATTAGAACTAGGTATACTGACAACTATGCAGCTATGCCGGACATCGAATGGACTGGTTTGACTCTCCGTGCTGCACTGGACAGCCCCCCACGCCAGACATTGTTTCGACGCAATAATACCGAAAATGTAGGTATAGAGATATTGTCTTTATTTTTCTATTTTTTATTTTTTTTTTTCACGTAACCCCGCTTGCAGCTGTTCGCCATGGCAGGGCAGGACCGAAATACAGACCCCTCCAAAGGCTGGGAGGATTGACAGCCACGCTGGGAGGCCTATTAGGCGGCAAAGGCCTCAACTCCTGGAAATTCAAATTGGGAAAGACAGATAGCCCGGGGCGCCAATGGTACGGGGAAGAGGAGGAGACGACAACACACAGTTGGGACAGATGCCGGACATGGAAACGGAAATGGCCGGGGGGCCAGCAGGCGGTGAAAGAACCTCCAGAAACGAAGGAACAGAAAGGAGACCCACTGGTGACCATGCTGATGTGGGCAGGGGGGAATAGCGGCTGCTACTTCGGATCGCATTATTTGATTGTGATTTTTATCTTATTTCATTTGTACTTAATCTCGCCATAGCCCTTAGGGCGGCATGCGTATAATGATATTTAAAAAAAAAACTGGGGCTCGATGGCTGTTGAAGCAAGAGAGGAGGAAGGGAAAGGCGACTAGTTCAGTTGCTGGTTACCTGGAGGTGGTAGGTAGGACTAGTAAAATACCAGAGGGTCTACGCATTAGAGGTAAGAAGTACAGATGGGATGCGTATGAGTGGGATAGGGGAAGAAAGAGAAAGGAAAGCAGGTGGGTAGGGCTGGGGAAGAAGTAATGCAGACTGATCAAGAACCCATTGTGTGTATTGTTTTGCTTGGTCCACTGTCTGCATTTGTTCACCTGCAGCCATGGTGAAGTCATGTAGATACTAGATAGATATTAGGTAGCATGGGTGATCCGGCCCAGAGTCCGATGTCACAGACCTGCCTCCGGGTAATAAAGGGGTCTGCGGTATGCATAGGCTGAGAGCCTCTATGCTTGGTGACGTGGTCAAAAAAAAAAAAAAAGGCTGGTATCAGGGCTCTGATCCTATTATCGCTCCCGCGCAGATTGGACTGGAGAAACAATGATAGGATGACTATTACCCATCGGATGAAAGGTGCAGCGATCATAGACGGTGCTGGATTTGAATAATTATCAGCTTAAGTCTCAAGAGCGCGGTACTTATATAATCAGATTAGCCTTCCCCTCCGAACCTCTGCTGAGCAGCCGTCCCTTGACTAGGAGTATATGTTTCAAACGACACATCCTCAAGTCGAGAGACCAGATGGACGTTACCTTTCGTTTCAGAACATGCAAAACCTTACATCAGCCGCTACCGCCCCTAACGAGTTGACTCTTTATGTTGTAGACTAGAGCGGAGAAAGTGAAACGGGCCAGATGGCCAGCCTGTTGCGACGGAATATTGGTAAAAATGTGCATTCTACACATCATGGCGGAGACTCTCTTCCGGCAGAGTTCGTAAGGGAGGCAAAGGCAAATGCGCAGGTGGTATTTATATAATAAGTCCGGAGTGGCACTTGGTATTGGCAGGGATACTATTCTAAAAATGGTAATAGCGTAGTATGGGCAATTATGATCTGATGAGGTCTAAATGCACTTCGACACGCTATTTGATTTCCCTTATTTTTGCTTTTTTTCTATTCTATTCTTATTCCTTATTCCCCATGAAATTTATATTCCAGCGCGTGGATAGGTAGCTCCTTTTGCTCTCGCAATATTCCATAGGGGTGCATGCGTGCAGTGGTGTTATTTTTGTCATTATCAACACATATATATATTAACAAACAAAACAGAAACAAGATATGATGTTGCATGTTACTTAGTGCAAGGACAATTACGATTTGCTTAAGTTGCCCTCGAGCGATAACATGTATAATAAGCCGGCCTATCGTAAGCAATCTTCAAGAATAATGAGAAATTTTTATCCTTTTGCATCGTGACTGTTCAAGACACATTTTTCCCCCGATGACACATGTATTGTAGTGAAGTGCTTCCCATCATGGCATTCGTAGGTTGCATGATTACGACAACTATATACGGGAAAATGCCAGCTAATTCAACTTTGTTAGAGGTGGATGCAGAGTGTAGATATAGGGCTCTCTTATAATTAGTCCAGATAGATGCGCAATCTCTATACGATAAAAATCCGGTTCAAACTCACTATTGAGCAGCCAAGTTCTGGAAAAATTATTCAGATGTGCCTCAGCTATCCCTCTTGCCTCAAGCCCGATTTGAAAAGTGATATCTTTACAGGCGGAGATATCCGCATTCCTCCGCCACCTCACTGAATGCCATAAAGTGTACCATACACACCGTGTCAGTTTTCCCTGTCTTGGCGGCAACCCCTCCAAGAGATTGGGTGAGGGCGAAGGGAGTTTAAATTCGTACAGAAGCAAAGCACTACAAAAGGTATACCGACCCGAGCCTGGTTTTACTGCCGTCGTGTGGGCGTCTGCTCACCTTGTAGTATTTCCAGTTAAGGAGATAAGGGTTGCTTTTGCAGCTCTGGCAATGATCCTGGAAATTTCTGTCGGAGCGAAAATTAACAAAAAAATATTATTACTCGTGTACCACCCTGGGTGCGACGACGAGATAAATACATAGGAGGTACGAGAAAGCATGAAAGAAAAAAGACAAACCCGCAGAGAACGTGACAGGAAGATTCATTTAGACGAAAAACGCTTCCGAGGCCTCATCTTCCAGCCCCATTCTGGTCCTCTCCTGTCTTTTTTTTTTTTTTTTTATCATCACTTGGGTGCCGCCCTATGGGCTATGAGGATGTTATGTACAAAAGAAAAATAGGGAAATGGAAAAGGGAAAAAGTAATGAAGCCCCGCATCTCCCCCATCCCTGATCGCTACAATCATCGCCCAGCCCACTCCAGCAGCTCCACCAGGGGGTCTCTCCTGCCTTCCTTTGCCTTCGGTGGGTCCTCCACTGTCCCTCGTCCCCCTGGCGACTTCTGTCTCCACACCCTGCACTCGCTCCATAGGTGGAATGTCGTCTCGTCGCTCTCCCCGCACCATCGGCACTCTGGTCCATCGGCCTTCCCTATCTTGTGTCTCCATGCCCTAAGTCCCTTGTTGGCTAGGAGTCCTGCCAGCGTTGTGACTCGCCCGTCTAGCCGCTCCAGTAGTCTGTAACTGAGCCCCCGCCGGTCTCTTTCTTCCGTCCTCCGGGCTTTCGCCTCCATCCTCATTCCGGCTTCAGTCACGGTTTCGTGCTGGTATAGTAGTAGGGCTCCCACCTTGGCCGCCCTGTCCGCTCTCTCATTGCCCTCGATGCCTCTGCGACCCTTGACCCACAGGACTGCCATGTCGTGTCCTCCGCGAGCTACTCTGCCCTCCCACGCCTTCCTCACCCGGTGTGCGTCTCTTCCTGGTGTTGGAAGGACCTTCGCTATACTCTTGAGCCGGCTGATGGCCGCCTTAGAGTCCGTAACCAGCAATATCTCCTCGTACCCTGTCTCGAGGGCATTGGCCATGGCGATGCTGTCTGAGCTTTGGCGGACATCCTGATTCCTGCCTTTGCTACCATGTCATCCCCCTATGGGAGGGAAGTTCCCACTCTCGCTGCCTTGTCAAAGCGACTCACATTTCCCTCACCATGTATTTCAACTCACTCGAACAGGAAGAATGTAACTAATGATATCAATACTCCCACACTGTGTCCTGTGAGCTATGGCAAGAGCCAAAATTCCGCACGAAGAAATATAAGAATATGAGAAGTCTACAGTGCAAAACAACAGCACAAGTGGCTCAACCCACCCTGTGCTCTTTAAAATGTTCCACCCGGTACTCCGCAGTATACGCGATTGGAGCGAGGCCCTGTTAGTCCCACAAGGCGCCCCGGGGCGCCTCCTTCTCTACATCTCTAACCTCTCCAAGCCCAGCAAATATGGGAAGGTCTTGTCCCCTTCAGTAGCCAAAATTGTATTCACAACTTTCATCCATCCATATTTGCGAAACATCGCCATAGCCCTTAGGGCGGCACGCGATTAATGATATATAAAAAAAAAATAAAAAAATCCATATTTGCGCTGTCACTAGACTGCTGAGATATTCAAGTATATAGTAACTAGACGGATCTGTAGCCTCTTTCCAACAAGGGGCTTCAAAAAGATGTATGCAAAGTGATATAACTGTATAATCGATACTATACATATTTTTGAATAAACTCAACTTACAAGAAAAAAAATACTAAAAATGCATATTTGATAAGTGCGGTGAAATAAGTAATACCAATGTTATCAACACGAGAACCCCAGAAGCCTGAACCATACTCAGGATTGGTAATAGACAGATAATTGCAAACAGACGAAGTAAACCCGATATAGCAGTTGATGCAGAACCAAAATCCGACAATGACTACCGGTCTGAAACTCATAATACCTCGATGATAATTCATCTCAACATGTCCAGAAAGAAAAGCACGACAAAAGGAAATATGAAATCTTCATTAAGTGGGCTGGAAAGGAGACACGAAGCTTGTGTTCATTAACTGCATGAATATCTGCTCGACCTATGGTGTGAGCAGAAATGGCAAAAGAAAAATGCTTTGTACGACCTAACTCCAACAAGTAGCAAATACAAGGTTACCGTATCGAAATATATTGAGAACGGAGGGGCAAAATTCCTTGCATTTATTTTTTACACAGCCGACGCCTGCGGCCGCCTTTCAAGCTCCGAATCCGAGTCGCTCCTTGCAAGGGCCTCCTCCCCATTGGCGTCGTGCACACTGACTGTGAAATCCGTTGTCTTATAGATGTTGGTATCGTTGCCTGTGACAATACACTCTTCGCTTCCATTAATGTTGTTTTCCATCGTCAACTCCGATCGGGGCTCAGCTGCCTTGGAATTCTCCATCTCAATGGCGCACGTCGCTTCGTAGTATGCATTTGAGGCGTTGATAGAATAGCGGTCACGGTTTCGGCTGCTCTCCATGGCACCGCCACCGGTGCTTTGCTTTCCAGGTAAGTACGAGTTGTTCACGTTTGAAAGCATACCAAGAGCTTTAGGCCAATACCGGCGGATGATGGCTGTGAATGAGGGTATGCAGGCGCAGAAAACACTGACATCGGCTTCAATAGTAGACCAATTGTAAGGGTCAACGAGATCCCCTGGAGCATCTTGTTATTTGACGTGGCTCACCCTCATGTAGTTGCAGCGAGGGAAAACTTACAGGTAGAGTCGACCGAGTGGCTAACTGAGTGAAGGTAAAACATGCGAACGATGCTAGCAACACAGACACTAGAAGGTGAGGTATTTGTTAGCACCTGTAATATGCAAAATACGAAGATGAAAAACTTACAAGGCACCCAGCCCCAGAATAAAGTAAAGTCCTCTCTTCTGCCTTTTGGGAAGCTGGACTGAGTTGACAATAGGAATGGCCATGAAGTACACAGCAAAATCACTTATAATGTTCAAGACTGCGTGGGCGTAGTAGAACGAATTTCGATGTATACAAGTCCCATTGAGTGAGAGATCCCATGTATATGCAACTGGTGTGCATTGGAAAATGTTAACAAGCAGCGATGCTACACCCATGCCTGTGACGAAAGCGATGATGCCGTAAATTGTATATGTAAACATGGGCTTTGGCTGGAGCCGCAGGTAGAACATGAGGATGGATAACTTGATGAACATCATAGCAGCCGAGTACAACAATGAGCCGGCGTAGAGCACCTGATGCATATGTGAGCTTTAGGACTCAGTGAAATGATGGCAACGAATGAAAGTTGACACAGACCTTGAAAAAGGACATTAACATAGTTTCAGAACCATGAACTTCATCGTTGTGCAGCCCAAAACCATACTTTGTGCCTGTAAAAACATATCGTTAACAATATGTCCCAACATCTGATAGGCATCATTCCACAACCAAAGGAAACTCCGAAATATAAACTCACCCTCAATCCCTGTGATTCCTACACCTAATGCAGAAAGCTAGAAATCCGTATTAGCACAATATCTTCACCAGCCCAGTAAGCGACATACTAACACCTCCAAGGAAGATGAGATCTAGAGAAAATCATTGTTAGCACAATTCATAAGTACAACCCGAGCGTCTGTAAAAAGGAGAGACCTACAATCATCAGCACCAAAACTCCTAATAATATATCCTCTTGAGAACATTCGTAGAATGAGAGCAACAGCTGTCAGTGCACTGAAAGATGCATTAATCTTGATGGTAGTGTCTACCCTGGACTCCGTAACAGCTGGCGGCGGAACATCGCCGGTCGCTGATATCATGGTACATGAAGAGCCTTATTGATGTGCAATTGATTCTGGAGCTGCGATCCACTGTATTCTTCAGATACCGGACAACGTTAATGATTCGTACTAATGGTCATAAAAAAATTGTCGCGCTGTCCAAGTATCCAGGCCTCGGGCTAAAGCATATATATAAGATTCTTCAGAAGTAATGCAACAAAACGCAATACTGCAATGCGAGTTTTCCAACTTCAATGCCTCTGCAAGTTTGCCCTGGTCGGCCGTTAGCTACATACTTATACAAAACTGTACGGACACCATTAAAAAAAAAGGGCCGGCCACTAGTGTGGATGGCGATAAGGTTTAAGATCAGTCGGTAATAAGGCGCTAGGCTTAGGCTAGATCCTAGTCTCTAGTATTTGCAGAAGGCTGAAGTGGTCAATGCGAGCGAGATTGCTCGATTGATCCGTCATGTCCACAGGTGAACTAGTTAGTGGCGGACAGCAGCAACCGTGACTTCCAAGGATAAGATTTATTGCACACTCGCTTTGATTTGCAAGACGAATCTGTTAAAGAATATAAAAAAAAAAAAAAATTGTTAAACAAACCTGTTACGAGAAGGAATCGTGCTTGGCGGCTAACCAACTTTGATACAGGATTAATTCAAGTTTATCCATTTTTTGCATTTCGAAAATATGGTGAGCCCAGCTTCACCTCAATATCAAAACCTTTATTTAAGCGCCACCGAAGGCGAGCTTCGATCTCTACTGGTGAACACCTGTCTGTATGGGCATTTCGGATGACAAGAATACAGTTTTCTTTGTAAAACCTATCTGAGTACCAGAGTGTCACTCTCCAAGTGGGTGCTGCAGTACAGATCCAGCAACTCTGGGAAAATATTCTAACTAGCTGGGGCTCGAGTTTCTTAATTGTTGATTCTTTCTTTTACCCCAGCTGCTTTCGATAGCTATTGGTGAGAAATGAGTAAGGATATCCATATCAGCTTATTTACGTAATTGACACTCAGTATGCTTCACTCCAGTGCCCCATCCTTGTTAATGGGAAGTGGGCTTGAGCACTCTACTTTTGTTATATCACATGTGAGACCCAAGATCACTCCAATGAGCGTACACTGCCTAGCCTCGCCTGACAGGGATCTACTTTACAATCCTAGAACGCCACCACTGACAGGCTACAACATTTCCGAACCTCACCTCATAGAGCCTATGATCCAGAAGGGAAGGGTTTCTTAGACTAGTCCGGAGGTTTTTCCGCGGCCGGCTCCTGGAATTAACCTTTAACGCGATTGGAGCGGTTGGGAGTAGGAAAAGAGGAAGTATGGGACATGTCGCCGTTAGATAAAATATCAATCAAGGGCCAATGTGTCCGTAGTTACAAGTTATGGCTGTGATAACTCATGTTTCACTTGCAAAACATTTCCCAGCTGCATTTCTCCATGCAGCACCTCTCGCTGCTATCTTGCGATTCTGCATTTTATGTATGTATGATAGGCAGCGAAACAGTTGATGCCTGCACAGAACTATAGTCATCATATGGCCACAGTATCGCAAACTGGCGGGACTACAGCACATTACAGCTCAATCTTCTTCCTACACCTGACAGCACTGACATGCGCGATATTGCAGTAGCCCACCTTCTGACTCTGAAGCTCAGCTGCACTTCTAGCCCTCTGTGTCAGTTTCTACTGCACTGTTATCGGTTGGCATCAAGAGCAGTAGCGTGAACCAAACTGGAGATTTCCTATAAGCTGCTAGATATTTTAGTGGTTTCTCATTTATAAAAGCTTTGAGTTATCTTTTCATGGAAATGATACCTAGAAATCTTGTGCAGATCTTTGATAGTGCACAAGCATCAAACACAACTATACTGATCAGCGAGCGAGGCCAGAAAACCAGGCACACCATGGTTAGTGTAGAAGTGATCTCGTTCCCGGGTACAATTGTGCATAGCTAAGATTTTCGCGGATCCACTAGCTGCCTCAACTATGGTACTTGGGCCACATTAAATGCATCGGGAACACCAATACTGCATCACGTGGATTTTAACTGCTGTTTCGGGAGGCAATGGACTACTATTGGCACATACTTTATACTAGTAATCACTTCATATTTCTACATTGGCAATCAGTCAGAACCAAGAGAGCTATTAGTAACAACTAAAGACATAACGGGTATCCGCCTCTGTCTATCCGTTTCGATGGTCTGCGACATTCCCCTCCTATTCTACCAGTGCGCTCTTGCGGGTGTCAGAGTTATCGGATTTCATCACTGAGCTTGGGAGCACCTCCCCAAGAACCCAATCCAAAAGCAGTTCCTCAGCTATGGCAAATCTTTGCCGAAAATTCTACCGCCTTCGCATATTTGCCTGTTAGCTCCAAGCCTCTGCAGCTGCCAATCTGTGCTAACTTCATCTACAAAGTATGTTTAAATTAGAGCAGCGATATCCTGCATGCTATCCCTTTAGCTACCGAGACATGCATCTGAGGCGCCCCCTGTCACTCTGGGTTACTTGAGGTGTGCTGAGACCACATGACAAAGGTATTCTTGCCAATTGACAGGGGGGCACCTTGGCTCGCTAGCGCAAGGAATAAATTCTAGCTGACGCATCAAGGCGGTACTGTACTTGCAACTGTAAATTCCAGTCAATTGGTACGCTAAGGTTTAATGGAAATCAGCATTCACCCAGTTTTCTTGGCCATAATTACTAGCATTTGCATACCTACGTGCCTAGCAGAAAATCATCCTTAGTATGGTTTCTCCTATGCAGCATAAGCCAAGCGCACCCTCCTTGCAAAAACAGAAAAATCGAAACAAAAATGCTCGATGTTAGATTCTGAAAAAAGATTCAGACTCTCCAATGTCCATTCATGCGGTCTACTAATTTTTCTGTAATTTTGTTGCTAACTTATTGATTTTTTTTGTGATTTTTTTCATGATACTGAGAAATAGTGCAGTGGAGGTGCGCTCGGCTGCATGTCTTGCAACTCCAAGGGAGACTTGGTAAGAGCTTTCCCTTATGCTGCATAGTAAAACCATACTAGGAAGACTTTCTGCTTGGCACTGTATGATTCAGGATTCCCCTTTGCCCAAACTAGCTTGGGTATTTCTTGAAGATGTTGCATGCATTTAGTGCTAAGATCAACAAGAATCACTGGTTTTCATCCTGATCATGGTCTGCATCTCCAGCAAGCTTATTCCTGGACTTACTTTGCGTTGTGGCGTAGCTTAAGAATGGGGCGTAGGAAGGTTGGTTCCTTAAATATTAACATTATTTCCCTTTGGGATGTTAGAGCTGTAGGAGTTCCCAAACTCTACTGTAATCGCAATTGCTGCAGACGGTATCACTGTCCTTCGCAAGACCCACTCAATTCTCCACAAGAGTCGACACGAGACTGCTCTATGGGTATTAGAATATGAACACACCAGTCCACCGAAGCATCATGTTACTGACTATATGAGCGCACAACTGAAATTCAGCGAAAATCTAGCTAGCTGAAATTAGTATAATTTAGAAGCCGTGATCCTTGCTGAACGTTCCAGAGCTGGAGATTTTAATCCGGCAGAGTTTCTCACAGGTCTAATGTTCACCGGAATAATTATTCACCGATGTTGTTTCACATCTCGAGGATTGGGCAACAGCGCTCGCAATTGTATGGTTGGAAAGTGCATATAAAACTTTGGAATCAGGTTTTACGAGTCATCCTGACGCTAAAGTGTGAAGTTAGACGTCTCAGAATACGCTAGTCTCAGGACGATACACCTAAGCAGCTAGTAAGTCTGTATGAGCAAGACTTGTTTTGTAGAGTCGAAGTAACTGGACAGTATACTATTAAGTTTGGATTTTTCTAGGCTTACAAAAGAACGGAATAAAGCTTTTTTTTGTTTAATTTTGAGAAGAGAAGCAACAGGACTATATTCGCTGATCATGAGTTAAAATAATGGTCCTGGGTACCTTTTTTTTTTTTTTTTTTTTTGTCACGTGACCCCGCATGCAGCTGTTCGCCATGGCAGGGCGGTCCTGGGTATTGACTTACGCTTAGAGTAGGTGTAGCTAAATTAGAAAAAGCATGCTCAACAAGATCAGACATCATAAAGTGGAAGGACCACATTAATCAAGTGGCATGTAAGTCATAACTCCCTCACCTGACAAAAGAATGCAGGAGACATACCTCGTCCTGCCTTCTCCAGTAGCATTTTGCAGATCGCAGGTTTGCCACTCCGCCTGGGACATGGTTTCCATTCACTTGCGTCTACGAACCATGAAAAATCGCCATAGGCCTCAGGGCGGCACGCGATCAATGATATATAAGAAAAAAAAAAGAACCATGAAAAACTTTAGCGAAACATGCACAACCATAACCGTCGTCCTAGTCTTTAGAACCTGGCGACGCCGAAGTTGAGCCCCAGGGAATTTCGAGCCTCACTGCATTTCGCGTATGAATTCAACGCGGCAGTAAAGAGCTCTTTGCATAAGGGATTACCACAGTAATATTTTGTTTTTACTATGTGGTTTCAATGGTCGGCGACCATGAGGGAGCTAGGTATGTACGGGTAGAAGAAATTGAAGAAGAAAGGATCGGCAGTACCTCTACCATCCATTCGGAGAAACAAAAGGAAAGAATAATGGATCCATGGTTCACCACAAACTCATGTGTCTAGACACTGCTAGAAAGCATGAACATCTTCAGATGTTTCCAGAGCATGATCTTTGGGAGTTGCTTCTATGGTCTTCTACCCACACAACCCAAAGGAATTCGGCTGCTAGGAGAATCAATTGAAAATTTGACTAGAGAAAATGGTCAGGATCAGAACCCCTCAGATTGCTATGAGCATAGACAATTTTCCTTGGGAGCAGCAAAATCGTCGTCAGGCCATGTTATTGAACCTAACGTAGCAACTCAAATAACTCTATCTCCGTAGTTAGTGGTTTTAATCTGGTCTTGACATACTTAGAAATAGCATCAAAATTACGGGCTCATATGTTAGTACCTGCTTGCGTCCTCTTCCCTATGGCGGCAGAGGAGGTCGCTACCTCAAGAAATGATATGTGCAGATCAAAGAAATGATCCCTCCTCATATTCTGGGTCCTAACCCGCCTTTCTCTCCCGTTGGCCACATCTTTCTAGCAGGTATCCGGCTTCCCCACATTATCTGCCTTCTAAGCTCTAACTCTCTGATGTTGTACCTCCAAGCTCCCAAGCAATTTCCTTCCAGTATTTCGCTCAGTGATCTAACCGCTCCGGCTAACCTCGTCGGGGCTCAATCTCGAAAGCTTGGCCATCTTCTCTCCCTCTTCCTCTCCCTCCTTGTCTCCGTCTTTCTATCCTTCCCGCCCTCTAACTCCGTTGTGTATTCCTCCTCATAAGGCATACATGCTGGCTGTATAATAGCTTTCTTATTCCCTCCTATACCATGTAACCTTGAACCAGTACAGTATACTCCTGTTGTCGGAAATACTGCCAGGTGGAGAGTGAATTTTATAGATAAAGATCTATGCATGCAGGGCTAAGTACAGGATGATGTCAGAAGCTCCCATGGAGGTATATATCAGGGATGAGAGGAAGGTTACTGGATCCAATGGGTACGCCAGTAATGGTCTTTGCGAGGGAGCTCAAGAGGGCAGGGGGGCATCATGGGGAACAGTGTTTTTTGCTGTCAAGTAACGTGCTCGCTCGCCCTTCTTTGAATCTACAAATTGCCAATTTTCATCGCTTTCTTGAGGATAATGGTGAATGGATTGGATTTCTCATAGTGTTTTCTTATCGAAAAGCGCCCAAGATTGGGATAGCTTGTTGCTAGTACAAGAAAGTATGTACTCGAGTACATGACTAAGGAAAGAAGGCAAAAAGTGATTCTGGTATTTATATTCGTACTGACCTGATACCGAGTCTATTCTTACAGCGGGAGCAGCATCTCTCTGCATTGTGCAACGGAGGTGGTAAGCGCAGAGAGCTACTGTTCGTCAGGCAGAAAATGACTAGTTCCGCTGCCGGTGGCAACTGTGACGCTCACTGCTGTCTGTCGTACGTCGCATATAAGCACTGTTAGCAGCTACACCTTGTCAGCCCAAGTGCAGGGATGATCCTGTGTCACCTAGGTCACAGATCGTCAGTTTACCTGGGTGAAACTATCACTGGGAAACGCTGAGATAGGTCGGTGCTTTATGCTGCTGCATTGTCACAGACCGAGGAAATATCCTTCCCAAGGTAGGGGTTGCGGTAACGGAATATTCCTGATCTTCACCGAAGATAACTCCGAGCTCCAACTAAATCATCGTGCCACAGTTGGTAGCCTGCTTTTTGTGCGGTAATATCGCGGCCTGGGCTATAATTCTGAATTAAGTTGCATCGTTGGTAGCCTGAAAGTCTTATTTTCGTCGACAGAATAAATTTCTATCGAAGTATTTCGGAGAATGCAAGGTGTGTATCACCATTCTTGGCGGAAAGCATTGTCTACTGGGCCACCAAAACCTGGGATTTTGTCATAATTGAAAACACTGCAAGAATTCCACGGAATCACCAAGGACTTGGAGCCAGTCAGATCCTCGATGAGCTATTTCCTGGGTGCATTATTTATTGCAGTGACCCGTAAAAAGTCTTGGGGACTAGACAGCAATGGGATAAGTATGTCCTGCAATATGCAGATCGAGTTGCATTTATCGTAGGCTCACATCGTGAAAGAGATCTCATCGGACTAACAAATACAGACTTAATCTGCATATTGCATGATAAACTTACCCCAGTATTGCTTCTCCCCAAGACCCTTTACAGGTCACTGTATCTATGCGTCCATTTCGCCAAAACCCTGGAGAAAAAACCCACGTTAAAATTCACGAGTTCAGGCAAATCTCTGTAGGGAATACCCTTGGTTTTGTCGGAATAATGTAAAGTGGTCCCTCTGGTAATAAAGGAGAAAATCAGGCCCTAACCTTTTTTTGCTATCTGTTGCTCTAGGTGAGAACGGCGCGCGATCACAATGATCACCGTCACAAACATCGTTGCCACCCACAACCGCAGCTCGGAACCTCCTACGGGAAAACTTCAGAGAAACCAATATTTTTGTTGACAGAGAAATTTTCATTTAAGAATCTAGTGAATAAAAGGATGAGTATCACCATTTTTCGTATAAAGGGTCTAGCTTTGCCTGCTAGCTGCGAGCAGGCGGTTGCGAAACAAAGTCTGAAAGATGTGGCATGTGGGTGGAGTATAACTTTACTGGCTGAGCTGCCATGTATGTCCAAAGATTGCTGCTCTATTTAATAGCCAGATCGTATGATCCATTTTGTATATTACCCTAGCTGGATCAGCTTCCACCAACTACGGACTAAATCCTGTGTTGTCCCTCTTACAGTACATCTGTGTCTAGGCCTATAATCTTGTACAATATGCTGAGTCCGCTTGTGATAATCTTTTGAGAGCCTCAAACTTGCAGACCCTTCATTTCTCCACATATGGGCGCATGCTCAAATTGCAAAGGACCCTCTCCTATGCAATTTCCCTGCGCTAGGATAGGACAAAGAGCTTTTTATTTTTATTATTTCTTTTTATATCTCAACTCGCATGCCGCCCTGTGGGCTATGGCGAGGTTAAGTACATAGGAATAAATGAAGAAATAAGTGAACATCAATAATCTCGGCTCCCCTCATGGGAAAATGGATCGCTGCAAGCGGGGTAATGTGATAAAAAAACAAAAACAAAAAAAAAACAAAAAAAAAAAAAAAACATGGGAAAATGTCCCCCCCATATAGCGATTCAAGTGTACTCGTCATGACCCCGCCCATGTCAATAGCTTTTTATAAGACCTGTAGAGCTCGTGTCACAGGAGGCACCACAGGACGATGACATGGTGTTGGGGTCTACCGGTAATAGGAGAGTATTTATTAGAACAACAAGAAAGCTCTAGGGAACTTACCAGATGTGCCTCATGTTTCTCTCTTGCCTCAAGCAAAATCTGTAAGTGATGTCTCTACAGCTAGAGATATTCGGAATCCTCCGCCTTCCCTAGTTTGTCATTAAGTACTTCAAATGTTAAAAGACAGAGATTGCGCTTGCACCCAACCATTCTAATTGGCTGTTGTATTGCCGCAAAGGTTATGGGCATGTTGCAAGCGCCAAGCAGGAAACACCTGTATCGCTGCTTGTGAGGATGTCAGTTCGGAATGAGTGGAGCATGATTCACCACTGGCAATGATCTTAATTATCTCGGAATTTGTACCAAAGAATATGGTTTTGAGTAAAGACATAGGCTCATTATCTGAAGGCACTGATTTTAATTCCGCAGCAATTGTATTGAGTGATTGCTAGGTGCCCTAGAAACACGACTAAATCCGAGGATCTACCGACTTCAGAAAGCATACGTTTACAAAGTTAAATCCGCAAGAGATTTCCTATCACCTGAGGAAAACTCTGAGGGTGATCATCAATATGCATCCTCGCAGACCGAGGAATATCCTCATGAAAATAGGGAGTCTCGTAACAGTGAATATGCCTGTGTCCCGCCCTGCCATGGCGAATAGCTGCATGCAGGGTCATGTGATTAAAAAAAAAAAAAAAAAAAGCCTGTGTCCCGCCTGGTAACTCCAACCAACTGTAACCCGTATTCTCCTTCCTATCAAGTTCAGTGATATCACAGTCTGATTTCATAAGGCAGTACCATCATCACACAATATACACCCTCCATCCATACTCATCAACATGAAGAGTGGCGCCCACCACCCACCACCACTCCGCCCGCAGGAGTGCTTTCATGCACTCTCGCAAGAAAGTCCCAGAAATGTCATACCTTTTGTTGAGAGAATAAATTTCGGTTATGGCTATTAGTAGAGCCAGACGTAATGACTTGATTTCAATTTTGTATTACATTGCTTGTTATCTGTGGCTCGTCCGTCAATACATACTCAAGCAGGTTCTCTTGGCCGACACATCTGAGTACGATGGCCGGCTGCAGCAATCTTGATGCCGATTACAGTCTACTTGCAGCATGTGATACATAGAAGTATACAGCCATCCCCCTGGGCTTCGCCACAGTTACTCGACGTCCGCAGAAACTTGCTCTGCGTATCGGACTTTTTTTTTTTTTTTTTTTTTTTTTTTTTAAATATCACGTAACCCCGGTTGCAGCTGTTCGCCATGGCAGACCCTGCGTATCGGATCGCATCGTGTACGTACATCATTGCATGTCATTGTTATCTCGACCAACTACTGAAGATTTGGATAATTCACCTTTTCACGCAAAATACAATCAGGTATGAACGTTTCTCAGAACGCATATCTATATCAGTTCCCCGTTATGATGAATAAATCAAGAAAATCAGAACCAGAAGTAGATCAATCAGTGCAACTTCGACAGTAGATTCATAGAAATCTTTACGAAAAAAAGCAACAGAAAGATAAACTTCATACGACTAAAGCAATATTGCAAATAACAAAACCTTGTTCCTAGTCTTGATAAGAAATACCCCGAGGTTTTCAAACGGTGCAAGACATCCCTCTCTACCTTTTCTTCGGCTCAAGGAATTCGCAGCGGGGATAGTAAATGTGGAACAGTGGTATGACTGTTTACCCTGTTGGAGGAATAGCCGCCTCTATAAAAATGCAAAGTATAGCACTAAATCCTCATCTATTCCATTTAGACTATTGAAGAGAGTGAATAGAGATGAAGTCGCGGCTGGATTCTCCAGGACTTGATGCAGGGATGTCTACAGGGGACTGTACCGTGTCTGCAGGGAACTGTACGGTGTCTACAGAGGACTGCACAGGTCTGCAAATAGCATTCCAGGCTTATGCATATGCGTGAGAGGCGAGGTGTGTTATTCAATTTATCAAGCTACCTACATTCATTACAGACATATATCGAGAGAGTGCGAGGCGTGGAAGAAGAGACTACCGGGAGAAGAGACGGGGCTGAAGATGCCAATAGGAGTGGAGAAAGGGAAGGGGAAGGAAGAGGGGGAGAAGAAGGGGATGAAAGAGGGGGAGAAGAAGGGGATGACACTGGCCGAGGTGCTGGACTGGGCAGCGAGTTAACTGATTTCTATCCGATGTTTCCTTTACACTCTTTCCTTATCTATCATCTGCGATTTACACATTCTGTACCTAACACCTCGCCGTGGCCTGATAGGCGGTATGCGAGTAATAAAATAAAAAAAAAAAAAAAAAAAATACCTACATGCAAAGAAGTTTTCAGAGGTTAATATGGAGCCATTGAGGGCACATGTCGGGTCCGCACCAGAATTACATCTTGCGTTTCCTGTGCTAACTCATTGACCATGATCTCATTCTGCTGGGCCTGCTGATTTGCCTGACGTTCTGCAAGTTCCACGCCAGTCAATGCCCGCTGAATTCCTGTCGGGCCTTTTGTTTTTTTCCACGTTAAAGAAGGTTCAGCAACAGCAGGTGTGAACTCTTGAGGAAGATCGGGCTGCCGCTCCCGGAGAAACTACAGACAAACCTGTCGTATTGGACACCTGTCATACTGGATGACCTGTCGTATTGCATAAACCGGCCCAAATTTGGGCCGGTGGAATTATTGGATATTTTCATTTATTGGATGGATAGCGATTTTGCCGGCCCGTTTTCCCGATTTACTAGTAACTACACCTGTCATATTGGATAGCGCCCATACTAGCAAGGATCATAATCCTTAGTGACTACATTTTCATTCCGTACACTAAAAGCTCACAACGCAAAACACTATATGAAAGCTACTTCACTTTATGGAGACTTATCCAATAGCTGAAAGTCGTCAATATACAACTCCTTCCAGTGCCATAAAAGTTTGCAAGTTTCTGCCCAATATTCTAGATACCATGAACTATATGGTATCTGCATGGTGTGATGACAGCTCAATAGCATCCACTGTTTTGCACGGGTACCGGTATCTAGAGCTGGCGGAACGAAGTCTCAAGGGCGGCCTCAATGGTCAAATATCAAGGAAAGGGTCTTTCAATTGTCTTGTCTGTGCGTGTCCATATCTGTCCTCCATACAGTCCTATCTACATACATTGTGTAGACCACCTTCACCTTCCAACTGAGCCTATACATCCACATCTCGCTTCTTCAATGTAATTTTCTTCCTCATCCTACGAATGTGGCCTTACTGATTACTGATGAATACCGCTCCGGCCCGCGTTTGGCCTTATTCTTTCCATCGGTACTGTGGTTACACATGCTATACAGTATACATCCTTTCTTTTGAACACCGATTCTACCACTTGGCTGCGACGCCGCAACCGAGGGGTGCCCCGCATCGAAAATTACATCAACGTGAAGCTTGGGACCGCCCGAGCAAGTATTTCGGCCTGTTCTACGGAATTGAGCCACAGCGTTTGGCAGAGGTGGGAGAGCAGTGGAAGTGATCGGAATCCATTGTTCTACCCCTTCTTTACACCAAGTATATTAAAGCAGCACAGGGGACGCTGCTACAAAGAAATACAACACGCCGTTTGCAACCGAGAGCCGCACTAATGGGGAGCACCAAACAACACGCCGCCTTAACGACTAGAGGCCAACATTGACTACGGGAGCTTGGCAGCAGAAGAATTATGGGGCAAGATAAAGGAAAAGAAAAGAAAGAGGTAGGCAGATTAATACCCAGAATGGAAAGCGAAGAGAATGTGGGGCTGTTCTGCCCAGTAAAGGAGTAGGAAAAGAGGTTTACAGTGATTACTAGAGGCAGGCAATTCGATGTGGAGGGGGCCATAGAGTGGTACCAATTCATAGGATACCAGACTGCAAAGGTGGAGGATGCCCTCCAGCAGGCTACAAGGAATGCAGCAGCCCTCTTGAGTGTAAAGGGGACAGTAGAAGTGCATGAGGTGTGGAGCCAAGCAGAGGTTGGCCAACAGTTTGTATTTTTTTTTTTTTTTTTTTTTTTTTTTATATCAGTACTAGCGTGCCGCCCTGTGGGCTATGGCGAGGTTATATACATGTTAAGAGATAGGCAAATGATGGAGGAGACTATTAAGTGGTAGGAAACTAGTGGAAGAAACTAGAGAGTATGAAAAATCCGTCCTCCCGAGAAAAATAACTGTCCCTTCTCTCGTCATGTCCTCATCCTTCGACCCATTCCAATAATTCCTTCAGGGGGTCTTTGTCCTTACTCTTCGGTGGCTTTATTAGTTCCATCATTCCTCCAGGCTACCGCCGTTTCCAGACCCTACACCAGGTGAGTATGTGCGTGGTGGTCTCTTCTTCCTCCCCGCACCACCGGCACTCCGGGCTGTCTGCTTTCCCGATTTCGAGCTGCCACTTTCTTAGCGAGTTTCCACCTAGTAGGCCTGCCAGAGTTGAGACCCAACGTCCAAGTCTGGTCAGTGGCCTGTAGCTTAGTTCCAGTCTGTTTCTCTCCGTGGCCCTGTGTGACCTCGAGTATTGTCGTATTCCTGCTTCCGTGACGACTTCACTTTGGTAGGGGAGGTGTGCTCCGAAACAGTTTGTAGCACATACAGCGAGTGAAGCGGTATGAGCTGCATGGGCAATATTATCAGGGAGGGCATTGCGATACAGGAGGGAGAGGCTGAGTAAGGAAATGAGGTGAGGAGAGTTATCAGAGAAGATAACATTAAGGATGTCATCTACATAGGTGGTAGGGTGACCCAAATAATCTAGACCCCACACTACAGAAAGGGCGGTCTCGATCAGCAGGAAACTGGAAGCAGTGAGCAGATGGAGGTAGATTTTAAGACCCACACTACAGCAGATGGTACCAGGAAACAGAAATGTGATAGTGAGCTGGCTGTTTTTTTTTTTTTTTTTTTTTTTTTTTTTTTTAACATCACGTAACCCCGCTTGCAGCGCCAAGCCATGGCAGGGTCCTTGGGCAAGCCCTCAAAGCGGCTTAACAAAGAAATTTCTATCTACTTCTAAAAGCTGATTCTAGAAACTTTCGGACGGCTCTTCCGGTTTCTGCATCAGGGAGGCTCCCCTATATATCTCCCCCTCTCCCCTCTCCCCTCTTCTCTACACCTTCGCATCCCGGCAGGCAAACTTCCCCGACGGCAAATCGCGCGCTTCTAAAACTCCACCTCTCCCCCCTCCCCATACCTCGCCATAGCCCATAGGGCGGCACGCGAGTAATGAAATAAAAAAAAAAAAAAAAAAAATCCCCCCTCCCCTCTCCTCCACACCTTCACAGTTTCCTCCACACCTTCGCAACCCGCAAACGATTTCCCGACCCGGGTCGGTAAATCGCTAGTGAGCTGGCTGGAGATCAGCTAGTGAGAGAGACTCTTGAATTGAAGGACAGCAGCGAAGTAGAAGAAGTAGAGGAAGTAGAGGAAACAGGAAGTAGAAGTAGAGGAACCTGAGGAGCTGGAAGGAGCAGATGCGGTCCAAGTTCTACAATTGCTGCATGACCTGAAGATTCTCAAGGAAGCATGGGAAAAGCACAAGCGAGCAGGGGCAGTACGAAGGGCATCAAGTATTGGTAATGCTGCAGCCCGCTTAGGTGATATTATTGAGAATTGGAAAGGAGCTGATGGCAAAGGGTGGAGGGAAGTAGAGGACTTCTTGAGAACCGAAAACCAGCCTGAAGACAAAGTTAAGGCACTACGGGAGTACGAAAAGTGGTGGAAGAAGGAAAAGGAAAACTAGTGGGCAAGAGAGGCAAGTGCAATCAATCAAAGGCTGAGAAGGCTTTTTTTTTTTTTTTTTTTAATTTCACGTGACCCCGCTTGTAGCTGTTCGCCATGGCAGGGCAGCTGAGAAGGCTTGAAGAGAGTCTTACAAGCATAGTTGTCAAGCTAGGAGTTGTCTCCATTGAGGAAAAAGATGCAGCAAAATGAAAGGAGGAGAAAGTCAAAAAGAGGAACCGTGAAGTTGAGGCAAGAAGAGAGGCTGAGAAGGCTTTGGCAAAAGTGAAAGCTCTAGAAGAAAAGGATCAGGCCCCACGAAAGAAGTCAGAAAAGGATGCCCAAGAGGCAGTGGATCGAGAAAGACAAAGATTGGATATAGTACAGGCTGCGAGAATTGCAGCTAATGAAGTGGATATGGAACTCAAGAGAAAAGAGCTCGCAGTCTATGATATAAAGAAGAAAGTGGCACAGCTGCAGAGATAAAGAAAGCAGAAGAGGAGGCACAGAAAGCTGCTACAAAGGCTTCAGAGGCCAGAGTGGCAGCAAAATATGCAGAAACAGGTACAACTAGAGCTGAGGGTAATTTCTGGCAGGTAGTTAGTACCACTAAGATGCGCAAGTAGGTGATAATTTCACTACATGAGGAGGTATCAGTAGGTACAACAGAGGAAGCAAAACAGAAACGGTTAGAGGCAGCAAATACAGCTCCCCAGGCATCAGAATGAGAAGAGAAGAGAAGGCGCTTCCGAGTAGTAGGTATCAAGAAGAATGTCATGGTTTTGAGGTATGAGAGGAGATGGTGTATCATTGAAGCACCATGGGGGATGGAAGAAGCAGAAGTGGTGAGGATACTACAGTATCAGCTGGAGGCTATGTTTGGAAGGAACCTACTAAATCTTTGGGCTGAGCAATTAGGGACAGTTCCCCTAATCATAAAGGGAGTTCCTGTAGAGGAGCTCTCTAATAGAAGGTAGCTGCATGAGGCCCTCGTAGCAGAGAACACTACCATTGGCATTTTCGGAGTGAGATGGCCGGAGAGAGTTGGACCGGATGCATGGGCAAACAATGAGAACTACAGTGGTCAAGTTTGAGGTAACCAGTGTACATTTTTTTTTTTTTTTTTTTTTTTTTTTTTAAATCACGTAACCCCGCTTGCAGCGCCAAGCCATGGCAGGGTCCTTGGGCAAGCCCTCAAAGCGCGGAGATAGGCTTAACAAAGAAACTTCTATATACACATCCCCGTTCCACCCCCTTCTAAATCCTGATTCCAGAAACTTCCTGACGGTTCTTCTGGTTTCTGCATCAGGGAAGCCTCCCTATATCTCTCCACCTCTCCCCCCTCCGCTCTCCTCCACACCTTCGCAGCCCGGAACGAAAATTTTTCCCGACCCGGGTCGGTAAATCGCGCGGCGCGCTTCTAAAACCTGATCCCGGAAAAGAACCTTTCCAACTCATCCCACTCCTCCCCATTCTCCGCCGCCCTTTTCCAGTTCTTCTCCATGTCCACCCATTCTCTAAAGACTTCTGGACGAAACCTCTGCTGGCTGCACTGGAAGACTAGGTGCTCTCCCGTCTGGACCTCCCCACAGCTGCACTCCTCCGTTTCTGCTGCTCCTATCCTCTTCAACCATGCCCTGCACCTCCCTCTTTCCAGGTGCATGGCCGTGAAGTTGGACACCGCCACCCTGCTCGATTCCATGAACTTCCCTCCTCCGAACCACTCTATTTCTCTCCTCTCCTTCCTCCACGCCTTTATCCTCTGGCGTACCCCGCCCCCGGCGGCCACCTCTCTCCCCCTCTGCGCCGTCCCCCTCTTCGCCCACTCATCCGCCTTCTCATTGCCCGCAATCCCGATATGAGCCTTGACCCACATCAGTTTCGCATCCCCCCCCTTCCTTTTCCTCCTCACCACCGCACTCACCACTTTCCTTATGTCCTCCGCCTTTCCCTTTCCCTCTCTGCCTGCCTTCTGAATCGCCATGACGGCAGCCTCCGAATCAAAGCAGATCAGTACTGGGCCGTCCTCTCCCACACTCTCCAAGGCCCTTCTCACCCCCCTCACCTCCCCATCAAACACCCTCGCCGTTCTCCCCACCACCTCTGCTACCACCGCCGACCTACCCCAGACTCCTGCCCCCACCTTTCTATCCTCGATCTTGCTGCCATCTGAGAAGAGAATCGCTCTCTCTCTTCCGGCCTCCTCCACCGAAGTAGAGAGACTGGCCAAGGAAGTAGTCTGGAAGGACAGGGAATTTGGATATCAAAGCGAAGACCTAGAGTAGTTATGTGGAGATCATGCAGTAGTCTGGGGGACTTGGTGCAGCAGCCAAGGCAAAACCGAAATAATAAGAGGAGTGGATTGGGGTAAGGCAGAGGATTTGATCCAAAAAATCACGCAAAAGAAGGCCTCAGAACAATGGAAGTGGTACCGAAGCCTCGAAGGAGAGAGCGGGGGCGACGGCGCGTGGGGGCCATGTATGTAGAGAGTTAGTTTAGCCTGTCTCCGGGCTATGAGGGCTTGCCCAGGGACCCTGCCATGGCTTAGTGCTACAAGCGGGGTTATGTGATTTAAAAAAAAAAAAAAAAAAAAAAAAAAAAGGTTCATTTTTCGCCTCGGTCTTCACAGCGTCACCGGCAGCGAGCTCCCCGTCCTTGTTAAGGCGCCATGGGGGATGTTGTCTATATACAACATTGTAGAGATGCACGTGGTGGCTTTCACGGTTCTTCTTCCTTTGGTTGGACTCCTGGTTGTATTTGAAAGTCTGCGTAGTCCCAGTCAGTATCAAACCTCCCCTGTTCAACTATCAGAGAAAGTATACTCACATTCATGAGTACTATAGTATATATGTGTGTATAAATACTCAATTACTCAACATAATGCATAGGAGTACTTACTTATATGAGACCATGGAGGCTCGAAGACATCGCTTAATCATTCAGCGGTAAGGGTAAGAAGTTGTTCCTGTCCGGTCCGAGATTGATGCACCATTTGACATGTTACGACGCTCAACCCCATATTGATGGTCTGTTTGTGTTCCCCAAGCAGTAATCGCAGCTTCTTGAGGTCTGATGTGCATACTATCCATTTGATGTGGCAGCGCTTGCGAAGGCCGCCATTGCCTTTTCCGGGGATACGGATCTTCCCGAGTATTTTCTCAATTTTGCCCAGAATAGTGATGCAGGAGGAGATATTTGGAGAAAAGTCTGCAATCATGGCATGCGGGAGTAGGGCATGCGGGTCTGAGGTGCAATTTTCCAGAAGTTGAAGGATTGCCCTGAAAGAGTCGATATCGGAGGAGAGGGAGTTAAGTTCCGTACTGACAATCCCATAGTTGGTTTTGAGCTAGTCAAGGAACCTCCAAATCCGGACCGTGATTGCGAGTAGGCCGATAATGCTAGATGCTATGCTGAGCGGTTCCGACATAATGAACAGTCCGCTACAAACTGGGTGCGAATGACTGATAACTTTTGAGTTTTGTTGTGAATAATAAAACGAACGTAGGATTATGGCTCCAGTGACTGGTATCTCTGGTGAGTGATGACGTGCGGGTGCTGAGCTGTGGTGATTATGATAGTCCCTCTGTAGAAAAATATATAGGTGAGTAGAGTAAGACTTAAAATAGGACTTAATTTTCTTAATTATCTATCTATACAAAACGGTACTTCCAGACTCATATAAATACACGAAGTTGCAAAAAGACAATAAACCACTATAGCTCAGGAATGAGGGGTGCCCTTGAAGCAGTTGATGGCAGTGAAAAAGTGCTACTACTCGCAGACTCTCAGGCAGCTATCAGTGCAGTCCAGAAAGCAGGAAAAACTGGCAAGGCAAGGACTGCAGATCTAGCACGGGTGATAGAGCTGATTGCAGAGAGGCAGCAAAGGTTAAGGGAGGCGGATGCAGTGAAGCTGGCATGGGTCAAGGCCCACGTAGGGATAGAAGGCAATGAGAAGGCAGATGAGTTGGCCAAAGAGGGGGCCAAGTGCATGAGGTATGATGGGCAGGCCACTGAGGGTGGGCTGCGTCAAGAGTTAGTTCGAAAAAGAAAAGAGGAGAGGGAGCGTGCAGGGTTTGGGAAGGGCAAATTCGCAAAGTGGGGCAGGAGAGCACTCACAAATTACACATGGCTGCGGACTGGAAAAGGCGGAGCTATGTGGAGGAGGATGGTCAGTGGCGAGGAGGTACAATGTACATGTGGTGAGGCATGGAGTGCTGAGCATGTGGTGTTCAGGTGCACCGAACTGGAGCGACCCCAGAGGAAGGACAAAGATGGGGCGCATGTCACCTGGCAGTCCTGGGAGGACCTAGAGGAGAAAGGGTGGAAGCAAGAAGGTGTGGAGGGCGACCCGGTCGAGTACTGGTTTGCCTGCCTCCATCTGGGGTAGCCGGGGACGGAGGGCACTGGGTGCTCAAGGTGTGTATGTAGATTCCGTAGTTAGTTGTTCCAAACCTGGCCCGGGTATATGGGTCCCTGCCATAGGCTGGTAGCCTGTATGCGGGGTTACGTGAAAAAAAAAAAAAAAAAAAAAAAAAAGGTACTGTGGTTCCCACACAATGGAACAATTCCGTGTCAGCAGCTACCATTACAAATTGCTTCCACGAGGCAAATATTCGGCATACAGGACCATCTCTTCTCATATTCGAGTACCCTCTGGAAGATGTTTCTGAGATTCTCGATACTATTAAGGTTGATATTACACGCATACAAAATAGCATTAGAACTGAGGATTCTGGTGTTCTCAATATTGAGGTGGAAGAATTTGTGGATCCAGCTGAAGAGGTTATAGCTGATACCGAAGAAGTGACATTGGACCATTTGATTGATACTTATCACCTAGAACTGGCAGAGTCAGAAGATGCGTACAATTGATGAGGATCAGCTTGAGGAAGACAAATTCGAGGAACCAGAACCAGTCTCACTTTCAGAAGCAAGTAACGCGTTGACAACAATCAAGTACTTTTTTCAGCAAAATCCAGCAACAGGAACTACTGCACAGGAGGACGAACAAGCAGCACTTGCACTGCAGCAGTATATGATGTTGTTGAGCTTGAAGCGCCCTTGGAAACAGGCCTCTATTACATCTTTTTTACTCCTGTGTAGTTTCTTTTTTCAAGTACGCATCTATTATAGCTATTACCTAAAAAATTGACCTGTCCACTCCAACCTGTCATACTGGATAACCTGTCATATTGCATAAGATTTGCCGGCCCGAGCCTTATCCAATATGACAGGCTATGACAGGTTTGTCTGTGCGTCTGAGCTGCGTTGCCATTCACTGATGTAATTGCGCATAACGTACTGAGTCTTCAGAGGACAGAGTTTGCTGAAATGCTTGTTCATGTCCAAGCAGCCTTAAGAGGAGACCACGGCCTCCATTAACTGCTGGGTCATACAATGGTAGTGTGGTGCCAGTGCCGGTGTGCGCCCGGGTGCTAGGCCAGAGTGCCAATGCGGGGGGCAGTGCTAGTGCGGGCTCTTGTGCTGAAGCAGGCGCCGGTGCTAGTACGGGGCTGGTGTCGCTTCTCGGGAACTTTCATCTTGAGTAAGATCGATAAATTCCCTACCATAGGCTGGGAGCATGTATGCGGGGTTACGTGACCAAAAAAAGATCGATAAATACCTGAACGAAGAAGCAGATATTCCTATTGGTTTTATAAGCCACATAAATACACCTTGAGTTTGGCATGCGATCTGAAGACTTGTGAAGTCCCCTGTAGCCACGGTACAGTTCCCTGCAGACACGATATAGTCCCTGTAGACACCCTTGCATCCGGGAGTCTGGCCTGCCCGCCGAGGTCCCGTGAATATCTGAGGGCAATGAGACCGCAGATGAGAGGGCCAAAGAGGGGGCCAGCTGCATGAGGTACGACGGGCAGGCTACTGAGGGCGGTCTGCGCCAGGAGTTAGTTCGAAAGAGAAAGGAGTAGAGGGAGCGAGTTGGGTTCGGGAAGGGCAGGTTTGTGAAGTGGTGCAGGAGGGCCTTCACCAACTACACCTGGCTGCGGACTGGAAAAGGCGGAGCCATGTGGAGGAGGAAAATCAGTAGAGAGGAGGCGCGGTGCTCTTGTGGAGCAGCTTGGAGTGCCGAACATGTGGTGTTCGAGTGTGGCGAGCTGGGGCGGCCCAAGAGAAAGAAGGAGAGTGGTGAGATGGTCACCTGGCAGTGCTGGGAGGACTTAGAGGAGAAAGGGTGGAAGCAGGAGGGGGTAGAGGGCAACCCAGTCGAGGTATGGTTCGCCAGCCTCGATCTGGGCTAGCTGAAGGGCCGGAGGGTACGTTGTGTACCCCCTCGCCATAGCCCATAGGGCGGCATGCGAGTATTGATATAAAAAAAAAAAAAAAAAACGCTGTGTACCAAGCATGTATGTAGTGTAGATAGGTAGCTGCTTTAACCTGACCCGGGTATATGGGTCCCTGCCATAGGCTGGCAGCCTGTATGCGGGGTTACGTGAATTAAAAGAAAAAAAAAAGATCGTAGGTGATAAGGGAAACCTTGTGGGGTCCCATCCGTCATTCTCCCCCTGGCTCTTCTTTTGCCATCCCAGCTCAGGCTGAAGTCATTAGGTTGTAGGAAGGCTCCCACGACTACCGCTAGGTTGTGGTCAACCCTCCGCAGCCGGGCGACCACCTTGTCTCTTCTCACGAAGTTGAAAGCTGACTTCATGTCGTCTCCTACTAGCGCTACTCATTCCTGGTTATTCAATCGGGTGTCCACCTCCTTGAGCACCTACCTCTGAAGGTCCCCGGCTCCTCGGTGTGGTCTCCCACCTAGCTGGGTGTCCTGGAAGATGGCGTCTCTGGTCTGCATGAGATTGGCGACCACTTTTTGACCTAGTTTGGCCACTGTATTCAGCAGGGTGATCGGTCTCCAGCTCCTAATTTCGTCTCTGGGTTGAGAGGAGCTCGAGAAATTCAGCACCGCTATAGTGTATCGTGCAAGGAGAACTTGAATGTATCGCATAGAGGGCCATTAAAGGAGAGAGGAGCTGCCGAATTAGCGGGAGCTCTGGGTTAGGTGATGAAGGGTGGGATGCGGCAGACAAAGAAGGAGAGGAAGGAGAGATAGGAAGTTTGGACAAAGGAGAGTAATGGGAGCGGAGCACTGTCTGATTTTCTTCAGAGCGATAGGAAGGGGCCAATGGTGGTAGTAGAAACCTGAATGCCCAGAGGGGTGGAGCAGAGGAGAGGAGCAAGCTCACAGGTTGATGCGGGTATGAGTGAGGTGTTGCCAAGAGTCGGGAACGTGTCTATTCGCGTACAGCAGTAATGGGCAGCACATCCGAAGTAATAGGGGATATGATTTTCCTTATGTACATCATTTTGCACGTGCCTGGCTTAAGTTCAATCCAGACTTTCCATGGCAGTATTGGATATAATATCAATTGACCGAAGCCAGTGGAATGGAACGAGGATAAATCAAGTATGTTACAGAAGATCGCTCATATTACATATCATTGTCGTAGCTGCACTGACATAGAGCACTGCGCAATCGCGTGCACTGGAGAGCGGAATAGTTATCAAGGGCGAGACAGGCGCCCGGAAGTCTTCCTTAAGCGTAGCCCAGAACCATTAATTGCCCTTTTAATACTTCCTTTACTGTATTTGCACCCCCTCCTTTGCCGAGAGTAAGCTGCTTAAGCTCTCTCATATTGAACTACCTCGCCATAGCCTACCAGGCGGCATGCGAGAAATGATATATATAAAAAAAAAACAAAAAAAAAAACGTATTGAACTCAGGATTCCGCCACCGCCCCTAACTACAGTACCATAACAATTGGAATGTCCCCATCCAGTCACTGTTTTGATAGGATGGAAGTAGGGATAACTGGCACTAGCTATATATATTTAAAGTGACCGCTAATCTATTAGTATGTACAACCCATGCCTGAGCCCATGCTCACGATGCGAGGATGGATTGAGATCTCGAAAAACTTGAACACTGTTTCTCACCTCTACCATCTTGATGAAGCCATTCATCATCTAGTAATTAATTCTTCTACAACGCCTGTGTCGACTAAGCACAACGCTGGGAGGACTACTAGTTGGCAAAGGACTCAAATCATGGATGTTTGTAACGGCAGTCGTGGTCTAGTGCCCGTGGATGACGGCGATCTACGGAGCGCAGGCAGGCAGGAGGCGGCAGGCGACGGTTCAGCAGTTCGCAGCGGTAAGGTGGTTCACAGCAATACAGCAGTTCAGCGGGTCGGCACAGCAGGTAACCACTCTACTTAGTAGAAACTAAATACAAGAGGTTGCGTAAAGAGAAAAGGAACGGGGAACACACAGCCATGAGGACCACTTATATACACTTTTGAGACTGCAATACGCACTCAGGTCGCATCTTTTTTACCCGTATGTATTGTACCGACATCCCGAAATGCTTGTCAGAGGTCACCTTTTAGCGTGAAGCTATATACCCGGCTCGCTATACAATATCCCGTTACAATGTTTAGGACAGGGAAGGCAGAAAGCCCGGAGTGCCGATGGTGTGGGGAAGAAGAGGAGACGACAAAGCATATCTGGGAGAGATGCCGGACATGGAGAAGAAGATGGAGTTATCAGAACCTAGGGAAGGGGAGGGCCAGGGGGTGGACCCACTGGTGATAATGCTGGCGCAGGTGAAGGCGTGGGACTGAGGAGCGGGATTTTTTTTTTTTTTTTTTTTATTTCACGTAACCCCGCTTGCAGCTGTTCGCCATGGCAGGGTCCCTGGACCGAAGTCCTTCTGGCCCGGAGACAGGCACCTGTGCAACTACATACAAAATCGTCCCCTGTAAAAACACACAACGATACTATGACTTCGGTGATGTGAAGGAACACAAAGCGAAAGCCCAATCCCCCCAGAGAACAATTAAGCACGAATACTCAAATATCCCCCCAGAGAATCAAGCAGTCATATCCATCTCCTCCACATCCCTCCCCTTCCCCTTTCCCTCCACCTTTGTTATTCTGTCCCAGTCATACAAGCACGAGTGGTACCATTTGCCTGATAACCGTACCTTCGCTGGTGTTTGACTATCTGATTCTACCTCCCCCTCCAGGTAGATAACAATCGAGCTAGTCTTCTTTCCCTCCCTCCTTTCTTTTCTCACCAACCATCTTGCCGCAACAATCTTCCCCATCCATGGGTTCGCCTTTTCCATCCACTCTCTTACTTTCCCAAGTTTCTTCGTCACCGCTATGCCATGCACCACAACTGCCCGGCCAGATTGCGGGAGCCTTTCTTTCTGGGATGTTCTTGCTTTCGGAGATGATGTTGGAGGCTTCTTGTTCTGCTTGGGGGGGTTGGTACTGGACCCCCTTGCTGCGTTTTTGGATTGAGAAGCGGTGGACCTTGTTCGGTTTTTCGGTGGTGCTGCTGGAGGTGGGTTGGTTTTTTGTGCTAGGGGTGTATTTGGTGGAATGCTTTGAGAGACGATTGCTGCATATGACAGCGGAGGTATTGTCTCTGGCTCGGTCTGTGTTTCCCCTTCCTTTTGCCTATAACTTCGCTGTGTGGGAGCATAGTTCTTGCAACGTTCCCCTTTCGCTGCTGCTGCGAGTAAATCTATGCGCTGGTGTACGTGTCCGAGATAGCCTAGGAACAAGTCTGTTGGCTCGAAGTTTGGTCTTTTCATAAGGTCTTCTATACATTTCTGGATATGAATAATGATATCTCCCACTGCCTCAAGCATACAAGTCATATTAACTCCACCAAGTTTTTCAATGATTGACTGGAGCAGTGGGGCCTCGAGACGAGTACTTCTGGCAAGTGTTGTCTTGGCACCTGAAGATGTGTTTTTCGGTGCCGGGCTGCCCAATGCCGCGAATCGATTGGTTCGATCCATGGTGGAAGTGCCAAGAAGTCAGGGGTAGTAGTGTGCTTGTCAACGGAGCAGGGAGCTGAAATCTCCTCAAAACTTAACCCCCAAGGGAAACTTGAGGAGTTGGGTTTTTTGGAATAAAAGTTAGATCTAAAGACTCAGCGCACTGAGAGCTTTCGATCTATGTATGTTTCGCTGGGGGGGACGCTGTGGTTGCCGAGTGGCTTCCGAGTGCTCGTCCTGTCGAAGTGGTTGTCGCGCCCTTGGAGGAGCGGGATCATTTATTTTATTAGGCATAGCAGCGACTTATACAGGGAAGACTTCACCTTTACTCTATTGTCTTATCATCCATCTCTTATGTGCTTAATATCGCCATAGCCCACAGGGCGGCACGCGATTACTGATATTAAAAAAAAAAAATTAATTCTTGTAATATATAAGTTTAAACATAGTATAAATATGACTAGTATATACAAAAAAGGTACAGTACTTCGATAAAGTCAATGCTAATAGTTCATTGGCAGTGAACCAGTTACTTAAAACATCATTGGCTACTTCATCTACGTAGACATTGCCAGTATCAGGGTATTTTCGCAGTTACAAGGGCGCGTTACAATGTATGGCATTGACACGTTAAAATTCAAATGGCAGGCTGCATCATATCCCACTTACAAAGATTCTGATTATGCTAAAGATATGGGAAATATTCCATGTACTATAAGCAAAATTATTATCTAATATGCTATTCCTTGTCAATACTTTTTGTACGCATTTTATCTTCTCGAGGATCTATCCCACTTTCACTTATTTATCCTCATGAGCATCTAGACAAATTGGCATAAGATCCATATCAACACTAGACTATGACTCTTAACAATACCCAGACCCATTATCTGAACCACTTGTGACTAGTAAGCGGCACGAGCCGAGCCAGCTCGAGCTCAAACGAGCCAAGATCATGCTTGTGTTTTTCTTGACAGCTCGCTAAAATGCTTAGCCAGTGCAAGGTTTCATAAACTGTAAATACCTACTATAGTAATAATTAGAGACTTGGAGCTCATTCTGACCTACCAACAACTTCGAAATGCACAATTTAGCTGATAGTAGTGAGAAAGATGAAAATCTAGTGCCAAATATGGGTTGCACGTACTAGTTGACTAGTGGTTGCTTTTAAGATATATATTGAAGATAGTATCTCAGATTGAGAAGGCAAACTGTGAACTGGCCACTTTTGTAGATAGATTCCTCCAGCCAATAACCTTCAATCTTTCCTGGGATGGAACCCTGCCATGGCCACGTGCTACAAGCGGGGTTATGTGATTTAAAAAAAAAAAAAAATTTCCGGGGATGGAAGGAGAAGGAGATCGGGTACTATGATAGACAGGACATCATAGAGCTGATCCCCCTCACTAGTGGTCTTTCTTATAGGTATCAAACTAGTCATAGAGGCAGCCAGTAGGAGCACCTTCATACAGGCATATGTGGATGATATAGATGGGATAATCTTCAACAGGTTACTTCCGAAATTTAGGAAAGGAGTCAAGGACTACTGAAACAGACTTAAGGAGGAGGCTATATGAGGAGGTTTGTACTTGGTATAAAGAAGAGAGAAATATTTATAGTAGAAGTCAAAGAGCCCTATCTATTGACTCGTAGACCTACAGGTAGATTGAAAGCTCAAATTCAACTAGGTCTTCCGGAAAAAACTTACCGACCCGGGTCAGGAAAAATTCGCAGGTTGCGAAAGTGTGGAGGAAACTGCGAAATTTGCCGTCGGGGAAGTTTGCTTGCCGGGGTGCGAAAGTGTGGGGAAGAGGGGAGGGGGGAGAGGGGGGGATATATAGTGGGGCCTCCTTAAAGCAGAAACCGGAAGGTCCGTCCGGAGGTTTCTGGAATCAGGTGGTAGAAGTAGATAGAAAGTTCTTTGTTTGTTAAGCCTGTCTCCGGGCTTCGAGGGCTTGCCCAGGGACCCTGCCATGGCTTGGCGCTGTAAGCGGGGTTATGTGATTTTTTTTTAAAAAAAAAAAAAAAAAAGAAAAAAAATTCCGGAAAAAACTACTGTGTTTCATCATATCTCGACGCACACCATAATTCGACGGACTTTCCCACTAAAACTAGCCATGTAGAAACGCGTGTACCTCAACCGCTAGAGCAGAATTTTGTAAGCGACTATTTAGAGATACTTGTTCTTCATGTTTAGTACCTCTGCTTGCTCAAAGAAAGTATTCTCAAGGAATTATGTAGGCTATATTTTGTCTACAATAAGATATATTAGTAGTTTCAGCATTCCTGGGGTATTTGGGCTACTGCTTTTGAGCCTTAAAAATCTACACCAACCCTATTCTATGATCGTATGAGTTAGCTAACCTTCCTCTATAGCCACCTGAGAATGTGAAGAGCTATAATTGAGTGCAGTCATGTAGTACTTAATATATGCTATTCCGTAGTATGCAAAGAGGGGTAGAGAACTGTACTCAGGGGTCAGGGTTAGTCTTCAGATGCATACGAGCTGCATAACTGGGAGTCTTGCAGATGCCCCATAGTAATGCAACATAGCTTGGATAATTAAACAAAAGTCTTCAGAACCTTTATATAGGATTTATATAGAAAAACTTCTATCAAGAAAATAATAAGGTGTCGCAGCCCCACCAGCAGCAATAATAGCTCAGAGTCTATCTGGCATACTCCTAACTAATGACAGAAACCTCTCCTTCATTATTTTTTCCCATTCCTCTTTTAGCTTTTCCTTCAGTACCTCTCTATCCTGATCGTACATTGATGACTTCCATAGTGTAGTCTCTTACAAAACTATGAAAGGTCTACGGGAGAGGGTGAGAGCTCAGCGGGAGAGGTTGAAGGCAGCAGTGGCAGAAGAGAGCTTCGAATTAGACCCGAAGAAGGCAGAGACATTGATTGTTAGAGTAAAAGGCCCAGAATACCACATACTAGGACTGACAGTTGACTGGCAGCTGAATTTTACAATCCACCATAGGAGAAGACTAGCCCTAGTAGAGAAGGCAGCTTGAGGAGTAGCATCCCGGCTAACGAAACTCCCTCCGGAGAAGAGACGCTAAATATACACAGGGATAGCAAGACCGATAGCCACATGGGGTGCTGGGCGTAGTATGAGTATGGAAGACGTTCATCGAAGGAGGTGAAGTTGCGGAAGATAGAGAGGTGGCAATATGGGGTAGTGAGAGGGCTAACAGGAGCACCATGGGGAACAAGATGGGATGTAGTAACATAAGGGTAGAAGTGAGGGCATTGAGATTTGAGGAAGAGAAGATAAGACATTAAGATGCAGAAGCTAGATACCTGATGGGATTGACGAGTCACTAAAGCCCACTGACGATAGTGATAACTAACTCACTCTCGAGGGATGCAGAGAAAGAGGAGTGAGAAGCCCATATAAGAACAATGAGAGAGGAGGGCTGAAGTGCAGTATATACAGATGGAAGTAGGATAAAGGAGAGATTGGAGGCAGGAGTTGTTGAAGGGAGGTAAATGATGTCTATATACCTTGGAAAGAGAGCAATAGTGAATGATGCAGAACTATTAGCGATTGACGAGGCAATGAGGTTAAGTAGAGAGATATTGGTACTGACAGACTTTATAGTAGTGATAAGAAACATTTAGAAAATCACAGAAGGTCACTCAACTCACCAGAGAGCAAGTTAGAAGGTAAGGGAGAAGTGAGAAGAGAGGGTGAAGAGAGAAGACGAAGATGTAGCTATTATATGAGTGAAGAAATATAAGAGGATGAAGGGGAATAAATCAGCAGACAGGGCAGCGAGGATAGGAACAGTCCTACAGTATAAAAAAGAAGTGATAACAGAGTTAGGAATAATTCAATAGGTGAAGAGGTGAAGACTAGTTAAGAGAGATAGGCTGAAGATGAGTTACTACCTACTGTAGAGGTTGGGATAAAGAGTATTAAAGATAGTAGATCTAGTTAGGAGTAAGAGATTGAAGGTATAAAGATACAAGCTAGAGGAGATAGAGAACATGAGCTACAGATAGTGTAGAGAAGAGGATGAAATATATATATATCTGATAGAGAAATACAAAACATAAAGGGGGAGATAATCAGAAGAAGATAAGTAGTTGAGGAGACTGAAGGAGTTGAGAGACAGGGACCTATTGTAGAGGTTATTAGACCTTTTAGAGAAGCTAATATAAGAAAGTAAAGATAGAAAAAGTAAGTATAATATAGTTAGATATTACTATAGTCTAAAAGATAGTAAGTAATTAATAAAATAAAAAATAAAAAAACTTTCTATTCTTAATTGAATAGCAGATTTATATTATTATATAGTATAATAATTTTAAGATACTTATCTTATATAGTTTCTCTATTCTAAAACTTGCTTAAAGTACTAAAATAATCTTTCTGAGTTCTTTATAGTTTTATTACTACTATAACTTATATATATACTAGTAATATAGCTCTATTAATACTTAATATCTAGTAATACATTTAAATTCTAGTTAATTTATATTATTATCTATATCATATTATCTAGAAAAAGCTTAACAATATAGTATATAGTATTTCTGAAGACTTACTCTTAATCTTAAGTACTTTTTATATATATAATTAAATTAAAAAATAGTATAAGATATATTACTATACTTTTTAAATATTATAATAAAAAATTACTATAAGTATAAATAGTTTTTAAGTAGACTTAAACTAAAGTTTAAGTATAAAAGAGTATAATTGTTACGGCTAAGGTGAGACTTACCCGAGCAGGGGAACACTTACCCTGAATCCTTAGTAAGGCCAGTGCTGCTAGACCGGACTGATCACCCGTTAGGCTTGGCAGAGGATTCTTTGTGTTTGAATAGGGTAGTGCTAAGGAAGTGTGTGTCACCGTTGATTGTAAGGTCTTTAGGCCTGGCACTCGGTTTATGAAGCTAATATGCGCACATGCCCTAGTACATGCTATTATCTAGCATCTGTACTACGTTGCATGTTTCTTTGTTATGATTATTGGCATTGTTGAATTGCCGTTTCTTTATTTGCTTGCCTAGTCATGTATGATGTGCTCAGTCTACTTAAGCACAGGCGATAGCACAGTTGAAGAATCAAGACACAAGCGGTGTTCTAAGTTCTCTATACTTCTGAAACCTATCGTTTCCTCATTACGCCCGTGAATCGCTCCGCTCCGCTGCGCGCTCCACGCAAAACAGCTGCCCTTCCGGCCCGCCGTATATACAACTCCGTAGCCATTCGGCCCGCAGCATATACGCCTCCGTGGCCACTCCGGCCCGCAGCATATACACATCCGTAGCCGGCCCGCCGTATATACGCCTCCGTAGCGACTCCGGCCTGCCGAATACGCACCTCCGTAGCCGTAACATCCAGTGCCTTCCAGCGCCCACCGGAGCCTAGCCCCTCACGCCCGTAACAATAATAAACTATACTTTATAAATTTTTTAGACTTATTTATAATATATAAATAATTACTTATTTAGTATATATAAAATTCTATATTAGATATATTTTAAGCTATTATATATAAATAATTTTATTCTTTAAATCCTATTAATTCTATTATATACTTTATTACCTATTTTTATAAAAAATAGAATATTTAATAATACTTACTAGACTATTATATAAAGTATTATACTATTATTATATTAAAAAAATTTTTTTACTTATATATATATATAGTAATTTTTAGACTATTATACTAGATAAAAGTATTATATAAGTATTTCTAAGATAATAAAATAGAAATATAGATATAATAAGATATTTTTTTAACTATTAGTAGTATTAACTAATAAATTTAAATTTTCTTACTATAGCTTTTAGAATAGTATATAAGTATTAATATAAAAACAAAGTAAGTCTAAATATTGTATAGTTATTTACATAGAAAGATATATAAAAAGATAATAATAAAATGTTACGGGCGTCAGGGGCTAGGCTCCGGTAGGCGCTGGAAGGTACTGGATGTTACGGCTACGGAGGAGTGTATACGGCGGGCCGGAGTCGCTACGGAGGTATGTATACGGCGGGCCGAAGTCGCCACAGAAGTGTGGATACGGCGGGCCGAAATGGCTACGGAGGTGTATATACGGCGGGCCGAATGGGCAGCTGTTTGGCGTGGAGCGCGCAGCGGAGCGGAGCGATTCACGGGCGTAATAAGGAAACGATAGGTTTCAGAGTTATAGAGAACTTAGAACACTGCTAGTGTCTTGATTCTTCTAACTATGCTATCGCCAGCCGGCGCTTATATAGACTTAAGTGCAGTCATACATGACTAGTCAACAAGTGAATAAATGACTGGCAACGTGGTAAATCCTTATTCCTGCCACTGTATGTGTTAACAGGTCCACGTAGCAGAATCATGCAAAAATAGTACAGACGCAAGATGATGATATGTACTAATGCATGTGCGCATATTAGCTTCATGAACTGAGTGCCTTAGAGGTCCGGAGACCCTACCATAAATAATAACACATACTTCCGTAGCACTACCCTATTCAAAAGACATAGAACCTTCTGCCAAGCCTAACGGGTAATCAGTCTGCTCTATCAGCATTGGTCTTACTTCGCCATAGCCCGTAGGGCGGCATGCGATCAATGAAATAAAAAAAAAAAAAAAAATTGGTCTTACTAATGGTTCAGAGTAAGTGTTCCTCTTATCGAGTAAGTCTCACCTTAGCCGTAACATAAAATATATATATATATCAGATATAAATAATATTAAATAATTAAATAAATAATACTAGTAATAAGTACTATAATTATAAATATTATAGAATTATATAAAAAGTTTTTAAAATACTTTATATATAATTTATATAATAGTATTTATTAATCTAAATTTATTAATTACTATTATAAATAAATTAAAATTTTTTTTATTATAAATTTATATATTATAATTTTAGAAATTTTTTATATACTTTTTAAAAAGCTACTAATAAGTATTATTCTTTTAATTCTATATTTTAAAATTTAAAATAAAAATAGTTATAAATAAATTATATTTTTATATATTTTTATATAAGTTTTAATATTATAAAATTATAAATATATAAATATACTTATTATATTTGTAATTTATTTAATAAAAGTATTTAAATAATTTTTTCAAGTAATAAAAATATATATAAATAGTATTAATATAATTTTTAAAGTAATTATTAAGCTATTTAAAATATTTTTATTCTTATAATAATATTATATATAACTACTATTAGAAAAGTACTTAAAAATATATATTAGTATATTAACTAGATAATATATTAAAGTAGACTAAATAATATTAAATAAATTAATATATAGCTAATAAAGACTTCTTTATTATAAGACTATAAAAGAAGAAAAGAAAAGAATAAAAGAAAATTAGCTTAGTAGTACTCTACCTAAAAGTAGAGATAGAATCAAATAGTTACAAACTAGCAAAACTAAGATTGTTAGAAAGATAGCTATATTCAGAATTATATGAGTGAGTGCTCCAAGAGGTGTGGGGGGGGGAATCATCACCCCCTCGGGGTTCTTCAGTCACGTTATTATTTGCTCAAAACACAGATTTCCGGCTACATGTCCTTGAAGAGGTAGTTTTAATTTTTTCTTGATGTCAGTGAACCTCCACATCAGAGGTAGATACTACAATACTTCATGTACAATAGATATTGCAAACATCGGTCGAATGAGGAGTTCCAGAAGCAATTCATTGCAATACAAGATTCACGCACATGCTCATCTGCAATGTGGCTTAATAAAATTTTGTTCAATTCAGGTTGAACATTAAGCAAATACTCATCTTAGACGCAAGATATAAAACGATGCAATTCAGAACATCATTTCGTGGAAACATGTGTAGACCTGTTGTTGCTATTATACAATACACTCTCTGTCTTCGTCATCTCCCTATCCACCACAATGAAGTACGGCATATCTGTATCTTCCGCGTTGTTATCTCATCCACCTTCTTCCCTTTTTTTATTTTTTTTTCTTTTTAAAAAAGAAACAGGTAGCCCCCGCTTGCACCTATTTGCCATGGCGGGGCCCCTAGGCCTAAGCGCTCAATGATCGGAGGCAAGTGTAAGATAGACAGATAGTATCCACTACTGCCTTTTGATGGACCGGAGTGGTGAGAAACTGGCAGAACGAACGTACGACCAAAATGGGAGTGCGAGTGCGAAAGCGAAAGCGTGGGTGCGAAAAGAAGAGAAGTGAAGGTTGTGATTGTATGAGCTACAGTACAGTAAGTCTATATACATATGACATTGCCTTTACCCATTCCGTCGTCGTCCCCACTGCACAGCAGAAACCTAGGCTATCTACATGACTCTAGACGCTCCCCCTTACCCACCCACCTATGCTTTCAAGGTATGGAACAGTTGCTCGAAAGTGTCCACCTCCTCACCGTTCTCCTGACTTTCCACCCACTTTCCCTGCTACAGCTTCTCCCACTTTTCCCACCCTGGGTAGTCCACCACCCCGAATTTGAAGGCCAGATGGTCTACCATTTGTTCCTCTCCGCATTCACACGCCGTGTCCCCCCTGCTGCCAATTCTTGGCTCACACTGGATGACTTCCCCTCGCCCAGGTTTTCATTCCCTGACGCTTATCAGCACTCGATCCCCAGAAAATTTCAGAATCTCGACGGCCCCCCCCCCCCCCCTTTATTGATATGCTTTGCTCCCGTATAGCCGGAGGACAAGTAGGATCACCAGTAGACTTTGATGAAGTAATCAAGCTACCCCATTTCTTTCGCAGACTCATTATGTCTCGAGTTGTTCGAGCATGCTCAGTTGGATACTGAAATATCTATACACCATTAGCGTGACTCATTATCTATAGAAATTGTTAGATCTTACCTTACCCGCACCTCCTCCCAGCTCTCTGGTGAGGTTCGCATAACTGCAGCAACCGCATCTAGTAAAGTATCCTTGTCTTGTTGATACTCATGCCTTCCTCCCCGCCCCCATGCCTTCCTCCCCGCCCCCATCCCACTTCCAGGACCCCCCTCCTACCCTACCATTCTCGTCCATGCTTCCCTCAGTGTACTCGCTGATTCGGAAAGTATTGGAACGCTGCATAAAGCGTATGCGCTATTCGCCTGATAAAATATTGCATATTCTTTATGCAGCGTTCCAATACTTTCAGAACCAGCGAGTATACCCTTGCCATTCCCTTGGTAGCCCACTCTATGGAAGCCTCCCTGCTTCCTCCCTTTCTTCCGCCCCCTTGTACCTCTTCCACCTCCACCCTCTTGCACTCCGCTCCCCATGTCACCTCATCGACTCCTTCTGGCATCACGAAGCTGACTATGCTGTGCATGCGCCCCGCTACCGATTCAAAACCGTCTGTTTCCTCCCCCGCCCACCCCAGGTCCCAATCTCTTCAGTGTCTCCCCCTGTCCACCTCCTCCTCCCCTCTGAAGTCACTTCTCCAAATATCTCCGCACCCCCTGGGGTGCCCCATGCTTCGCGCTACAAAGCTCGCTTGCGCTGCATTGAGCACCACCGCTGGGCCCTCTACTCCTGCGATCCAGTTCACCTTTTCCCTTGCCGTACCATGTACCGCTCCCGCCGGGTTCTTCAGTACTTGATAATGTAGATTCTCCACTTCTCGTCGCCATGCCTTCTGCCCTCTCCACCAGATCTCTGGGCCCCACATCACTGCGGCACTGCCCTCACCATCCCTTCTGCGTCCCCTTCTGCGCTCCCCACCTGTCTCCCCACCGCACCCTCCTTCCTGATACCCTGCCTCGTAATCCTCAGCTCCTGCATCTCTCCTAGCTCTCCTCCATTGTCATAAACTCCCTGACCAGGGGCCCAAATCGTAACCAACTACTCGAAATTGTCCACATCATCTAATGTTCCGCCAACTTTTTTTGTTTTGCGTTGTGACTCTGAGTAGCGAATTCGCATTCCAGCTAGCACCTCAATTGGCTCATTGAACGATAGGAATAATTCGTTCGCTAATCCCGGCATAACGAATGCTTCGACGTCGCATTGAACAGTAGTTGCGGAGAAAGTCGGAGCTGGTGAGTCGATTGATTATGTGGAGCTGTTCTGGTGATAACGGATTTGGTAGTTGCAGCTAATATGACCAGCGCGTGCTGAGACGTCGATAGAGCGTGTGCTGTCTCATGCCGAGTCCCGGAAAAGTTAACGCCGGATCCAAGGCTATGATGCACGTTGCGAACCGTGGAAGTCACTTCACAACCACCTGCCCACCCCCCTAGGGAAGCCTATAGATGGATAGCGCTCAGGGCGCTGATGTATTGATATATTTTCCTCTACGATATGATGTACCCATTCCCGCAAACTCCCTCATAAACGTGAAAGTGCACGGGATTGCAGCTTTGTTCCATCCACCGGCACACGGAGGATTGAACTACGAAAGTTCAACCAATAGCAATAGAGCGAACGAGGACTGCACGAGGTCGACGAGGGGCTAGGAAAGGAGGCGGAGCAGTTGGCTTATTTCCTGCGATATTAAATTTGTGTTTACAAGACTCTGGAGCGAAAACTCGTACCTTAAACCCTGTGGGCACGGTAAGTTATGTTCCTAAGCTAACGGGGATACTCCAAAAATTAATCATACCTATAGAAGCCAGAGTCGGAGTTATGTTCGAAGCTGATCTGAGTTCCCAATCAATATATAGCCTTAGGAAGTGGCGGCGACCCTCCAGTTTTCTGGGCCCAAGGGGGGTTCGCCTCCACGGAAGAGCGACAAAGTCGCGGAAAGGGTGGATGTACGAATGCTTCCCCAGTGAGGCTGGTAAACGAAGTGAACAGAATCCCGCGCGGAATTTAGCCCTGCCCTTCCAATGTTGCCAATCCTGGATCTGCCGCAGGAAGGGGGCCCCAAGGTAACGAGAGCATAGTTGCTTTGCGCTTCTGCGGTCTGTGGTTAATTAAGATGAGAAAAGCACAATTTGATCATGACCGCCTCATGCATGTGCATATGCAAGTGCAAAAATAAAAATGAAGATTCAAGTAAACATGAACAATGAAGGTAGCCAGGGAAATTCCGCAGTTTAAAATGTAATAACGTCTCGTTCCAAAGGCTCTCTAAATTGTCGGGAATACTGTTTTTCTTCCTTCTTCCTTTACTCTCACGTGGTTTAAGTGATTTTCGTGACGCGGAAGACGGTGTCAGCGGTGTTGCCTGCGTTTCGGATAGCGTGCACACCATCCAAAGCGTAACCACCTCAGAGCGTTAGAGGCTGATTTCGAGGTGGGCGGTTCTGCAATCGGTAGGGACCTTGTCAACTCCCGAGCAGGACACTGGAAGGTCGTAGATGGTGGGGCCGAATGGAGTGGGGTTGAAATTGGAATTATTACTGCTGTGGGGTCATTGCAGTCTGTGGGACGTGAGGGCATCTCAGGGTTCTACTCAATCAGTGAGCAAAGAGTTAGTCATGGACTCTGCGGAAATCTAAAGATGCAAGGAAAGATTTCTGATATGTCTTACAATGCTCATGGAGATACCTGTCAGACTTTCTTCGGAATTCAATTCCGAATCAGATATATCAGAAGAGATAACATTTATAGCATCAGCCGCTCCATCCGGTATGGAAGGGACAAGGGAGGTGTCGTTTCCTCCAGTTTGCCTTGCCTGTGCTGCACCAGCATTTTCATTCGCCCTTCGGCTTCTGACAGGTCGGATGTATGTTGATATTGGGCCAGACAGCTGAGTTACCACGGATTCAGCATAATTCATAATATCCTCCATTTCCAAAAATCTCGTTTCAACACTCGCCGTGCCTAACAGCCTCCTTGTCGGCACTGCCGTCGGCACGGCCGTCGGTCCGAACTGACCGGTCACTTCTCTCCGTAGCAGTTCCTCTAGCCGGATAAGAATTTGCTCCTGGCTGTTTAGAGATTGATGTGCCGTTTGACATGTTGCGACGCTCAACTTCATGTTAATGGTCTGTTTGTGTTCGGCAAGCAATAAACGCAGCTTGTTGATGTCCGGCGACCTTAACATCCATGTAATGCGACTGCGAATGCTACGACCACCATTGCGTGTTCCGGGGTATGGATCTTCACCAGGATTTTATCAATTTGGTTGACAATAGTAATGCAGGAGGAGATATCTTGAGAAAGGTCTGCAATCATGGTATGCGAGAGTAGGGCATGCGGGTCTGAGGTGCAGTTTTGCAGAAGGTCAAGAATTGTTCTGAGAGAGGCGAGGTCAGAGGAGAGGGAGCTAAGTTCGGTACTGAAACTTCGATAGTTGGAATTGATCTGGTCAACGAAACAGCAAAGTCGGGCGGTAACTGCCAAGAGGGCAATAATGCCACCTGCTACGCTGAAAGCTTCTGCCATACCTGGTGTGGAGAAGAGGGGAAGGGGAGAGGGGGAGATATATAGGGGAGCCTCCCTGATGCAGAAACCGGAAGAGCCGTCCGGGAGTTTCGGTAATCAGGTTTCTAGAAGGGGAGAGAGGGGGGTGGAACGGGGATGTGTATTTAGAAGGAATTGCTTCTCCATAAATAGTTCGTAAGTTATCCTTAAAAAAATATAGAGGTTTCTTTGTTAAATGGCTTGCCCAGGACCCTGCCATGGCTTGGCGCTGTCAGCGAGGTTACGTGATGAAAAAAAAAAAAAAAAAAAAAAAAAAAAAAAATTCTGCCATACCCACTCCAAACTGGGTGGGAGTGACTGATAGCCTTATTGAGTTTTGTTGTGAATGATAAAACGAACGTACGGTTATGGCTCTAGCGAGAGTATTTCTGATAGGTGGTAACGTGGGTATGCTACTCTTCAGGTTCTCGTTTAATTTCGAAAAGTGCATCATATTCGCGTATGGTAGGTCAAGAACAGTAAGCACTAGTGGTGATCATCAATTATCTACGGTAAGGTAAATAGAAAATTCGTACATTTTCCGTGTCTTGGCAACAACGCTCATTGGCTATGTTCTGCCCTGAAATGTAAGGCAAGGTACGTTATTACGCGTACATTTTTGAAAAATCTACGGCACGAAATAGTCTCGTACTTTTTGGAAAACCACGTACCTTACCGTAGATTTGCCTCAAACCGCCCCACTCAACGCTACCCCACACGGCACTGCAACTGCACCGCACCGCACCGCACCGTAGACATCACCGATCCATACCAGAATCCTGCAAATAAGTCACCCTATCTTACTCCTTTATTCTGCCATGGCATGTCAGTGTAATCCCCTTAAACCCTGGGCGAAGGAGGAATTTGAGCGACTAGTCGCTTGGATGGAGGATAACCAAGAGCTATTGAGAGGCAAGCAAGCGGCCTAGCATAAGAATGTTAAAGACCAAGAGTTTGCTGCAGATGATCATATTATGGTCAAAAAGATAGGAGATAAAATGACTAATGTAAAGAGGTCATGGAGGGAGTGTAAGGCTCTACAAGAGAGATCTGGATGGGGTCTAACTGCGGAAGATAATGAAGAGTCTATCAATGCTATTTTCTTCTGTATTGACGCTTTTTGGCTTACACGAGGAATTACGAATTTGTAGTTGTGTTGATATGCGGGGTAGGGGTGAATGGACTACAATTACAGAGTGCAAGCCTTAGCTTTTTTGCATTCTGGACCGGTCATCAATTGCCGGCCGCAAATGGCTAGACGTACAAGGATATGAAATGTACGAATGTTCCACCTTACCTTACCGTAGATAATTGATGACCACCGCTACTGTACAGCAACTAGGCAAATGGTAGAGCCAACTTGATTGCTGCACCGCCCCTCCCCAAATGCAGTGATGCAGTGACAGCCTAGGGCCCGGAACCAATGGCATGTTCTGCGACTCCATAGTTACGTAATCCGTAATCAAATACAAAACCAATGAGAATAGTGCTAATTAATTGCAGTCCACGTGTCATGAGTAGTTGTTAGTACCACTCCATTCCTGGACCCTACACATGGCGTCCAGTAAAACGGCGCTAGTCTTATTCCACTGTGCAGCAGGCAAGCGAAGCCTCGCCACTAGTTTCTGATTCATTAGTTGCGAACTCAACCAGCAGTTCTGCTCGCATATATGTAAGGTAGGCAAATTCCGGCTGCGGAGGTACGTGAAGTAAGCAAGTCCATACTTTGCTCTACAAGCAACGAGCACTCAGCATGTGAAGTATGGTACGGGGCGCGAAGTAATAAACTACTGTGCTCGCTGGTGCCCATTAGTCAACCATTCCAATTCTTTTTGGACCAGCGAGTACATATGGTTAGTTACATGAAGGCAACTGAGGCAGGAACTCAATGGTGACCACCCGAAATGTAAACAACTGTAGTCACAGTTATGAAGAGAACTCTTGTAGAGTATGGTGTCGGCACTTAGTACCAACACCTTGTAACATTTCGCTCGACCATTAGGCAGCAGCATTTTTTCGCTTTTCTTTTCTTCTTTGAGTTAGTTGTATGCCAAGCCCCTTGCACTTTTGTGTTAACATAGTACTTATTGCACAAGCAGTAACTGGCCTCCCAACCGAGAGGCCCTCTATACCACCACACTCCTACTCCCATACCTCCCCCCTTCCCCCCTGCACTGATCCATTCCTGCTCTCGACATACTGTGCTCGATCTTCTCAAATACTCACCATGCTACACATACTTATCATGCTATGCTGCCACCCTGCCATGGCGAACAGCTGCAAGCGGGGTTACGTGAAATAAAAAAAAAAAAAAAAAAAAAAAAAAAAAATGCTATGCTGCCACCACGCTTGCTATACTTCATAACATGCATATGAATACATACTCATCATGCTTCTAAGTCACCATCCCGTATCATACTTAGGGGTGTCCGGTGTGGTTGCTGCCAAGGTATAGCACACACGGGTTGTAGCGAGGAGCTAATAGAACGCAGTTGCCTAAGCCGAGAAGGAACTATGCTATAAGAAGGGACGATTTGCTGGCATCAAACGTAATTTGACATTAAGCGATCCAATAATTTTTTTTTCTGTAATGGTGCTGTGCTTTTTTCTTGGCGCTAGGCTCAGTACATAATAGATTATATGCAGGCGGAGATGCATAATATGCATGCATTACTCAGCCATTGGAACTAGTGATTAGGGGAAATGTACCAAGACTAAATAACTAATGTGGCGGGGTTTGTTTGTATGCCTAACTAACTTATGTAGTGAAATATGAGCATAACTGTAACCATGAAGGAATGAAAGAGAAAAATTAATGCCCACATCCTCGTGTCCACTCTCCCTACTCCGCTAACAACTCTATCAGTCTACTTAGAGAGTGTTACGGATTCACCGCAACCGTAGGGCGGGCGGTCGGTGGATGCGCGCGCAATATGCGCATATGCGACGTAGGCGATATGCGACAGCCGGGCGCCGGAGTTGCAGTCGCAAATGCTATATGAGCTACGCAGAGGACTAGCTAGTATCGCTAGTCAAGTGTCTTTTTGACCTGGCGGACGGTAATTCTCTGCGTTTACCACATCCGTTACAGAGAGTCTTCTTCCCCTCTCTTTGCCCGAGGGGGTTTCTTAACCTCCTCTATGCCCCCCGGCCACCTTCTCCACCACACTCGACATTCTTCTAGGAAGTGCCCTGTCGTCTTCTCTCTCTCTCTACACCATCTACAATCAGGGCCGTCTGTCTTCCCTATGTTTTTTGTTTTTTTTATTTTTTTTATTTATTTCACGTAACCCCGCTTGCAGCTATTCGCCATGGCAGGGCGTCTTCCCTATGTGCTACCTCCATGCCCTCAGACCCTTCCCTCCCAAAAGTTCTGCCAGTCTCCCTATCCTATGTCCCAGTCTCTTCAGAGGTTGGTATGATAACTCCAACCTGTTCCTCTCCCTGGCTCTCTCTCTCCTGTCCCCTTGTCTCAGTCCCGCTTCTGTTATAGTCTCCAGTTCATTCTGTAGTGCCATGCCCACTCTGGCTGCCTTGTCCGCCGCTTCATTCCCGGGGATGCCTTTATATCCTTTGACTCATAATTAGTGAGCGGCACGAGCTAGCTCGAGCCGAGCTGGAGGGTGAGCTCGAGCTGGCCTGGCATGAGCTCGAGCCTAGATTGATTATATATATAATATTGACAAACTAAACTAAACTAAGCTAAATTTTCATCTTTCTCACTACTATCAGCTAAATTGAGCATTTCGAAGTTGTTGGTAGGTCAGAATGAGCTCCAAGTCTCTAATTATTACTATATTAGGTATTTACAGTTCATGAAACCTTGCACTGGATAAGCATTTTAGCGAGCTGGCAAGAAAAACACTAGCATGATCTTGGCTCGTTTGAGCTCGAGCTGGCTCGGCTCGTGCCGCTCACTAATTGTGAGTAGTTCAGCATCATTCATGGTGGCATGTTCACCCAAGTAGATCGAGGTTGACTAGCCTCCTTAGTACATTCCCGCTCCTGCTCTGTCCCTCTTTCTGCTCCTGTCAGTATATACGGGTGTCCATCCCTCATCCGTGATGTTGTCTATGTATCTTATCTATTCCATCTGATCTGTATCCTACTATAGGATCGGTAGAATTACTAGTAGTAGCTTCCTACCATACGTCAGTGAGCCTCTCAGGTACAGTGCCTCCTCCTCTTCCCATCTGAGTCTCTCCTGTGGGAACCTCAGTGATCTTGCCTTCACGCGGCTTGCCTCCCATCTGATGAATATGCCTGCGAATACCAGGTTAGCCAACCCTTCCACTACGTCGCGCCTGGTACCCCAAGTGACATTCGTGATCCCTCGCGCTACTGTATATTGCCACTTTTCTAGGTCTCTCATCTTCTTCTCTCTTGGTGCTCCATGTACGTACTTGTGCCATGCCCACGCCCCCTATGTGGCAATGTTCCATGCGATACTGGTGTACAGCTGTCTCCTCTGTGCTGGCTCTAGCCTCATAAGGCATGTGGCTGTTGCCCATGCTGTCTTTCTCAGGCTTAGCCGGCGTATGTAGTACTCATCGAATTTCAACTCCCAGTCCACGTTCAGACCTACTAGCTAGTATGTTGGGCCTTTGACCCCAACTAGTAGGGTTTCTGCCTTATTTAAGTTGATCTAGAATCTCTTTTCCTCTACGTCTCTAGTTAGTACTGCCCTGTATTCACTGATCTTCTTCCTCTGCCCTGCCTTGGCGAGCAGCTGCGCGCGGGGTCACGTGACACAAAAAAAAAAAAAAAAAAGATCTTCTTCCTCAGCCGGGTTATATTTTTGTCTGACAGTACACTGTGGAAGTTGTCCACATAGAATCTTGTGAAGCCTCTCTCTGCTACCTTGCTCACCACCGGTACTATACCTACTAGGAACAAAACTGGGGACAGTGAGAATCCTTGGGGGGCACTATCTATCATTGTAAATTCTACTTGTTTCTTTCTGTCCCATATCATATCACATCTAGTCGGTCTTGAGAAAGCATCCACAAAGGCCACTGCATTGTGGTTGACCTGTCCTAGGTGCTCTACCACTCTTCTCCTTCTCACATATTGAATGCAGACCTGATGTCGTCTCTGTCACGGCTTGGCGTGCCATGGCGGCAGAGGGAAGCTGATTACTAGTACGTGTGGACGTCTAAGGGAGCCAAGATCCTTGACCACGTGCGCAAACGTAAGCGAGTCGCTGACCGGCCCGTACGGATACTCCTATATATACCGACCGCACTACCGGGTGGTACCGGTAGTTCTACCTTTTGGTGCAACGGTTTGCAAACGGTCGGTTGCAATCCGTAACAGTCTCCCACTATTGCCACCCACTTGCCCTTCTCCAGTCTCCTGTCTACCTTCTTTAGGGTTTGTCTCTGTAGATCCTCTACTCCTCTCCATGGTCTCCCACCCATCTGAGTGTTATGGAATAGAGGGTCCTGTTTTTGTATTAGATTTTTTTTTTTTTTTTTTTTTTATATATATCAATACTCGCATGCCGCCCAAAGGGCTATGGCGAGGGTTTATTATAACCGAAAGAGAAAGAAGTCAACATCTGCGTCTCTTTGTATTAGATTAGCGACTGCTTTCTGGCCCAGCTTTGCTACAGTATTCAATAGGGTGATGGGTCTCCAGTTCGCCAGTAGCTTTCTCAGTTTCCCTTTCTTCTTAATTATTACCACGTTGAAGCCACTGCCTAGCTCGTAGTCCTCGTTAATGTATTCTACTTTCCTTTCTCTTACTGTCTCATATAGGGTTGTCCCTTTCAGGAGTTTCAATAGCCTGTACTAGATTCTGTCTGGGCCTGGGGCCGATCTGGATTTGGTCTTCGCCAGGACTCTGTCTATAGCAGTTCTCGTCTTCTCCCTATCCATAATTGTTCTATTCGGTCGCAGTCGTTCTCCCTGTTCTATCTCCCGTATAATGAAGTGCCTCTCTATAAGGGTATCTGCTAACTCCCAGTCTGAGCCTTTAATCCCTATTAGGTTTCTCCGAGTCTCACGGAATAGGTCTCTGGCCAGTCTAAAGATGTCCCATAGGGATGTGATCCTATCCTACTCTAGGAATTCCACCCAGTGTCGCTTCTTCTTCTCCTGAATGATTTTTCTCAGCAGTCTCCTGGCTCCGGATCTGGTGTGAAAGTCAAACCCGTTCTTCTTGCATAGTATGTATCTTGTTATCTTCTGGGCTTCCTTAACCTCCTTATCAAACTATCGCTTGGATTTGTCTGTAATTCAGGCCTCTTTCGTGAAACTTTTACCTAGGGTTTTCAGAAGAATATATGAGTCAATGTCTTCTCGCAATGGCTTGTCCCCCTACTTCTCCCAGTCCGTCACCTTGATTGCTCTGAATTGGGTCCCCTGGGCATTATCCAGCGTACCGTAGACCATTACATGGTCAGCTTCTGCTATCCACATTACTCCTCCTGTAGTCCATTCTCCATTGCGCACAGCCCCGCCAGCGGTGATAAAGTAGGGTGACGCGAACCGAAAGCGAAGCACGCATTGCGTGCTTTGCATCGCCCCGCGGGTTAAAAGACAGCGGGGCGACGCTTTCCTTTTTTTTTTACTTAATTAATAATATATATATAAAGACCAGGTCTAGCAGGGCCGCTTGGACCTCTCCTTCCACTATTCATGTCCAAGTCTTCATATTGAATACCTCGCCATAGCCTATCAGGCGGCACGCGAGTAATGATATAAAAAAAAAAAAAAAAAAAAAAAAAGTCTTCATATTTCTGTCCATTTGTTGTCTTAGTCCTAAGGCCGCCATCCTGTCTCTCAGTGTTGCTCCTCTTCTGTCTTGTTTATCCAACCACTCCCTGCTGTGGCTGTTGCAGTCACCTATCAATAAGTCAGTAGTACCTATGTTGTCCAGTTCCTCGTCTATCTTTACTCCAGTATACTCCAATGATCCTTGTATTGTCGATTTGTATCGTTGTGTCCCCTGTACTTCCATCTGCCCTGACTCTGTCGACCAGCTCCTTTTACACGTAAGCTGCAATCCCTCTCTTCTGTGTAGGCAAGTGTACTGTTGCATATGCTAGGTGGAATGTCATGCCTCCTTTTGGTGTTCTCCATACTTCCCCAATGAACATCACAATCCTTCTCTGTCCTGCCTTGGCGAACAGCTGCATGCGGGGTCACGTGATAAAAAAACAAAAAAAAAAAAACATTTATCCTTCTGTCCACTGCCTCCTGAAGTGCTATGTCCGTTCCCACCACTGCTGTCCCCATGTTCTGAGATGCTACTCTTAACATGCTGTCCCTTTCATCCCTGGTGCCCTCTGGGGTCGCTTAAGGTTCTGCTGGTCCTCAGTCCTCTTTGGGATCCACTTCCCTTTTCTCACAGGTATTCCGCATTATGGGTGGTAGTTATTCGTCATTTTGCAACACGGGCAAGTCTGTTTCTATCTCCTATTCAGGTTCACTGCCTCCTCTGCCTCTTTTCTTCTCAGTGAGCTCTTAAGCTATTCTGGTAGATTTTAATGTTTCGGTATCCATTCGATCACCTGCCCTACCTGGAAGTGTACGCAGTACCCTTCTGAGTCGGTGTATCTGTATCGACATGCTTTGTCTGATTTTTCCTTTCCGATGTCTGCTCTCAGGAAGCATTTTACCCTGTCTCCTCTGAACTTCAGTCCATCCCTGAGTACGTCTACCACATTGTCTGTTACAAATACTGAGATCACCGAGTTGCCATTCCTTAGTGTCACTTGTCCGGATCCTAGTCTCCTCGCTGCTCTCGGCCCCACTGTTCCCTTGTTCCTATTTCTGATCTCTTCACTGACCCTCTCCAGGCGTTCGTGCATGCCTATATCGAACATTACCACCTCTACTATTCTCTTATCCCAGTTGGCCTTTGTGGGTGAGCCCGCCTTTTCGATGGCTGCCTGTAGAGGTTCTAGTGCCCTTGGACCTGCTTGATTTGCATATCTGCCATCAGGAGTATTCTCTCGTTCGGGAATTCCCTGTCCAAGATTATCCTCAGCCCGTAGGGCGGCCAGCGATTAATGATATAAAAAAAAAAAAAAAAAAAAAAAGATTATCCTCCTAACCAGGTAGGGGGCGTCTCCACCTAGGTGTTTGAAGGCCAAAGGGAAAGCGAAAGAGGAGAGTTGGGACGAAGAGGCGGACAAGATGCAGGGGGTAGATAAGACTATGAAAAGTTTGGAGGATTCCGACTGGGCGCAGCGCCCAGACGAGAGGTCCGAGGCACTAAAGTCGACATGGTAAAGTGGAAGATAGCGGGTCAAAACGTGCAAGGCGGGGTGGCCAACACGCACGTGGCGTTGGAATGGGCGAAGGAGGAGGGGTTCCATATGTTTGTTGTTCTGGAAGCAGGGGTAGAGAAAAGAGGAGGGAGCTGGGTGACCACGACTCACCCATCTTTCGACATAAAGTCGGAGGTGAGGGAAGGGACGAGAGTGGTGATGCACATGGTGAAGAGGAGGACGGAGGGAGTGAAGGTGAGGGAAGAAGAGAAGAATTGAGTATGCGCGGTGGTGGGGGAGAAAAGGGTAGGGGGTGTATACGTCCAGCCTAATTGGAAAAGGGAGGAGATGGAGGATGTGTTGAGAAGGATAGAGAGAGAATGGGATGGGAAAAGGGGATTATTGTGGGGGATTGGAACGCCCACCACCAAGCGTGGGGAGGGCAGGGGGTATAAAACAACGGGAGAGGAGTGGTAGTGAAGAAGTTCTTTGAAGGGGATGGATGGGGGCTGGTAAATGTGGAGGAGGAAGCAATGTGGAGAAGACAGAGAAGGGGGATGGTCCAGGAGTCGATGATTGACTTGTGCTGGGAAAAGGGGATGGGAGAGGAGGTGAAGGGGAAGAGGGAGTTGACATTTTTAAGCTCGGATCATACTGCCATAGGTACGGCGTGGGAAGAGGCAGAGAAAGTGGGAGAAGAGAAGAGAAGAAGAGTGAATTTCGGAGAGGTAGAGGACCTCGTAGAAGACATGAAGGAGTGGGACGGTGGAGATACTCGAATGGGCGGGGAAGGAGTGAAGACATTTTCATTGCTAACTTGATTCATGTTTACTTTTAATGTACTGTTAAACATCGCCATAGCCCATAGGGCGGCATGCGATTAATGAAATAAAAAAAAAAAGGGGTGGGACGGGGAAAGGAAAGGGGAGTGGCTGGGAGGACTACGAGGGGAGACCCTGTATGAGAAGCTCCTGAACCTGAAGGAGAGGCATAGTCGAGAGGTGAGAGTGTGCCGAAGGAGTAAGAAGTGGTGGTCCAAGAAATTAGCGGGCCTTCGAAAGAAGGTATCGGCAGAGAGGAGAGGGAGGGTGGGTCAAGAGGCAAAGGAGATCGACTCAGAGAGATACAGGAGATGGAAGGAGGCGAAGAGGACCCTCAAGGCAAATATAAAAAAGAAGAAGGAGGAGTGTTGGAGGGCCTTCGCAGAAGAAATGGGAGAGAAAGATCTGTGGGTAGTTGCCAGGGTAGCAAAAGACCTGTGGAAGCTGAAGGCAACAATGGGGAAGTTAAAAGGAGAGGAGGGGGAGGAGCTGAAGACGGACCAAAACAAGTATGAAGCACTTGTCTCGAGAAACTTCTAGTAGAAAGAGGGGAAGAGCGAGGAGGAGGAGGGAGTGGTGGAGGAGGGACCGGGATATGGAGTGGAGAAGATCGTAGGTATGCTGGAGGACGCCCTGAAGGGGATGAGTAATGTGTCAGCGCCAGGACCAGATGGAATTTCGTACAAGTTCTTGAAGCTGGTAATGAAAATACCACTGGGAAGGGTGCTGATGATACAGATGGCAGAAGAGATGGTAGTAGGGAGGACGCCGGAGGAGTGGCAATTAAGCAAGGTGGTCATGATCCCGAAGCCGAGGAAAGATAAATCCTAGGTGAGGAGTTGGAGACCAATAAACTTGATTAATTGCGTAGCGAAGCTGGGAAAAAAAGTGGTGGCGAGTGAGCTGTAGAGGGCAGAAGGGCTCTTTCATCGACACCAGTTTGGTGGAAGGAAAGGGTGAAATGCTGCGAAAGCGATAATAAGGGCAGTCACCAAAACTCAAAGGTGCATAGCAAGGAAGGGGGGGTTGGTGTGGAGCCTGAACGACGTCAGAGGGGGCTTCAACAATGTGAAAGGGGAGAAGGTGCTGAGGAGGGTAAGAAAAGATAAGGGGGCAAGAAGGTAGGTGGGGTAGTTGAAGGGGTTTTTTAGGGAAAGAAAGTTCACGGTGGAGTGGGATGGGGTGGTAAGAGAAGAGGGGAGAGCGAATGTAGGGGTACCTCAGAGGTCGCTGTTGTCACCAGTTATCTTCCTGATATAGTTGGCGCCGATGTTAGAGGACCTAGAGGAGACTTTGAGGAGAGAGTGTCCGAAAGTGGAGTGCGAAGTCCCATTATATGTAGACGATGTCAATGTGACAGCAGGGGACTAGGAGGGGGTGATAGACTAAGAGAGACTGAGAGTGCCAGTGAAGCTAGGTAGGATAACAAGGGAAGTGGTGGAAAAGTGGAGAGTACTGTTAGAGAAAACGAAGCACGAGGATATTGTTTTTAGTAAAGAGAGGAGAAAGAGAAAGGAGGTAGAGAGGATGAAGTGGCTGGGGGTAATCTTCGACTCGACTCTAGATTTTGACTTTCACTGGAAGGCAAGGATAGAGAAGGCAAGAAAGCTCACAGGTGCTGTGATGGGGGTAGGTGCGAGGTAGTGGGGGGT